>VZRI01004037.1:433244-479148 GCA_013397515.1 Upupa epops | reverse complement strand
TATTCCGTGATTCTTAAGGCAAGTTGCCCACCAAACTGTGTATCAGCCAGGAGACTCAGCTGGTTTCCTTCTCTCCTTTCTTTTTTTTCTAAGGTCAACAATAATAAAGGACAATAAACTCACCCACAGGCTGTAAGTGAGCACCAAACTGTTCCTCTTCAATTTGCTTTTCTGCAGAATCTTCTCTCTCTGCCCATCTGTTTGCTTTAACCATTTGGCTGGAGCTGAGCTCTGCTGTGTTAGCAATGTGCTGGGGACAGCATCCCCCAAATCCTGACGCAGTGCTATGAAAGCGGATCATGATTTCATAGAATCATAGACTGTACTGGTTGGAAGGGACCTCCAAAGGGCATCCAGTTCAACCCCCCTGCACCAAGCAGGGACAGCACTCCAGAGCCCCAGCCAGCCTGAGCTTGAATGGCTCCAGGGATGGGGCCTCCACCCCCTCTCTGGGCAGCCTGGTCCAGGGATCCCCCACCCTCAGCTCCAACAGCTTGGTGTCCAGTGACCAGGTGATGCAGAGACAATACCGGGGCAATCAGAGATACCAACCTGTGCCACAGGGCAGGTGAAACCTGCCTCTGAGTGCACTCAGCAGTGCCATCCTGTTGACTCAACACACTTGTCTCTGCCAGTCTCACAACTTGCAGCTTAACCCTTTCTGTGGCGAGCAGAGTATTTAGCAATTCCACAGAGCTGCTTGTTTTTAAGAGCAGTTCCATTCAGCTCAACGCAAAGAATTACCCTGAGAGGAAGGCTGGAAGCACTTAGCCTGTAGATGCTCTATAAAAATATTTACTTGCTGCTTCTGCTTTCTGTAAATATTATTTTTCTTATTGCTTCTTGTATTTTTCTGTTGGTGTTATTAGTGTATTGTGGCTCTGCCTGTCAAATTTGATCTCATTTCGATGCTGATTTGCTAATTGCCAGGTTTTAAGCTGCTGAAGAACAAGGAAATAACTCTCTCTCCCTGTGCAGCCACCAATGTGCTGTGTTTTCTTTTACATAGAGAATGGCAGAAGAATCACAGAATGGACCCCCTAGATCAGATAGTCCAACTCTCCCCTACACCAGCAAAACCCCTTCAGTCCCTGAGAGTCTTGACAAACACAACCTGACCTTGCCACTCTACTCAGCGTTGGTCAGACTACAGCTTGAGTACTGCATTCAGTTTTGATTCCCTGCTAGAGAAAACAGATGCAGACAGAGTAGAGAGGGTCCAGAGAAGGGTGAGCAGGTGATCAGGACACTGGAAGACCTCCCGTGTGAACAAAGGCTGAGAGAGCTGGGTCTGTTCAGCCTTGAGAAGAGGAGGCTGAGGGGGGACCTTATTGTGATGCTCTGGTCCATCAAGGGTGGCTGCCAGGAGGATGGAGACTCCCTTTGCACAGGGAGTCCTGGAGAAAGGCCAAGGGGGAATGCTTATAAGTTGTTCCAGGAAAGATTCCCACTGGATTGGAGAGAAAAGCTGTTGACACTGAAAGCTGTCAGACAGTGGACTGATCTTCCAAGGGAAGGGGGATTGCTCGACTGTAGACAGTGTTAAGGCTCAGCTGGATAGGGTTCTGGGCCAGCTCATTTCAACTGGACCCTGCTTTAAGAGGTTGGACTGGATGATCCCTGAGGTCTTTTCCACCCTAGGAATTGCTTAATACATCAAAACAGGATTTGCCTAGCGCATCAGTGTTCTGTCCACCCCCTCCAATCACCTGCCTAGTTAAATTTCAGCGCTGATCTTCGCTGGTGGCTGTGTTGGGGTGACAGATTTGCAGAGGTTTGAGGATGTGTGTTAATGCCAGATGTGAGCTGGTGTTTACGATCCTTCGGCAATGGGATTGGGAAAGACAACATAAATCAGCAGCGTGTAGGGGCTGTTTAGCTAATGGCTGTAAATTTTAATCACTTCCCTCTTTTGATGTCCTTGGTGAGTTGTGGTGTTTGATGGAAGCTTCCCGTATGGCGAGGGAAAACTTAGTAAAGGGAATGTAATTACGGGAAGATGTGGGAAGAAGAGTTGTTATGTATTGAGGAAAAATGGATTTAAAACATTAAACTGTGTTCATCACTGTGGAAAGGACAGGGGTCAGGAGGAAGGAGCCAGGCTCTGCTCAGTGACACCTAATGCTAGGACAAGGGGCACTGGGTGCCAGCTGGAACAGAGGAGGTTCCCTCTCAATCTCAGCAGGACCTTCTTCCCAGGGAGGGTCCCGGAGCCCTGGACCAGGCTGCCCAGGGGAGTTGTGGAGTCTCCTTCTCTGCAGACGTTCCAGCCCCGCCTGGCTGTGTTCCTGTGCCACTTGGTCTGGGTGATGCTGCTGTGGCAGGGGGATTTGACTGGATGATCTTTTGAGGTCCTTTCTGATCCCTAAGGCTTCTAGGATTCTATGGAGATGATTCCTTCACAGAGTGCTGGAGAAGTCAGAAGGATGTGGCTAGGAAGGCTGATCATTTTCACACGTATGGCCTTTAGGAAATGGCATCAACAACTTTCCTTTGAGATGCTGTTGACCCCAGACATCCCATCCCCTCTGGCTCCTTATTCAGGCAGACTTCTGGATTTCATTCTGTGTGTTCACTTTCTCTGTTGAGAGCTACGTTTGCTTTGCCACCTCTGAGGGCATCTCTGATTCTTCCACACTGCTAATTATAGCTGATGTAAGGAGTGGGGGAGGCAGGCTATTTTCCTCAGATGCAAAACACCCTTTGTGTTGGCTGGAGCTCTTGGTGACCTAATCGTTTCCAGCAGAAAGGTAAATATTTAGCTCAATACCGGATGATAGGACCACACAGACAGGGGTTGAAACACAAAGGGGATTCTTTTGATGGGAAGCCAGGCTACCTTTGTTTTCCTTACATGTTAACAAATAAATCTGGATGTTTTGGGTAAGGTCTGAAAAATCTACTTTGCACAGAGCTCAGATTTTAGTGCTTGTGGCTTCCACGTGATGACTAAATGCTGTCTGGGGGGGATTTGGGGCTTTAAACTAGCTGTGAGGTGAGAACAATCCTTGCAGGCACAGTTCTAGGCATCAGGATGGCAGATGAGCTCTACCCACTTCTTATTGTGATCTCCTGCCTGACCTCCGTGGGATTATTGGGGCTGCCAGCCTGACTCTGGAGGGGTGTCTCATGCCCAGATGCCTGCATAAAACTTGAGTAGTGAAATCAGCTGGCAACCAGTGCCAAAGGGCAAGTCCTTTCCTCCTTGTACTCTTCTCCCTCCTTTCCTGAAGCAGCAGGTCACAACCCCTTTATACCCCCACCCCCTTATTGCCATCTATTTATCCCAGAACAAATCCCTCCCCAGCAGTCAGCACAGATTTCTAGGGGTCTCTGCTGCAGCTCCTCTAACAGTAATACTGTCAGAAAGGGAGGGTGTTGAGGAGACAAAGGCTTGGGGTGTGTGTGGGGGGTGAAGGTGGTGGGGAGTCAAGAGGGGAGTGGAGCAGGATGGAAGGCGGTTACCCTGTCTGACCCCAGAGGACTGTGTCTCTCGAGGCAGATCACAGCAGATCAGTGTTGCCTGGCAGCTCTGTCAGCAAGCCTGAGCCACTGGGGTGCTATTTATGAAGGCTGATGTATGCTCAGGCTGCTCTGCTCAGTGAACTGCTGAGCCATGGATTCCTGACAGGCACCCAGCAAAAGGGAAATTAGCGATGGATAAAGGGAATTAAACGTAATCAAAGCGAGTGTCCAGCCAGAGAGATCATCTATTGTACCAACAGCTTTTCAAGCTCTGGGAATATTCTAGGTGGAGGGATGTTATATAATGCAAGAGAAGCTCTGGTTTGGAGAGGAGAGCTCTCAGGGTTGCCTGTTAGCAGGTTGGTAGTGCTGGTGCTGAATAAATTAGGGTCTGTGGCATCATAGAGATCACTGGACCCTCTGGGTACCTGGTTCTGGTGTTCAGCCCCTCTGCACTTTAGGAGGTCAGGATGGTCTCAGGGAGAAGAGAAAATGAGGTGAAGCAGAAGGATGGTTCCTGATACCTGACTGGATTCTGCATCCCCATAAAATCAAAGAGAGAAGTCATGAGACAGACTGATTCCCTGTGATTATTCACTAAGATGGGAGAGGGACTCCAAGTAAGGAATGACCTCAAGGGGTGACCAACCAACCTCCCCAGGAGGCAGTGAAAGAGAGCCTTGGCACATCCCTTTGCTGGGGAATACATGACAAAGCTCTTTATGTTGTCTCTCTTTATGTTCTCCTCTTGCCCTGGTGAAACACAGCTTCAGTCTCTCAAAGCCATTCCCCTGGTATCCTGCTGTGCTGTTGTGTTGTGGTTTTCCTCCCAGTTCCAGCTAAACAAACAAGATCCTCATGCTTTGCTTTCTCTGCATGCCAGAGCAGAGGCATTCCAAAAAATTCTAGAATCCTTAGGGATGGGAAGGGACCTTGAGAGATCACCTAGTCCAATCCCCCTGCCACAGCAGGATCCCCCAGACCAAGTGGCACAGGAACACAGCCAGGTGGGGCTGGAACGTCTCCAGAGAAGGAGACTCCACGACTCCGTTTGGCTGTGAGGATGCTATGTGAGATTGTGTCAAGCCCCTTACTGAAGTCAAGATAGACCCCATCCACCGCTCTGCCATCATCTATTTCAGAGTCCCCGAGTCTGTCCTGTGCTGCCACTGGCTCTCAGTGCCCTCCTGGACTGTTTCAAGCGCACAGTCCTCTCTGGAGACAGATATGTGTTCTCCAGGGCTTTGGGGGATTGATTTTGTCAATGTTCTTTTAACAAAACCTGACCTTTTGAAGAGACGAGCCCTCTATAGCCTGACCACTTGAATAATACAAGCTGCAGCTTCCCTCAGCGATGATTGTTGTGAAGGGAATCATCCTTCCCCTCCTACGTAAGAAAACGCTCCCAAACCACCTACGTGTAACCTATAATTTCCCATCTTAGCTGTGCTTTGGCTAAGATTTATCGCACAATACGAGTTGTATTTTGTGCAGCCTCTCTCATCCAGACACTACCCTTTTAGCACTTTGCAGAGGCAAATCAAAACAAGGCGGCACAGAGCGCAAATTAGGGGAAGTAGTGGTTTGGAGATGTCAGTCAGTGGATGTGTCTGAGACTGGCAAATGAAGGGGATGTGAACAATGAGGGAAACGGTGTGTTTCGTTCTGAGGATGACTTCAGAATGAGCGGGACAGCACTGGAGGATTGATGGGATGCGAGTGCTCTGAAGAGCAGGTGAAGGTGAGTGTCTGGGTGGAAGGGCTTTAAGCTCACTTTTAAGAGGGAGCGGTGAGCAACTGGAGTAGAAACAACAGAGTTGATGTGAGCCTGTCTGCTGGAGTATTGCTGAATCACAGGCTGTGTTGGGTTAGAAGGGATCCCAGAGGGCATCCAGTCCAACCCCTCTACCACATTGAGTCTGACCTTTTCCCCAGAGACCAGGCTGCCCAGAGTCCCAGCCAGCCTGAGCTTGAATGGCTCCAGGGATGGGGCCTCCATCCCTTCTCTGGGCAGCCTGGTCCAGGGATCCCCCAGCCTCAGCTCCAAAGCTCTGTCCTCCTGTCCAGCCTCCCTCTGCCCTTTCCCAGCTTCAAACCAGGACCCCTCATCCTGTTGTTCCCTGCCCTTGGGAACAGCCTTCCCCAGCCCTCTGACAGCCCCTTTCAGGGGTTGGAGGGTCACTAGAAGCCCCCCCCCGGCCAAACCATCTCCTCTTCAGGCACACCTTTGTGAGTACACTAGTGTCTGGCAGACACTAGCTCTAGCTGTACATGTTTAACAGCCCCGTACACGTTTCCTAGCTGTGTATGTAGTGGTTTTCAGAGTGCTTTGGAGCACAGTGGTGCTGAGGCTCATCTGAATGAGGTGCCTGGTTCTCAGTGACATCTCTGACTTGCAATTTCCTTCCAAAATGGCCTCTGTGAGCCTCTCCTGTCTCCAAGGACTGTTAGAGTTAACAGTCATGTGCCTTGTACTGCTGGCAGTTGAGATGTGAAGGGGATCTGCACTGTCACTGCTGTGACACATCAAGCTGCTCCTCTCGTGCAAGGGAAAACCCAACCTTGTTGAGGTCTGGCCTGACTCCAGCATCTCTGAACCTGGAGAAGAGGAGACTCAGGGGGGACCTTATCCTTCTCTCTCCAACTTCCTGAAGGGAGGCTGCAGTCAGGTGGGGGTCAGGTTCTTCTCCCAGGCATCCAACACCAGGATGAGAGGGCAGCACCTGAAGCTGCCAGGGGAGGGTTAGGTGGGCTGTCAGGAAGCCCTTCCTCAGGGAAAGGGTGCTCAGAGCCTGGACTGGACTGCCCAGGGCAGTGGGGGAGTCCCCGTGTCTGGAGGCTTTGAAGGACAGCCTGGCTGTGGCCCTTGGTGCACTGGTCCGGCTGATGAGGTGCTGTTAGGTGCTGGACTGGGTTGGAGGGCTTTTCCAGCCTCCATAAATCTGTGAGCCCACAACTGTAAAAGCATTTCTTTAAAACCTCACCCCATGCCCTGTAACACCAGCCTTTGTAGAGCAGGAGCTTTGCTTTCCAGGGCTGCTGATAGCAGTCTCCTGGCTGGGACCCACGTGTCCTGGTGCCAATGCTTTGATGCCTTGCAAACACGCTGTCTCAACCTGAGAGATGTAGGGAAACGTGTGAAAGGCCAGTGGCATTGCCCCGGGGATGAATCTGTTCTCCTGAGATTGCTCCCTGTATCCCAACAAGGCAGAGCCAAGCAGCAGTTTACAAATGTAAAATAATGAGGTAGCAGCTGAGAGTGTCTGGAGCAAGCGGAGAGGAATGAAGATGGATGGCTGTAGCTAAGAGACAATTTGAGAAGGGATAAATACATGCAACAAGTTATTCACCGCAGCAATTTGTAAAGAGGGCTAAAAACCTCCAGACAGGGATTGTTTCACATCACCTCTTTTTTCTATTTACAGCCTGACAGTTGTGGTGGAAATGGGGTTGATTGATGGCTGCAAACCAGTCTCCTCTGATAGGGATTAGCTGAACTCTTAGCATCACTCAGGGATGGCTGGCTGAGAGGGGGGCAGCCCTATAGGTGTGAGGAGTCTGCTGAATGATTGCAGAGGCAATCAGAATCATCACTGGTTGGAAAAGACCTTAAAGATCATTGTAGAATCATTAGGGATTGGAAGGGACCTCAGAAGATCATCAAGTGCAACTCTCTGCCCTACAACCTCAAACCACTACCTCATCTCCTCAAACCCCCTGGCTTCCTGGTTGTTCAAGCCCTCCAGGGATGCTGCCTCCATCCCCTCCCTGGGCAGCCTGTGCCAAGGTCTCCCCACTCTTTCTGGAAAGGAGTTTTTCCTGTGATCCAAGGGGACTGTTGGAAGAATCAGCAGCACTGAGCTGCTGGCTCTTCCAACGTCTTGTGGGTCAAGGGATAACCTTACTGAAAGGGGCCAGTTGGGCGTGGGAGTTAGTGACCTAAAGCACAGGTGACCTGAAACGTGAGGAGAGGGAGTGTTTCCCATTAAGAAACACGGCCATAGTCAGGGGAATTAGAGCCCCAGCTTGAAAAGCCCTTGGAAACTAGGAGCAAGCAATAGAAAGGACAAATCTCTTGGAGGCTGGGCATGATTCCATTTGCTGTCTGTCATCCAAACCCTATAACTGCCTTGGGAGTGCAGGATGCCCTGGGTCTGACTCTTGGATCTGCATACACTCTCATTGCTTGATCTCTTTGTGCCGTAATTGTTCTTGTGTTGGTTGAGGCAGGGTAATGCATCCTGACACGCAGAATACACTTGTTCAAGTGTGTTAGACTTGGGCGATGAAAGGGAGGCCGGCACCCTTCAGAGCAGGGAACTCGAGTGTGACAGTGGGGACAGAATGCAATTACCCATTCTCAGAGCTGGCTGTGGCATCCGAGTTAATCTCTTGACAAATTACCTTTAGAATCTTCCAGCAGAAACGCACAAGGATCTTGGAATCTGCAAGAGATTGGTTCGGAGGGTCTTTTTATTACTTCTCTTAGGGCACCATCTAGAAAAGCAGCATCTTTGCAGCAGCGAGCCCTTCCCTGTTTGGTCCACCACACGGACCAGTTGATGCCATAGCATCCTTCTCCTTGCATAGCTGAATCAGCGGAGTTGGAACCTCAAGCTCTTAATTTTGCAGCCCTACTCTTTCCTCACTGTGGCTGTAACCTGGACTGCCCTTCCTGCGTCATCCTGAGACTGACGGGGGCACAGAGAGCACCAGCATAGCTGTGGCAGCTGGGGGAGAAGGAAAAAGCAGTGCATGAAGGAATAATTAATTCAGCTTTTTCTCAAGGAAGGAGGGGAAATTGCTGCAAGCAGCATGAGCAGGAGTTTTGCAAAAGGAAGATAGAGAAATTCAACTGGGTGTTTTACTGGAAGCCTTAGAGACGGGCCGGGTTAGAAGAGAGATTGCCATGCTGCAGGGTTAACAGAATAGAACAGACAACTGGAGAGAGGAAACAACCGAGCAAGGCTCATGTTCAGCATTCAAATTGTAGTGCTTGGAAGTGTTCGGAGTGTAGAACTCTTTGTGTTGCAGAAGTGGCTGAGGCTGTGCTGTACATGCACCAGCATGGTGATGTGGATATGCCAGAGTCAGCCTGCACTGCCTGATCGCCTTCCACTGCCCCTTCCCCGAGGTCTCAGTGCATTCGGTCCCTGTTCCCAGCAGAGCAAGGGCTCCAGACTGAAATCTACCCAGTCCATCAACACCTTTCAGAACGGTGGCTGGGTATGAATAGGATTCTCAGGGATCAACTATTGCTTCTCCCTATTTCAGCACAGGGCAGCTCTGGAGAAGGGATTGACAATTATCTTTGTTAAATTAGAGGTGGATCGGCCAGGGATGACAGCCCTCCTCCCTGTGCTTGGAGAACAGCCACGCTCAATGCAGCCTCTACCAGCAGCACCGAGTTCAGTTCAGCAGAAGAGATTGTTTGGCTGGAAACAATCAGACAGACTGTACTACCTTCAGTGAAATAGCAGAATTGTTTCCCGAGTGCTTAATTGACCTTGTTCCCTGGAATCACATCTAGAATGGGTTATTGCACTGCTGAACGAGCAGATCCAGTCCCTGCTGGGCCAAGAATTTCTCTTGGTGGGTAGACTTGCATATTTTCCTTCTGCTGTCACTTCCAGCAGGATGAGCTGATGTGGGACCTGAAGGTCACCGTGGGTTAGGTCAGCCCGTCCTTTGCCAGAAACGTGACTCAGTAGAGCAGCATCTGGCTGTGAGTCAGCATTCCGGATAAACGGGGCCCTTCCCTCTCTCCTGCAATGGGTGTGCAGCATCCGATGGTGTGAGGAGAGTCAGCCAGGCACGTGGTTGGGGGCTCTCCAGCAGTGCTGCAGGATGTACTGATGGAAGGCTGCTCAGAAGTGTTCCTGCACCAAAGCATTTCTTCTGAAAGCTGCAAATCTAGTGCCCAGTTCTGAGGGTCATTTGATTTCCACCAAATAAGGAACTTAAACCCAGCCTTTTGCTTTAGGGATTGAAGAATTTCATAGAATCCTCATGGCTGGAGAGGACCTCCAGCATCACCAAGTCCAGCCCTTGCTCTCTGTCCCCTAGGCCATGGCCTCAAGTGCTCTAGCTACTCTGTTTTCAAACCTCTCCAGGGATGGGGACTCCACCACCTCCCTGGGCAGCCTGTGCCAGCACCCAATCACTCAGGAAAGAACTTCTTCCTCAGATCCAATCTAACCCTCCTCTGATGCAGCTTGAGGCCATTTCCCCTCATCCTATCATTATGAATTTGGGAGAAGAGACCAGCAGTGGCCTCACTACAACCTCCTTTCAGGTAGCTGTAGAGAGCACGGAGGGCTCCTCTCAGCCTCCTTCTCTAGACTAAACACCCCAGTTCCCTCAGCTGCGCCTCACAGGACCTGCTCCCCAGCCTTGTTATCCCCATGTTTTAGTTCACACTGTTTGTTCTTCCTCGTTTTGCTCCTCTTAACTGCATGATCTTATGAACAGATCTCTAAGCCCCAAGCAGTGAAACTTGTTCTCATAAGGACTCCTTAGTGTGAGATGACAGGAGCCTTCAGTGCTGCCCTTGACTGGGATCTCTGTCACAAGGGTGCTGCCATACATCTTACACTTGGACTATCAACCCCCTCTGCCTCTCTTCTTCCCCCTCTAACCCCATGTCCTAATCCAGAAAACAAGTGCAGGGACTGATACAACTGAGCCTGAAGCCAGGAGGGTACCAGCAGAGAGAGAAGCCCTGTAGCTGGGAGAAGAGAACACTGGGGGAAGCAGTGAACTGAGCGTTGTGGTCTGTGTTACAACAAGTGAATTGACCTTGTGTTTCAACAGTTCTTGTGGGGAGTATTGGCTGCAGATGTATTCCTGACATAATGAAAACCTACTGACTGCCTGGTTTGGGGTTTTTTGAGTGGAGTGGCTTTGCAGGGGGGTGGAAGGCACAGAGCTGTGGAGTGGGAGGAGGCTACAGCTTCTCCTTGCCTTAGTCTTTACCGCTGCTATTAATTTTCATTACAGAGAAAATGAAATTTGGCCCAGGAGACCTCCTTTGGTTCCCAAGGAGGAAACAGTTTTGCTTTTATGGCAGGAAAATGCACTTTAATGTGAATTGAAGTTCCCTTGCAGACTGGTTTACAGTTCAAGCCGTAGCTTGTCAGTTGGCAGGTAGCTGCTGCTTCCCCTGGGCAACCTTTTGTCTACCTTTTGGTTCCTGCCTGTAGTGTTCATCTCCCTGCTCCAGGGCATTGGGCAGCTTCTAATTAATCAGGGCGGGGAAGTAAATTTCCCTGGGGAAAGGTTATTGTTCTATCCACCTGCTGCAAGGCTTTCTGAACCTTCTAGCAGAGGGCTGGTGAGAGATTTGGGCAGAGCAAGTATTTCAGAGAAAATGATGGGCTGAAGAGCTCAGCTGAGCCACTGTGCTCCTAAAGGTCTGAAGGCAGCTCTGCCTTTGATACCAGCCGGCTCTAAATTCTAGGTGCCATCTGGATGTTGGCAGGAGATGGGCATTTTCTGGGCTGAGAAGTCTCTGTGGGGTAGGCGAACGGCGAGAAAAGGGGGTTTGTGCTTGTTTTACGGAACGATGAAGTGATCTGTCACGGCCACAGAGGGAATCCGTGGTGGAGATGAGAGCACAGCTCGAACTCTGGTGTCCCCACACAGTGCGTTAGCTCTACGGTCATCTCTGTTAGTAATTAATGGGATTCTCTAGCACTGATGACAGATGACTTCCCTCCACCCATCCGCTCTAATCCCAAGGAAGGGTAAAGGTTTCCTCTGTCAGATTCCTGAGCAGGGAGCTCAGGCATTCAGAAAGCTGCTCTTATGTCCTCCACACCCCTCCGTGCCAAGGGTTGAGTATTTCAAGGGCTCTTTCAGCTGCCTGGAAATAATCCCAAGACAAACTTATCCTTCAAAGAGTTTACCAGGGAGCAGCTTGTTTGGAGTTAGAGCCTGGCAGAGGCTTGAAAAGGAATTTTAATGGAAGCCGCTGGTTTCTCCTCAAACAGCAATCGCCCCAAGTTCTCTGAGCAGCCAGTGCTGTGTTAGATCATTTAGGACTCCAACGTGAAGCTGATCTCTTACACCCTCTGCCTAGTCTGCTGATTCCCTTCCCTCCTCTTACCGATTCAAACAGCCAGAGCCAGCAGCAGCTTCAGGCAGCTGATGCTGGTGTTATTTTCCAAAAAGAATTGCTTCTCCTTTTCCTTCTGTTTCCTTGGGCACGGTTTCAGGACAGTGATGATCCCTGTTGGGGCTGCTTTGGGGTAGCTTTTCTTAGTGACCTGGACAGATTCACTCTGCAATGGTGATGCAGCAGTGGCAAAGCTGCAGCAATTCAGAAGTCAAAGGTAAAGCTGCAGCAGTTCCAACTTTCTGAATCACAGGATCGTGAAGGTTGAAAAGGACCTCTAAGATCATCATGTTCAACCTTCACACCAACACCTCCCGGACCACCAGACCGTGTCCCACAGAGCCACATCTGCTGCCTGCTGAACCCCTCCAGAGATGGGGACTCCCCCACTGTCCTGGGCAGTCTGTGCCAGTGTTCACCTGCTCTTTCCCTACAGAGGTTTTTCCTCATTTCCAATCTGAACTCCCCCTGGGGCAACTGGTGACTGTTTCCTCTGCTCCTGTCAGCAGTCCTTGGGGAAAAGAGGCCAGTGCTGGCCTCCTTACAGCCTCCTTTCAAGGACAATAAAGTCTCAGCCTCCTCTTCTCCAAGCCAAACAACCCTGACATCCTTCAGCCTCCCCCATCAGACACCTTCATCAGCTGTGTCCTCACTCTTAACACTTCAGTATCTGTCTTAGATGCCCAAAATTGGACCCAGTATTTGAGGTGGAATCTCTCCAGTGCCCAGTACGAGGTACCGGAGCACTGGACCAGGCTGCCCATGGGGGTTGTGGAGTCTCCTTCTCTGCAGACGTTCCAGCCCCGCCTGGCTGTGTTCCTGTGCCACTTGATCTGGGTGATCCTGCTGTGGCAGGGGGATCGGACTGGATGATCTTTCGAGGTCCCTTAGATCCCTAAGGATTCAGTGACACCATCACTTCCTAGTGCTGCTGGCCACGCCACTCCTTACACAAGCCAGGATGCTGTTGGCCTTCCTGGTTCGTAGTAGCTGCATGAGAGAATGAACTGGGTCAGGTTGAGGGCAGAGGTGTTGGAAGGCTTTAGGATGGAGGAGATATGGGAGCCACAAGGTGAGGTGCATGAGCAAGTGGAGAGCTGCTGCTGTAAACCACGCAGCACTGTTTGAAATGCAGCAGCCAGCAAAGGCGGTGCGAGTTAACATCCTGAACTGAGCAGATGCATCCATCTTCCACTCCTGAGTAAAGAGCAGGTTCTGTGCCTGGTGTCTTTGGCCAACAGTTTCCCCACCAGCTGCCAGCCCTTGCCTAGATGAAAGCCAGGCTGTGGAGTGTGCCCTGGGTCCTGGTCCATCCAGGTTCTCTTGTAAGAGCTCCTCTGTCCTGGCTTTGACTGACAGCTCCAGCGAGGTGAAATCTTATCTCCCTGATATTAAACTTAACCTTTATGGATTTCAATTTAAACAGCTATGGAATTACACTGCCTGTCCTTTAATCATAGGAGGTTTTAAGGTAACATTTTGTGTGTTAATGCTCCAATCCACTCAGATTTACTGGTGGTGGGAGGGGAGGGAGCATGGGAGTCAGGTAAAGAGCCCAGTTCCAGCTCTGATGCAGCTCTTGGGAGACAGTTGGTGAAGGTGACAGCTCTTGGTGACATCAGCAGAGGGTTTCAACAGCATCCTGGTGGATGTCTGAATTATTTGGGTTATAAATAGTACTTTGAAGTCTGCCATTTCTATCTGGTTGGGGAAAGGAACTGTCTGTGTCTTCCCTCCTCAGCCCCTGTTGCTCTGTAGCTCTTCTGGTGAGTGGAGACCACCAAAAGCTGCAGGTTAGCATACATGAACTGCCTCAGGGAAGCAAAGCAGACCTTACCCCAGTCAGTCTAGAATAACATGGCATGGTTGTGCCAACACCTTAGCATGGCTCCCTTCAAAGTCCTCTCTGATGCCCCCTTGCATGTAAGTGCCATAGCAACCCTGGCAAACGAGTAGCAGCAGCACAAGGTGCTCACAAACGTAGGTGTAGAACTGGACAAATCCTCCCCCACTTTTCAAACATCAGGAAACTCCAGCCCCTGAGCATTAATCCCCTCTGGGTGGCATTGGAATGTCCCCACTTGCCATGTTGGAGCCATTATCTTTAATTAACACTCCCACATGCTCTGCTCCAGCTCCCAGACTTGTTAATATTTCTTGGATCTCGCTAATGTTTTTATTTTTTCCTCTGCAAATTCACATTTTCTTTCCAAGTGAGGCATTTGAACAGATAATGAGTCTAATTTATTATTGCCACCAAAAGAAAGAGAAAAGGAGCTGACCTCCGAAGTCTTATTTTGCAATTTAAACAAAAGAAGGGGGAGAGGAGGAGGAAATTGAGTCCAGGGTGTCTGTAGGAATTGAAGCGTTGGGGTACTCAGCTTCCTCCTCGGTTCTCAGCTTTTTTTGCACAAATTCATAGGAAAAACAGCACCATGCAGCTCCCTTGGCACCTCCCTGCACCACCAGCCCCACTGTGAGTCACGGAATCACACGATAATTGAGGCTGGCAAAGCCCTCTGAGCTCCTCCAGCCCAGCTCAGCGCCTAGCCAGCACCCCATCGGCCACACCAGGGTAACCAAGGGCCACAGCCAGGCTGTCCTTCAACACCTCCAGACACAGGGACTCCCCCACTGCCCTGGGCAGTCCAGTCCAGGCTCTGAGCACCCTTTCCCTGAGGAAGGGCTTCCTAACATCCAACCTCACCCTCTCATCCTCTCTGCCCTCTCATCTTGGTGCTGGGTGCCTGGGAGAAGAACCAGACCCTCACCTGACTGCACCCTCCTTTCAGGCAGTTGGAGAGAAGGAGAAGGTCCCCCCTGAATCTCCTCTTCTCCAGGCTGAACCCCCCAGCTCCCTCAGCCTCTCCCCATCAGCCTTGCCCTCCTGTCCCTTCCCCAGCCTCATTGCTCCTCTGCACCCACTCCAGCCCCTCACTGAAGTGAATCAGAGGATGGTGTCCCAAGCTGGCTATGCTCTTCCATCTGCTTTGAGAACGAGGTAGACGCTGTCAGGGTTAAATGTGTCTGCTCCCAGCACAGAAATAAGCACTGTATTATTAGAGGCTTAAAACTTTAAACACCCTGCTTATAAATAGCTGCAAGGTGAGATAGTGCCAGGGCACAGAGCGAGGGAGGTGGCTGGCTCGACTAGTTGAGTCCTATCCTCAGCCAACCCTCAGGCTCTCTGGGGTGTGGGCTGGCACCTGAGGGTTGCTGAGGGACCTCTGACTGCAAACAGACCATAGTGTCAAACATAGAGGAGAGGTTGCTGGAGGTGATTTGCAGAGTAAAGCAGTGCAGGGAATGAGTGCCTGCACTGCAGGACTCCTGGTTCTGAGTGCTGGGGACATGCTGTGATGTCCCATGCAAAAATAACCCTTCAAGGTCTCTTTCAACCCAATGTGTTCTGTGGTTTGATCAGGAGAAAGCATCGAGGGATGCTTTGTGGGGTCAGGAGATGCTCTTTGGCACTGGGGTGGGCCATGGCTGGGGAACCTGATTACCTGGCTGGGTGCTAAACCAGCAGCTGATGCAAAATGGGATTCTAAGAGCACCAGTCCCACCTCTAGTGACCTGATGCCAGTCAGGGCTCAGTGCCTGGTAACTCAGACATTGGGAGCTCCCGGTGCCAGAGCTGCTGGTGAGGAAAACGCCTGGAGGGAATGTTGGATATTGGTGAGGCTTGTCCCTCTGCACAGAAATGCTCCTCTCCTGCTGATTACTTTCAGTCATTCAAGAAGGACACAGAGCTGCTGGAGGGTGTCCAGTGTAGAGCAATGAAGAGGATGAAGGAAGGAGAGCAGCTCCCTGATGAGGAATGGCTGAGGGAGCTGGGGCTCTTGAGCTGGGAGAAGAGGAGGCTCAGGGGGGACCTCATTCCTGTCTCTCAATCTGTGAGGGGTGGGTGTCAGGAGGATGGAGCCAGGCTCTGCTCAAGGGCATCTGGGGACAGGNGATCCTGCTGTAGCAGGGGGATTGGACTGGATCATCTCTCGAGGTCCTTTCTGATGGCTAATGATTCTGTGATCAGGGTGATGTTTATGGCTGCTCTTCGTTTCCTTCCTCAGCTGTAGTCTTGGTGTTCCCAAGGGCAATGACTGAAACTTATTGCCAGCTTCAGTTCTGCATCTGAGCAGATGCATCAGGCCACCAAGTCATCATCAGCTGATTGAGATCAGGAGCAGGCTGAGCTCTTCTGCAAGCTAAGCCTTTGAAAGGCAAACAAACAGCTGAAGCCCTGAAAAGAAGTCTGGTGTTTGAGATGCCAGGACAGGAGGTTCAGATAAAAGTTCATTGGAGGAGATTTTTGGAATCCGGAAAGGCTGATGGATTCTATTGTTTAGTCTATGGCTGCTGAAGAGAGGTTTTATCTCCAAAGCAGGGATCTGTCACGGCTGAGATGGAGATAGTTCACAATAGGACTGTGCAGGGGAGGGGACTGGGCATAATGCAGGAGCTCAGAGCAGCTATGTGTCTGCATAAGCTCTGTGGGGCTGGCATTAGTGATAATCACTGCCCCAGCACTTCTTCCAATGGCTGCTATTTATCCAGCACAATCCTGCTCAGGCTGTGGGGTAATCAGGGCAGTAGCCAGTCTGGCTTCCCTGCCACGACCAGCACCGTGCTGAGTGTAATGGCAGGGCCTGTTGTTCCTGCTGTTCTCCTCAGGTGAACTTTAGCTAAACTTTCTCTTGAGTTGCTGGAAGAGCAGTGAAACCATGAGCTGTTGGGGTCTGAGCTAGAGTTGTCAACACAAGGACTTCTCTGGGGCCAGGCATAGCTGGGGGACTTGTAGGATCCATGTGATCCATGCATCACAGCTACAGATGGATTCACAGACAGCTACAGCTCTTCCTCACTGCTCCTTCTTCCCTTATCTGATCCCTCTCTACCTCTGGGCACCCCCATCTCACACCTAAAGGGGGCTGGGAGCAGTAGAGCAGAGCTGCCTCCCCTCTGTTAAGGCAGATGCTACAGGCATGAGCCATCTCAAGGCATCAAGGACCAAGGAGCTGTGGGTGACCTGCAGCATCTCTTTGTCACTTCGTGTTTTTGAGGTGGGGTGTCCCTGTCTCTCAGGCATGAGTTTGTTAGCAAGGAACTTTGTGAGCTCCTCCACTGCTGAAGTGCTGCTTGGTGCAAAGTTAGAATGTCCCTGGAGAAAGCAGAGCTCCTTCAAAGAGAAGGATGTTGCCTTGTCAGTCTGTGACTTGCTGCCTCCAGCTGGCACTGAACATGCTCTTCCTAAGAGCTGCTGGCTTGCAGTGCCAAGGCAGCATCCTGTGCCAGGGTACGGCTCTAGCAGTGGGGAAGTTGAGCTCTACCATGCTGATGCATAAGCCCTTCCCTGCCTGCCTGTTAGATACTGCCCCTATGGTGCCAATGCCCTTCAGCTCTTCTCCTGAAGCACCTAAACCCTGCGGGCACTCTCCTGCTGTGAGCTGGAAGCCCATAGTTGAGTCTGGCCCAGCTGTGCCCTTGTGCCAGTTAACAGAGGAAGCCTGGGTTGTGCAGCGTTGCTGAACCTCAGCGTGGTACCAGCCACAAGCTGCAAGCAAGGAGCAGTGTCCAGGGGAATCTGCAGCTGTGGTGGCTCTGCAAAGACCTCCTGTGTGCTCTGCAGAGCAAGGAGCGTAAAGAGGGAAAGGACTGAGTGACCTCCACTCTCCTCCTCAGCCTATCACTGTTATCAGAGGCTGTTGCCAGGGTCTCTGGCCTCCTGGAGTGGATTCCTGCAGAGGGTGATGAAGCAGCACCACTGGTTCCATGTAAAACCGCAATGTCATTTCAGTCTGTGTCAGAACTAAATGAATCCAGAGGGTAAGGGGAGATCACAGATTGAAGGGCTTGTGTGATCAGGTTTGGAGTGAATACGTGAGCTGAGCAAGCAGGGGTGATGGGTTGTAAATAATACCTAGGGCAGGAGAAGGTGGGATCCCTGATCTTGAAGGGCTTTTCCAATCCAGACAATCATGTGATTCTACAAGGATGGCTGTGTGGTTCCCTTAGCCTAAGAGGACTCCAGAGGGTCCATCTCAATCTGAGCAGGACCTTCTTCCCAGGGAGGGTCCCGGAGCACTGGACCAGGCTGCCCAGGGGGGCTGTGGAGTCTCCTTCTCTGGAGAATTTCCAGCCCCGCCTGTCTGTGTTCCTGTGCCACTTGGTCTGGGTGATCCTGCTGTGGCCGGGGGATTGGACTTGGATGATCTTTCGAGGTCCCTTCCCATCCCTAAGGATTCTATGGTATAAATCTTTTGCTGGAGTGCATGGATTCAGTTGTGGGTTTGGGTTGGGTTGTTTTTAAATATCCATGTGTTTGCAAACAATTCCGCTTCCACAGGTAGATCTGAGCAGTGTGAAGGCTTCTCTAAGCATCTGCTTAATCCTCTAATAGTTTCCATTTGGGTAAAAATGCCATTTTACAGCTCCTTATCTCCAAAGAGGTGGAAAGCAAAGGTGATAGAGGATTAGATGCAGCAGAAGAGGTAGGAAATGTGGTAGTGGGGCTGCCCTTTAGAAACTAGGGAGAGGAAAAGGAAACAATCAGCTTCTGTCTGGGCTGAGAGATGGGAACAGATTTATCAGTTAAAAGCAGAACCAACCCCTTGTCTAATCCCTGGAGCTCTCTGTGCTCCCATCCCAAGAGGATGGTGAGATCTCATCTCTCCTCTCTTCTTCTCAAATAAGAAGCTAAGAGCAGGCTCTGTTTTTCCCCTGTGGTGCTACCTGTGCAGACCACCCAGTCTGCAGAGACACCAGCCCAGGCTGAGGAAGATGGATGGTGTCTGTACAGAGAGGCCCTAGCTAGAGGCTGTGTCAGGATGATGAACATTCCCAAGATCTTTGTAACCAACTCAGAAGAAAGTAGTGGAGAAACTGCCCCAAGTGTGGCCACGGGTCAAGGAGAGAGGATGGTGCAGGATGACTTAGACAAAGATGGACTTGACTGTGTGCAGGGAGGGAGCCAAAGGAGAGGGAGTTTGACTAAGAAGCTGTTTTTTAAATTCCTTCTGAAGGGATATTTGTTATCCTGGGGGGGTGTCTGTGTGTCAGACACAGCAGAGAGAATTTAAAGAAGGGAGATGTGTTGCTGAGCCATCCTTGGCTGCATTTGTAGCCACCCAGCGATTAGAATCAGCCTTCACAGAGTCGTTACAGATCAGAAGGGACCTTGAAAGATCATCCTGCTGGCCACTAGGATCCCAGATCCCTTTCTCCTCCATTGTCCTCCAGCAGGTCAGTCCCCACACTGATGTGTAACTGCAGTTAATGGGGATGAGCTGGATAGTAACGAATCATGGGGATACCCTCCCTTTCGTGGCCATCCTAGGTGTGAGTTGGGTGAGCTGTGCCCTGTTCCATGGCTGGGGTGTCCCTGCACAGCAGGACACCTCATGGTCCCACAGGACTGACAAGAATTAAAATGCAGAGAAGGTTGTGGTCAGCGTGAACTTCACCCAAGGTTCTCTTCCTTCACTCTTGGCAAAACAACTAGGAGAGACTCTCACGGGTTGCTCTCTCTTGGGCTGTTCAGGCAGGGACATAACAGAGGATTCATGGGTTGGGGGGGCAGATGAGGGTCTGCAGCTCTGCTGCAAGAGTGGATCCCAGCTAGAGACAGACTAATAGGGTTTTGTGCAGGGGAACAATGCTCCTTCAGCTGAGCAACACCTGGGGTTGGTTTTGTCCTGCCATCGTGTTCACCCTGTTCTTCGTCTCCTGTGTGGCAAGTGTCCCCTTTCCTAGGGCCAGGGGTAAAGTAGCAGCCTCAGTTAATCCCTGATTAAACATTCCATGCTTCCAGCTGAGCAGGATGGAGGGGAACAAGGCATAATGTGTCTTTGGGCAGAACACAGAAACCCTCCTGTTTTCCTCTGAAAGAGGAATGAAAGGGTGAGAAGCCAGGAGTACCCTGTAGGAGACTCATTGCTCCTGTGGGACAGATTATACTGCTCCTCTTAGGGCAAAATCCTCTGCAAGCAGAGGCAGCAGCAACTCCCTTTGCTCATGTTAAGCCTCAGGCTTCCACAATTCTCCTTTGGCCTTTTCATTTCACAGTGGCTGAGGATGACATTTCCAAAGCAGCCTATGGAAATCAGGTGGCCACATCCCCGTGGGAAGTGGACCTCAGCTCAGAGAGAACTTTGAGCTATTGGCTTTCTGTGCCTCTTCTCTTGTGCAATTACAACCACTGAAAATCTGACCTGATCTCCTGAGGGCACCCTTCTACCCCATCCTTGCACCCTCAACCCTTGATTGCACCAGCATGGGCTCTGGGGATCTGTTTTCCCATGCCAAGAGAATGTCTTGGAGTATTGAAGCAGCATGGACAGGCAGCCTTGTGTTTTGTGGTCTGGGGTTGAAACCAGGACCCAGGGAACATGAGGAAAATCTTCCTGGTGAGGGTGACAGAGCCCTGGAAAAAGCTGCCCAGAGAGGCTGTGGAGTCTCCTGCTCTGGAGATGTTCAACCCAGCCTGGATGCTCCTGTGTGACCTGATCTAGAGGATCCTGCTCTGGCAGGGGGGTTGGACTGGATGGTCTTTGGAGATCCATTCCAACCCCTGACACTCTGTGATCATGATAGGTAGATCTGTGGGAGTGAGAACCTTGCCTGGCTTCTGCTGCCTCTCCCATCCCCTGCCTGGACAGGGATGATGCATTTCCTGCTGCCTGGATTCCTTTCGGATGCATTCAGGTCTCGAGATGGATTACATGACCCCGCAGTTAGCTGCTGTGAGGCTGGGAGTGCAGTGGGTTAGCAGCACACGCTTGTTCTGGGAGTGTTAAACACGGAGCACAGGGGCTGGGAGCAGGAGCCCGCACCCCTGCGATAGAGCTGCCAAGCAGAATTAATAACGAACAAGCCCAGTCTTGGTGGATGGTGAGGAGGAGAAGGAAGCAGCTGTTGTTTGTTTGTTTTTTAATGGCTCCCAGGAACAGGAGGCCATAAACAGTTAAATTTCTCTTGACAGCTGGGGGATGTTTGGGATGCCGAGCAGTCGGTGCTTGTGGGTTCTTTGGCACCTCTGCAGTTTCCCCTGCAGAAGCTGATGTTTTGCTGCCCATTGCTCTCCTGCTTGGATCAGAAAGAAGAACACAAAATGACACCTCGATGATTACTCACATTTTCAAGCGCCGTCCAACAGCAATAACTGTCACCTTCTGCAGCTCCGCTTTGAGCCCCCGTTGCATCGCTTCGTGTCTCTTCTAATGATGGAGCCTACGCTCGTGATTTCTTACAGCTTTGGCTCTGTGGGAGAGGTGGGTGAGGGAGAGGATTTTTCTAGCTGGTCAGGTAATTTCTGAGCTGTGGATGCAGTCATACGACACAAATAAGAGCTGTTTGAGAAGTCAGGAAAAACCTTGGCATCAATGACGTGTGCAGAATCCTTTCCCTCGGGTGTCGAGCGCTTCCATATGATGGTTATCAGTGAAGAAATGAGCTGAGGAGGTCAGCTCGGGCTTGCTTGGGGAAATGGGCTTTTTCCAATTCATGCCATGATTTAATTAGGGCCTCTGAAGCTGGAACAAGGCAGGGGTTCTTCGTGGATAAATATTATGGAAGCCAGTTTTGGGTTGACTGAAATGATTCCTGAGCTGGACAGATGTCTTCTGCTAGGGGAAGGAAAAGAGGGGTGGGGGAGGATTTGCTGTGTGCATCCATGCTTTTGCAACTAGTCAAGCAGGTCCAGTACCCAGTTAGGTGTGGGATGACCCCCTGCTCCTTTATGCCATGCTAAATTTAGGGTGCAGCTAAGGACAATGTGACTATGGATCACAATCCAGAAGTGAGAACTGCTCATTAAGTTCTTAGTTGCTGGGAGTTGAAGCCACTCTGTGCCTTCCCTTGTCTTTGGAGTGCTGGAGAAAGCAGTGCAAGCTCCATAGCTGCTTAACTTCCAGCTGAGAGAGGTTTAGCTGAGAAGGGAGAGCCTGGACCTGGTCTGGGTGATCCTGCTGTGGCAGGAGGTCTGGACTGGGTGATTTTTCAAGGTCCCTTCTGATCCCTGATGATTCCATGGTAGGAGGAGATGAGGATTCCCTGCCCACAACCCAAAGTTCTCATCAGTCTTTAGTCTCCAAGACAATGTGTCCTGAGCAAGCTCCTCCTCTGACATATTTATTCCACAAATGCCTGCTGCTCCTTCCATCACCCATCTCCCTTCCCCTCCTTTTCTGGTGTTCTGAGTGTGGTCACCCAGTTTCTCACTCCTGTGAGCAGCTGGAGCTTCTAGAAACAAATGAAGTGTCTTCATTTCCAAGAGAAGTGATGCATTGCACCAGCCAGCTGCCCTTCCTCAGCTGCTCCCTGCTATCACACACACCCCCACTCACCCCCCACACCCTGTGTACACACACACACCTTGACAGATGGAGATGCTCTGAGAAACTGCTTCAATTTTTCCTCTTCCTTATAATCCGTGGCTGAAGTGCCAAATACTTCTAATGTTGCTAGTGCTCCATAGATCACCCCAAAGTGTTAAAGTCCAGTGCAGTTAATAACACTCTGGAGATGCTATCAATCAGCAGAGGAAAAACGTCTAACAGCAAACTCCTTAGTGCCCAATGTACCTGCTTATGGCAGAGACAGATGGGGTTGCAGTGCTTAGCAGGGCACTCCTGGGCTTTTTTTCTTTTCCATTCTCCCTAAACCCTTTATCAGAGCTTTTCTGATCAAGGCAGTGTAATTGGTGTTTCCAGTCTCAGTGGTTGGCTTGGGCTTCTCTACTCTGAGCCAGTCCAAAGGAGCAGGGCTGTGAGCAGCAGCATAGAGTGCTGGCAAGGAGGATGGGATGGGGACCAGTGTGCCTGGGCCTTGGTGCCACTGCTGGTTGTGCATCTGAGGTGGGTTGATTAGCTGGGAACTATGACTTAGGGAGGGCTCTTGGGGAGCCCAGGTGGGTTTTCCCAGGTGTTTAAGGCAAAGAAAGGAGCCTCATTGCTCTCTGAACTCTTTTCTCCTAAATGAGCCCCTTCACTTAGTCTGTGCTGGTCTCTTCTCTGGCCTTAATGCAGCAGGTGCTGTCTGGGTCTGGACAGTGCCTGGTTCAGAAGTGCTCTAGTAGAAAATTCTAGGTGTTTTCTACCCCAGAAGCCTTGTTGATTGCTCCCATTTGAAACTTCCCTGTGCTGACCCCAGGGCTCAGCTGGGTACCTGCATATTCCTTCATCTGTAACCACTGCGATGGTCTCGGGTGTTGAATGCCACAATATACAGCTGCCTTGAACCAGGGGAATGATGTAACACCCAGCAGGTAGTTTTGCCTTCTCTCTGGCAGCCTTTTTTCAAAGCAGCATTTCAGAAAAGGCCCCTGCTGGGGCAGCCTTCCCATTGTAGGGCTGGGGGTCTGGTCCTGCCAGACACTGCGCTGGGCTGCCATAATGAATGGTACAAAGCCAAAGCAGAGAATGAAGTCTACAGGACAAAATAAGAAGCACAAAATAGCGAGCTCTGGTTTTCTTCTGGTACCCAGAGTTTTGTTCCTTACCAGTTCCCAGCTGTGCTGGAGTCTGTGTGAACGCAAAGACCCAAAGATCTTCTGCATCCCCCAGAAGGATAATGAGATGTTCCAAGTCTGCCTTGGTGACCAGAAGAGCTGTTTCTGGGGGGAAAGTCAGGATAGTTGCTTGAATAACACAATGGATTAAGTTTATTCTTAAGTTTGACCAAAGCTGCTTAATCTTTCTAGTTAATTGTGCTGGAGAATCAATACTAAGAGTTACCCATCAGCTACCAACGCATTGAGTGGCTCATTGTTTTCCTTCTCTGAGGAAATTCCCTAGGAGAATCCATCTCTGTATTTCTCCCTCTCTTTTCCACCTTTCCTTGCATTCCCTCCTCCAGTTAGAGGTCTATCTTGGAATGATCATAGAATCAGAGAGTTGCAAGGGTTTTCCAAAGGTCATCCAGTCTAACCCCACTACAGCAAGCAGGGACATCACTCACTGGACTGGATTGCCCAGAGCCCCATCAGGGGGGCCCTATGGCTTTACCACACGCTGGTAGAGGTTCCTCTATTTTCTCCAAACCTCAAAGAATCATTAGGGGTCGGAAGGGACCTCTGAGCTTGGAGTACCTGCTACCCTGACCCATGTTTTCTGAGGTAGGGGCAGGATGTTCTTTGCAGAATGCTTGCAAAAATTGCTCAAGTTAAAAACAATCTTTCTTTCTGACCTCCCGGGCAGGATCCTGCCCTGCTGTTGGAGATCCTGATGCTCCCATCCTTCATTTCCACACACATTGGTTTGCTCTCATCTCCCTTCACAGCTGGACACACTACAACACTTGTTCTGTGATGGGTTAATAGCTTATTAACACCCTGCCTCAGAGCAGGGGCTTTGGGATAGCTCTGAGCCATTCTGGATTATTAGGAACAGATTTGAACAGCCGCATTGCATCTCTCCCCTTGGCTGCTGTAATGTTCGTGGGATGTATTGTTCGTTCACCTTAAGCAGCTGTGGAGAAAAGGTCTCCAATCTCTTTAAGCACTTGCTGTTGAAAGTCAACAGTGCCCTGGTGATACAGAGCTGGATCCAGAGATCACTGCACACAGGATAAATAACTACACGGCTAAGCCACTTAATTAAGAAGTGCCTGTTCCTGGTGGCGAGGAAGCTTTGTGCTCTGTCGGTGTGTACAGGGTGATCAAAAAATCTATATCACACACTGGAAAAAAATCTCTCCGGATTTATTTAAGGGGATGGAGCCTCCCAGCCAAATGCTCTGGCTAGGACTTCTCACATAGGTCAGGAAGGACTACTGCTTTGGCCTTGACTTGGTCTGGGTGATCCTGCTGTGGCAGGAGGATTGGACTGGATGATCTTTTGAGGTCCCTTCTGATCCCCAGTGATTCTGTGATTCTATGATTCCATGCCTCTTCTCTCCTCATGTGATGGCTTGGCTAGACAAATGCAGCTGGTATCAGCTTAGGCCACCTTTCTGGCACCGGCTGGACTGAATGTGACATCTGAGTTGCTTTTAAATAGGGAAGAGAAAAGGCTGCTGAAGGGGAATCTGATACAGCTGGTCTTCCCTTCTTTTGAGGCTTGTCCTCCAGTATTGATGCTAAGTGTTCAGAGCAGATAGCAGAGCCTGAGATATGAAATCCAAACAAGTCTTCTTGGATCCCCACACCCTTCAAAGTTTCTTGATTTCCCCACCCCATTGACCTCCTGTAGATGGGGCTGCGGTTTTTCAGCTGTCTTGGTTCTGATCTGGGAATTGACCCCCACCCTGATGCTGAAGCATCCCAAAGCAAATCCATCAGTGCTCTGGACCCAAATCCAAAGCCCTTCTCTTTCTTTTCCTTTTTCTTCTGGTGCCTTTGGCAGACCTTGCCTCTTGACACCCTGCTGCGTTGAGAATTGGGGTTGTCAGTGTCATTCTAACCCTGCTGCTTCCAAATCCACCAGGCATGGGAAGATCCAAGCAGGAACTAAGGCACAGGCAGTGCAGCTAACACTTTAACTCCCTGCTTTTGTGGGTGACAGTGCTGCAGTCCCATCTCTGCTTCCCATCTTGGAAAGGCCTTCTGCTTGGTTATAAAATGAAGAGCAGTCCAGACAGAGATAGGAGATCTTGTAAAATTCTCTTCTCACCTCTCCTCGTCCCTCCTTGCTAGACCTCTACCAAAACCCTGCTGGTCCAGCTTTGTGTAAAGCTCTGTTTCGCCAAGCCAGACGCGTGAAATCCCCTGTTGGTTGGCTTTTGAGTTCAGCTTTTAGCAAACAGGGCTACGTTTCATTGCTCCTTTGTCTTTACAAAGGCAGCAGCAGGGGGAAAGGCTGAGCAACTAATGTACTTGTCTTTGTCGTTATGAAGTAACCATAAATAAAGCAGATAATAAAAGCAGTCTTTTTTACTCTCTCTCTTCAAACAGTGACAGGAGCTTCCTGGAAAATTACCTTTCCCCCCTCTTTTTTTTTTTTAGAGTACAAGTTAAAAGGGTTTGGTGTTTCTCGACATCTAATAAACAACCACTTTCCCCTCATTTTCCATCTACTGAAGTAGAGGTAATGAATGCATTTTATCACTGTCTCTCCAGGGAAGACAAAGAGTCAAGGATCTAAAGCTTTAGATTTTTTCATAGATGGGAGTAGCATTAGGAAGAGGGGCAGGTGTCTTGTTCCTCTCTCCCGGTCTGGCTGCTGTAAGGGAAGCTAAACAGGGCAATCCTAGGTTTCCATGTGGTAGAATATGTTGTCTTTCAAGAATTGCTGAGAGGTTGCCTTCAAGAATGACTAAATCTGGTCCATTATTCCCCACCAGATACAGGATGCAGTGTACAAGGGTCTGTGAGGTTTCCTTGCAGTGTAGATGCTACGCTGGTAAATGAATGCTTCCAAGATCCGAGAGGTGCTGCTGCCAGTTAGACTCCTCTGCGCCAGAGGCAGGTTCAGAGGAGAAGGTGGGAATTCCCTGATTTCATAGAATCACAGAACAATCCTGGTTGGCAAGGAGCTCCCAGATCCCCAGCTCCAACCATCCCCATCCAAACAAAACTCCTCAGTCCCTGAGAGACTGACAAACACAACCTGACCCCCTCCCTGCTGCCACTCGAGCAGGGTGGGAAGCACCATGGCTACAGGGTTCTTCAACACCTCCAGGCAGGGGGACTCCACCACCTCCCTGGGAAGGCCCTGCCAGTGCCCAACCACTCTGGCTGCAGAGAATCTCTGCCTCAGAGCCAGTCTGACCCTCCCCTGCCTCAGCTGCAGAGCAGTGCCTCTGCTGCTGTCAGCAGGCACCAAGGAGAAGAGGCAAACAGCCACCCCTCCACAGCTTCCCTTCAGGGAGTTGGAGAGGGCAGTGAGGTCCCCCCTCAGCCTCCTCTTCCCCAAACTAAACCTACCCAGCTCATTCACCCTCTTCTCATGCACCTTGTTCTCTAACCCCCTCTCCTCACCATGAGGAGTTCCTAATCCCTTTGTATTCCTTGCCCTGCAAAGCGAGCACTGCTTCATGTGCTGTATTTAAAAGGGTGACTACTCCTCCCTGTACACATCCCCAACATCACCCTGCCTCAGGAACGATCTCTCCATAGCCAGTCCCTCAGGCCACCTGTCTCACTGATGCTGAATAAGGTCACAAACCAGGATGTGTTTTGGGGAGGGGAGGAATCTGCAGGGCTCAGTAAAGCCCCTTTCCCTGCCTTGTAGCTTCCATGTCCCTTGGGAAATTTTTTAGCTGTGGAAACGGAAGAATAGGAGCTCTCACAGCGAAGAAGAGTGCAGCAAAGGTTCCTTTCTTTTCCTAAATGGAAATGTGTTTATGAGCTGAGAAAAATGAGTTCTGGCAGCTCAGTTTGAGGGCAAAAAAATAAAACCCAGAGATAAAGGGATTGGCTGAAAAGAGAGTGACTGGAGGTCTGGAGAAACCATCATCAATGAATACAGAGTTCAACCTCATTTCTTTCCTGAGGGTTTGTTGAATGAGGCTATCAGGGATTCCTCCCGTAGCTTACAGACATCGAGGTTGTGCCCTGCAATCAAGAAGTCTCCAGCATCCT
This sequence comes from Upupa epops, assembly GCA_013397515.1. Taxonomy (NCBI): domain Eukaryota; kingdom Metazoa; phylum Chordata; class Aves; order Bucerotiformes; family Upupidae; genus Upupa; species Upupa epops. The sequence continues at coordinate 452,053 of VZRI01004037.1, read as the reverse complement.
TCTCCCCAGCCCCCCAGACACACGCTGGGAGCTTCAGAGCCTTCCTAAAGGTCCCTGGCTGACATTCAGCCTGGCATCAAAAGGAGACAGGGCTCAAAATCACAGTGACGCTTTGCTGCCAGGTCCCTGCCAGCTCCCACCCCAGCAGTGGTCGCATTGCTGTGGTGGAAGAGGTGATTCTTTAATCAGCAGCTTAAAGCTGTTAGAGGGTCTGTGCTGCCCCAAGGGCTGCTTTCTGCTGTGCAGGCAGAGTTTCTAATTCAGCTCCTTTATCCACCCAAAGCTCAGCCCCCTGGGGGGGGTCACAGACTAATAAATGGAGAACTGAGAGGCTTTAATGTGCAGAGAAGGGCAACTGGGCTGGTTGGGGGGCTAGAGGACAGGGCTGAAGGGAGACCTCACTACTCTCTCTGACTGAAGGGAAGTTGCAGTGAGGTGGGGGTTGGCCTCTTCTCCCTAGGGACTGGCAGTAGGAGCAGAGGGAATCATAGAATCAACAGGGAGTTGCAGGGTTGGACTGGATGATCTTGAAGGTCTCTTCCAATCTTGATGATTCTGGGATTCCTATTTGGTTAGAGGTTGAGAAGCAATGCCTGGGGTGTGGAATGCTGCTCTCAGGATTTCACTAGGGGAACTGAGTGTCACAGTGTCTCTAAAATTAAGTGAAGAGGAGGAGAATAGTGCTTCTATGTTGGGTGTTAGATAAAGAGCTGCTACAGCTTGGTCTTGTTTAATGCTGGTGCTGATACTAACCACTGAGCAATGGTTTTGAGCCTCTGCCTCTAAAGGAGACAATTGGGGGATGGACAGAGCCAGTCATGGTTCCTTTGGATGCTCTTTTTCCTGGACTGGTGGCACAAAACTAACCAGAGTGATGGAGGTGAGAGCACTGGTGAACACCAGCTCTCTATCGTGTGAGTTTCATACCTAAACAGAGCCAAGCATCTCCTGACCGAGGGGCAGCACAAGAGTGATGCTGATTTTTCTGGCTGAAGTAGCCCGTGTGCCAAGGGGGTGATTGAGTGACTTAGCTGGCATCTTGAAGGGCTTTATGTTTGAGCTGGGACCTTCTGCTTTCCCTCTCACTTGTTGAGAATGCGTGAGGCTTAAGCACACAGGATGGCCTGGTGGGACCACAGTGACAGCATCCTCCTGGGCAGCTGTACTGGTAGAGGCACACAACCAAGTCCATCAGATCCCTCCTTGTGTTTGGAAGCAAAGTGGACCTCGAGGCACCCATCAGCCTTGTTACTGAAGGGGGTGGTGAGAAAAGGATCTATTTTCAGGTCCAGCTTGGACTGCAGATGCTGTAGCTTTTCTCTGATGGAATAGTAAATGCATCTACCTCTAAATAACCTCTCTGAGTCTCTGGGAGGGACAGGGCTGTGGCAGTTGAACCCCCTTTCTGGCCACATTGCGGTGACATTTATCAGGCCAGCATCACTCAGGGCGTAGCTGTGACTCCAGTGCTCCTTTTCTGGTTGATCTCCCAACAGGCGCAGATGCTGTGTGGAAGCTGAAGGAGTCAGAGCTGGTGTCTCTGAGCTGATTTCCTTTGGAGGTAGCAACAAGAGCCTGTGGAAGAGCTCATGGTCTGGAAATTAGAGCTTGTCCTTGTGCTGCAGGGCAGGTCTATGTACTTGCACCATCAATTTTGTAAGCATCCAAGGAGCCTTCCAGTTCTGAGCGGGTGTCTAGGAAACCTTCAGAGGGGATCATTAGATATAAAAGAAATTCCAGAGCTTTATAATCTCGAGTAAGCTCCATCTGTCATATCTGGCCTCTTACTGTTTTAATAGCACTGATGATTCCAGGCAAGTGCTGTTGAATTGTTCTGTCACCTAATTAGCCACTGTCTTCAAATCTGCTTCATTGTAAAAAGCAATAAACAGGTTCCACCCACTTAGCCATCGCTACGTTAGCATCTGTCAGGAGATGGGATATTCAGATCAGAAGGTAAGAGGTTGAGCAAAGCCACGTTGCTATCCAAAAGCCTTGTGATTCATAGAAACTCAGAATATTTCACTAATGTTCCATTACAATTTAGAGAAATAGTAAGGGGAGAGCACCAGCAAGAGGGAGAATGGGAAAGAGCACCAGGCACTCTCAGGTGTTGTAAGCAGACAGAGCCTCAGATGGAGATCCTTCCTCTAGTAAGAAGTCTTTGGTGGGTTTATTTGTGCCTCCTGCTTGCAGTGCTCCCATTCTCCAGAGCATTTGTCAGATACTCATTACCTGGTGTCTGAGATTGTGATGAGCACATCCCATTACCTACATTATGCCTTGTCCTCTCCAATTGAATTTTCTCTAATAGTCTCCTTTATTGGCAATAGACACCGAAGTTATGGGCTGCTGTCAAGCTGAGGTTGTTTACTTGCCTGCTTAACCATTGCTGCCCTCCACTGCCAGCCTTGGCTCCACCCCATATTGAGCCAACAACTTTCACAGCCAGTTGTAAGAGCAGAGGAATTGGTGGCTAATCTCTTAAGGACGGCGTGGTGTTAAGCCTCATTGACCGCCGTGCTTGCCAGCTAAAGGCACACGCGTGCCGGACACACAGGACTGGATTCGAGTAATAGAGATCTAACTACAGCTGTGGGCAGCAAGGCACAGCTCTTGATCTCCTCATTGCCCTTGAGGAACTTCTTAGCTCCTGGTTAAAGCAGAGGCAAGAAGGCTTCATCAGTTGCTGTGGGTTGTGTTGAAGCCTCTGCTGCATCTCCACAGGATCAATAAGGTTGGGAAAGTCCTCTAACATCAAGTCCAGCCTTCAACCCAACACCTCTAAGACCACTAGACTGTCTCACAGAACCACATCCACTGCCTTTTGAACTCCTCCAGGGATGGGGGCTCCCCTGCTGCCCTGGACAGCCTGTGCCAGTGTCCAACTGCTCTTGCACTGAAGGCATTTCTCCTCATTTCCAATCTGAACTCCCTCTGGGGCGACTGGTGGCCATTTCCTCTGCTCCTGTCAGCAGAGAAGAGGTCAACACCAGCCTCCCTACAGCCTCCTTTCAGGGAGCTGTAAAGGGCAACAAGGTCTCATCTCAGCCTCCTCTTCTTCAGGCCTGACTCCCCCAGCCTCTCCCCATCAGATCTGTTCTCCAGTCCCTTAACGAGCTGCCTTTGGGGGGCTGGAAAGGCAGTTAGAGGTACTCAGAGAAGTGAGGCTGCAGAGTCTCACCAAGACGCTGTTATTAGCTGTGATGCTCAGGAATGTGTGGGAAGGAAAACAGAGAGAGGGGGAGTGTGGGCTGTTTTAGCTGCTCCTGCGTTGCTGTTGTTGGCTGGGGTTGTGATACTTCCTGATTGTCTCTAGATCCACAAACAAACGTGGTATTTAACATCGCAGAGAGGTATCTCATCAACATCATTAATAAGGAGATAAGTGTTGCAGTGGGAGCTGTGGAGTGTAACTGCTCTGGGTTTATGACTCTGAAGGGGGATGTCCTCATGCTAAAGGCCAGAGCCCAGCTCTTCTTAGCAGCCTGCAGAAGTGGCTCCGGCTCACACGACCATGAAGTCTGGCTTTCTGAAGCGGAACCAGTGTGAGAGCTCTGAGTATTCATCTTCTTTCTGGAAGTGAAATAACAGTGTCCACAGATTAAGTAGCTGCCTGAAGAACAGCTTTAGCTGCGAGTGGGGAGTAAATGTATTTTCTCCGTTTCTCTCTTGAATATTAATGTTTGATCCCTGGAGCAGTGGGGTTTAGCACAACAGCCTTCTGCAGGAGCCCTGTTGGAGTTGGCTGTAACACAGCTGATAGCCCGAGCACGAACCTTGTCAGAGGTTTCACTTAGTGTTGATCAAAGTAAACAGATCTGAAATGGCTTGGAAAGCACTCAGAGTAGCTGCTGCCCAACAGGTAAATGGCTGAAACTGGAAGCTAGAGCTGGGTGAGCACTAGAGGAAGGACAGGTCATAGAATCATTAGGGATCGGAAGGGACCTCAGAAGATCATCCAGTCCAATCCCCCTGCCACAGCAGCATCACCCAGACAGGAACACAGCCAGGTGGGTCTGGAACGTCTGCAAAGAAGGAGATTCCAAAGGCCCCCTGGGCAGCCTGGTCCAGAGCTCCGGGACCCTCCCTGGGAAGAAGGTCCTGCTGAGATTGAGAGGGAACCTCCTCTGTTCCAGCTGGCACCCAGTGCCCCTTGTCCTGTCCCCAGATGCCCTTGAGCAGAGCCTGGCTCCATCCTCCTGACACCCACCCCTCACAGATTGAGAGACAGGAATGAGGTCCCCCCTCAGCCTCCTCTTCTCCAAGCTCAAGAGCCCCAGCTCCCTCAGCCTTTCCTCATCAGGGAGCTGCTCTCCTTCTTTCATCATCACTGATCTACACTGGACATCCAGTGCTCTGTGTCCTTCTGGGTCCAGAACTGGACATGAGACTCCAAAAGGAGCTTCAAGAAATATTTGCTGCCTGTCCTTCCCCACCTGCAGAAGGGCCAAAGCCTGTCCATGAAGCCCTTTTCCCAGAGTCGGGATGCACTTTTCCCACTGTCTGCATCAAGTTCCTTTTGTTTAGTGTAACCTGCAGGGATCATCCCAACTCAACAGCCCAGTCCCACCCTCTCTGTGCCTCAAGCCAGAGTGCTTCTGGGGAGGTGCTGTGCTCACCGGTTCTGTGCTGCAGACCTGTAGCCTCATGGATGCGGTGGGGAGGGAGTTTCCCTCTGTGGGTACCTGTGCCTTTGGCTTTTAAAGGTGATGTATGGAAATGCAGCACAAAACTTAAGCCCTCAGCACTTCTTTAATCCTCTTCAGTAACACGGGAGTCATTCTTTATGCATCAGGTAATCAAATTTCTCTGGGTTTATCTGTCACTTGCAGACCTTCATCACCCTTACCTGGGAGCAGGGGGAGATATCCCAGTGACTTGTAACACCAACCATGTCCTATTGTTCCCATTTGTTTGCCGAGCATGAGGGTGGAGAGGCATAAATATTAAAATATACCTATTATGGAGCCAGGCCTCCATTGATAAATGATGTATAAAATCAATTTACAACCTAGGAATAAAAAGCATCCACGAAGCAGTTGCTAGCTCCAGGTACTAGGAAATTATTCCCCCATAACTTGCTCTGACTGGAACTCATTACACACTCTGTCCATAGAATGATTTTGTTGTTAAAAACTGTGTCACTCAGAGCTTATTTATTCCCTCTCCTTGCAAAGACTTTTGGAGTGCCTGCTGCCTGCAAAGCAGCGAGATGCAGTGCTGGGCTCTGCTGGACGAGTCCTGCATGCCCTGCTACCTCAGCAGCACTTGGGCTGCAGGAGATGATGCTCTGATAGGGCGGGTTGAGGAAAATGGGGAACCGTTGACATCTCAGCTCCTGAAATGCTGGCAGCTGCATATTTAACTTCAGAGAGGTGAATAGTCCCACCGAGGAGTTCTTTGCAAGGTTTGTGCTGAAATTTAACTGCTTGTTCACCTGCTCTGCTGGTTCAGACACGATGGGAAATCATCTCCTGCCAAGGTATAGTCTGGAAAGAACATCTACTTCCAGCTTCTTGTTGTGCTGGCTGCTTTGCTCTGGGGTTTAGAGGAGCATCTTTGCTTTTAAGCAGGAGAAACAGCAACACAGACTTCAGAAGTCTGGATTACAGGTGTCTTTCTCCTCTCCCTTCACCCGTTTGAGCTCAGATTTGGCTGCTTCCGTGAATGTTCTGCAATGCAGGGACAGAAAGGGTCTCGTAATTGAAAGACAATGCGTCGCCACCTTTCTAGCGTCTCCGTGCTGACCGTATTTTATGTGCTTTGTTCATGTCAGTACCTAAATGACCCTAGAAGAGAGCTGTTCCTGTCCATCCACGGGGACAGCTGGTGTCTCACTGTATTGTACGTGTGGCTCTGCTCCCAGACTTGGGCAAAACAGAGGCTCTGAGATCGACTTAGGAACCGAGGTGTTCATTTCGATTCTTCCCCCTTTACGGGAACACCTACATGGCTGGGTACAGGCAGACATGAGCTCATTCTGCCCTTGTTCCAATCTGGCTGGCTGGAAGCCAGAGCTGGTGTCTAGAAGCCATAGAGGTTCATTAGCTAATAAGGGCTTTTGAAAGATGAAGGATGTGGATTTGAGCATAGCACGTGGCTGGGTGGTTATAGAGCTTCTAGCCACCCTGGAGGTGAAACCCCGTCACGGTCCTCACTCTGAAACCTTGAGATTTGCAAGATGTAAAGAAGGGGAAGGAGAAGCAAAAGAGATGGTGTGAGAGGCAGCAGTGTGAGGTCAAGCCCGTGTCACCCAGAGGGATGGCTGATCAGGTGTTTCAGCGAGAGGATAAAACCGAATGTGAGTCAGCACAGTGTCCTCTCAGGTAGGTCTCATCAAACAAACCTGTTGTCTGTGCTGACAGGCTCTGGCTGACAGGGGCCAGCGGTGGTGGTAGCACAGCCCGGTTTCCTCGAGGCGTTTGACTTGCTATCACCTGACATTTTGATTAAGAACAATTGTCCTGAGGTGGAATTAATAGGACACGTGCTAGACGGATGAGAGCGTGGCTTGGCAACAGAGCTCGCCGCGTAGTTGTTCAAGGAACAACATCAATGAAGGCGGTTGTTTCAAGCAGGTTCCCCAGGGATGGATTATTTTGGTCCGTAGCTATTCAATACTTTTATTAATGGTTTAGCTGATGATCCATGTCCTTCGCAGGGCTAGATTGCAGATGAGGTAAGGATTTGTGATGTTGCAAATAATGTGGTTATTGTTAGAGCGCTGAGCTTCACAGTTAAGTGGTCACAGCCCAACAAGCTGTGCTGTAGCAGTTAAAAGGATCCAGCTCAGCTGGGAACTAAGATTCCAGTGTTTGGGAGCTCAGGAGGTGGCTAGAGAGAGACCTTTTTAGCCTCCTTCTGTGACATAAAGATGGCACAATGCTTGGGTGTCAAAGCTTCTCTGCATAAGCAATGCGATTACAGCCTGGTTTGAAAGCATCCTGCTTGTAGGAAAGCTAATCCCAATCCAGACTGGTATAAGCAAGGAGAGAATCCAGCTCCTCGAGCAGACATCTTCTAACCGCAGGTTTCTGCAGCCACTAATTCAAAATATTGGCACCTCTGCAGCCTCTGGAAGAAGCAACAGAGTCTGTGGCATTTCATAGGGATGACGTTGTGAATAAACCATGCTTGAGTTAGCAGAATTGAATGTGGTGGCTTTGCAAAGCACGTTATAGCAGCCAGCCAGCCAGCCAGTGGCAATATTAGTCTCTCTCTCTCTCACTTCCTGATTCAGTGGTTTATTCTATATTAAAAAATCATCTGGTTAAATGCAGCAATAAAGTTCAGTGAATTAAAATCAATGCAGTGTCCTCATCCCTGTGCCCTAGCTCCAGGGATGCTTTTTGGTGCCCTGTGCATAAACCTTTTAGATGAAGTGGCATTTTGCACTGAGAAACCTTCTGAATAGCCAAGGAAACAAAGGCAGGAGAGGGCTGACAGCACAGATGAAACCACAGATATAGGGTGGTGGTGGACCACTCCGGCGTGAACCCTCACTGGGCTAAATCTTTCCTATTTCTCTGCTCACTGGGAACCTTAGAGGGTTAATTGCAAGCTGGGTGCAGAGTGGTTTGAGAGTGGCCCTGAAGAGAAAGACTTGGGGATGCTGAGAAGCTCAGCATGAACTGGCAGTGCTTCTGCAGCCCAGAAGGTCAACAGTATCTTTGGATGCATCAAGAGAAGTGTGAGCACTAGAGCAAGAGAGAGGATTCTCCCCCTTTACTCTGCTCTTGGGAGACCCCACCTTGAATCCTGTGTCCAGTTCTGGTGTCCTCAATATCTGAAGGACGTGGAACTGTTGAAGGGAGTCCAGAGGAGGCCACAAAGATGATCAAAGGGCTGGAGCACCATAAAGATAGGAGAAGGGAGCTGGTATTGTTCAGCCTAGGAAAGAGAAGACTCCAGAAAGACCTTAGAGCTGCCTTCCAGTAGCTGAAGGAAGGCTGCAGAGGGACTTTTCCCAAGGGGAACCAGCAATAGTCCAGGTGAAATGGTTTGCAAGTGAAGGAGAGGAGCTTCAGACTAGATCTTAGGAAGCAGTTCTTCAGTGCAAGGGTGCAGAGACTCTGGAGTGGATTGCCCAGAGAGGCTGTGGCTGCTCCCTCCCTGGAGGCATTCAAGGCCAGGTTGGATGAGGCTTTGAGCAACCAAGTCTGGTTGAGGGGGGAGATAGGAGTAGATGATCTCTGAGGTCCCTTCCAACCTGGGCCAGGCTGTGATTAGGAACATTGAAAGAGTGAAGCTGATCCTTAAATGTTCCTCTGTCCCAATAATCTCTTGAAAGAAGCACAAATGCACAGAGACTCTCAATACTCCTCCACTTTTTGCTTCTGAGGCAGGGGTTCATGGCATTCACCTTGTTAAGGAGCCATTATGCTGTAAAACAATATCCCTCTTAATACCTGTATTAATTTTAAATGCCAGAGATGTAGCAATAAAATTTCCTTGTAGGTTGTTACAACCAAAGAGCCCTTTATCTGGCACGCCAGCAGGCTCGAGACTTCTCCCCAACCTCTTCCTCCACTGGTACTGGTGACAACTGCAACGTAATATTTTACAGCAAGCACCGTGTTTGAAAAGGTCAATGGCTGACGTTATTCATGGAAGGGGGAAGGAGGAGGGTGAGAGATGTACCAGCCTCCTGCTGTGGAATGTGCCTTTAATTCTACTGTGGGGCTGGAAGGAAATGGAAGTGGGGTTCTCATGCAGTGCAGCTCTGCAGTGATTTCAGAGTCAACCTAGCATTGTGCCCTTCCAAGCATCTTCTACACTTCCAACAGTTTTCCACGTTTGGATTTGCAAGCAGCTGCAGGCTCTGAGTGGTGCTAACGAGCTGCTCCTGAACAGAAGTTAGGGGTGACCTGGCAGTGCTGGGTTGAAGGTTGGACTAGGTGACCTTATAGGTCTCTTCCAACCAAAGAGATCCAATGAGTGCGAAACTGTATGGAGAACAGTGCCCTCATGCATCTCACTTCTCCTCTCCACAGCTGTTTCCCAGTCCTTGTCTCCTGTTTCATGATGCCCTACCTAAATCAGTCCTGCTGCTCCTTGAGATCACCTGAGCTATGCTGAGCCATGGCTCACGATGGCTCAGGGAGATGCCCCCATCACCTCTGGTGTGTGGAGACAGCCTTGGGGTGTAAACGTTTACTGGATGAGAAGAAGGAGAGACCTGCAGCTCTCTTGTGTCGGTCATGGAAGGTTGGAAAGGGCCTCTAAGATCATCAAGTCCAACCATCAACCCAACAGCTCCAGGACCACCAGACTGTGTCCCACAGTGCCTTTTGAACCCCTCCAGGGATGGGGACTGTCCCACTGCCCTGGGCAGCCTGTGCCAGTGTTTAACTGCTCTTGCACTAAGGAAACTTTTCCTCTTTTCCAATCTCAACTTCCCCTGGGGCAACTGGTGGCCATTTCCTCTGCTGCTGTCAGCAGGTCTTGGGGAGAAGCCAGCACTGGCCTCCCTACAGCCTCCTTTCAGGGAGCTGTGAAGAGCAATAAATCTCAGCCTCTTCTTCTTCAGGCTGAACGATCCCAACTCCCTCAGCCTCTCCTCGTAAGTCATGTCCTCCAATCCTTTCACCAGCTTTGTTAGGAAATAAATCATCACATATTGTTAGCAAATCAATCATCAGAATGCTGCAGGCATCACATCCAGATGGACAATCCGCGTGCACTCCCGTCACGATGAACTGGGAGGTAGGAGAAGAGTCACACCTGAAATCAGCCCAAGCAGATGCTGTGGTTTCAGCCAGGAACACGATGACTCTTAAATAACCACTCAGGTTTCCCTGGGCTGTGTCTGTCACAGGATGAACAGCAAATGCTATTTGTTTGATAGCTCAGATTTGCTACCCTTGGTTTTTTCTTTTCCCAAGCTGGTCTTAAGCCAAGGCAGCGGGTGACCCGGAGATCAGGTACATTTTCAGCACATTTTTAAAAGCAAAAAGGACGGTGAGGTCAAGTGCTCTGGTTTTCTGTAGAGCCATGACAGGAAGCACATCTTGATAATCCCCATCTAGCTTGTAATTTCCCCTCCACTAAGGGAGCTTTGCATTTGGTTTACTTCATTTTTTTGTGTTTAAGATGGGCTTCAAGTTCTGTCTGAAGACACCGAGGAGCACAATCTACTTCATTCCCCAGTCCAGCAGCTGTTCCAGTGATTTATTACCTTTTCAGCTAGGAAAAGACACAGCCCCCCCAGCATGTTCTGCTTCCAGCCTGGATTTCTTTAGCTTCAGCTTTAAGCCACTAGTTTTCCTTATGTTTTTGCTGGATTAAAGAGACCTTTACTGTCTTGGAGGTGGGTTAGAAAGACCAACAAAGCCATTCGCTCTGTCAACAGGCAGATAAAAGCTGGCTTTGGTTTGAAGTTCAGCATCCCTGAGGCTTACGTCTGGCTCTGGTGTGACTGGTCTGGACTTGCTTCAAGGTGTTTTAAATCACGATACATAGAACTATAAACACAAGCTGTGCAGACTAACAGAAATACTTGGATCCAGAGCCCATTCTTAAATCATAGAATCATTAGGGATGGGAAGGGACTTCTAAAGATCATCTAGTCCAATCCCCCTGCCACAGCAGGGTGACCTAGACCAGGTTGCACAGAGTGATGGAAAAGAAAGTCAGCTTGGAGTCAAAGTTTCCCTCATTGTGTTTAAATCACAGAATTATTGGTTGGAAAAGACCTCTAAGATCATCAAGTCCAGCCCATGACCTAACATCACATCAGCTAGACCACAGCACTAAGTGAAATGCTCTCAGTGCATGGAGATTGCCCAGGGGGTGGTGGTTGAGTGTCAAAGATGTACTTGTCACCCAGATCTCATGTGGGTTTTGCCAGCAGAAGATCCTGAGAGGTCTTCCAGCTCAGGGGAGAGCTCAAAGGGGTCTCATTTCAGGTCACTGTTTATAGGATCTGGGAGAACTGACTCTTGTCAGATGTTTCTCCATTATGGCATTACTTGAANTCAGCTAGACCACAGCACTAAGTGAAATGGTCTCAGTGCATGGAGATTGCACAGTGGGTGGTGGTTGAGTGTCAAAGATGTACTTGTCACCCAGATCTCATGTGGGTTTTGCCAGCAGAAGATCCTGAGAGGTCTCCCAGCTCAGGGGAGAGCTCAAAGGGGTCTCATTTCAGGTCACTGTTTATAGGATCTGGGAGAACTGACTCTTGTCAGATGTTTCTCCATTATGGCATTACTTGAATGATGCAGTCTTTCTGATTGTACATGTCCAGAACTTGCTGGATCTCTAAGTTCTTACATTCTTTTGGTCACAAGCAGCCCAGGTCTGGTGCAAATGTACCCCTTCAGCCAGGCAGATGCTCATCTGTCCCTTTCTCAGGCTGTTGGGATTTGAGCAGGCAGGAACTGGACCGGTATGGCATTGCCCGAGCCCTCCTCTCCAGTGCTGTGAAAGCAGCTGTATGGGTTTGAGAATGGGAAGCCTGGAGCTTGCACTGAGGAGCAATGATCAGGTGCAACCTCCTGCCAACAGCCCCCAGAAAAAGCAGCCTGTGGGACCTGCTATCTGGGAGCATCTGAGGTCTTAAACCAGCTCATAGGGATGGGCAGAGCGCTGTCTGCTCTTCTCTTTAATGACTTTAGCAGGAGCAGCCTCTGTCTCCCAGCTAAGGGCCAGCAGGGCTGTTTCTGCGTGTTGTGAGGAAGAAGCAAAGCCAGCCCCACCTCACGAAACTGAAAGTCAGGGTATTTTTCAATCTGAGGGTTATTTAGACTTGGTCTGTCCTTTGCAAGACACACAAAAAATATCCTCGGTGCGAGGTTTAATGGCTCAAGGGCTGAGAGAAGAAGAGGTAAATAATTCTTATGTTTGATATAGAGATGGCTCTCTCCTCGTTTGTCAGATATGATCGATGTCACCCCCTGGTCTCCTATTGTTATTCTGCTGTTGCCTGTCACAGTCCCACCTTCCTTTGAATCCTGCTCTCCTTTTTTGCCTCCCTCTCTCTTTCTCTCCGGGCACTGGGCTTGTGAGTAATTTATGTATGACAATATGAGACTAATTCTGTTATTATGTCAAAGGGAAATTGAATCTGGGGCTTTAAAGCTGCATCTGGGAGAAATCTTCAAATGAATCTGGAGTGCAGGAAAACTCCGTGTTCGATTCGTTCGCTTGTCACACTGCCTGCCAGATTAAGTCATTATGAAGGGCAGAGAGGGAGAAACCATGAAGAGAAACCACAGGAGTTAGACTGAAAAATTAAAGGGAAAAGAGGAGAGGATGGAAGAGTGAAGAGCAAAAATAAAAGGAAAGAACTGAGGTAGCAAACACAGCAAAGCGAGATATTGGCGAAGCGTTCAGCTAGACTGTCCAGCGTGTGCTTAGCATCAAGTGGAAAACATAGCTGAGTCAAAGGTTCAGACCATTCCTACAGTCCCAACCAGTTAGGGAACACTACCACAGAATCAGTAAGGTTGGAAAAGACCTCTAAGGTGATCAAGATCAACCCAACAACTCCACAACCACTAGTGTGGTTGTATTGACACCTCTGTGCTGTATTGTTCACCTCTAGTTTTGGAGAGGGGGACAGTCCTGCAGAACCATCCTTCAGTCTGACAGAGCTGTCTGTGACTGATGCTTTGACAAAGGGTTAAACATTTCCAGATCATGGATGGCTCAGCCACCCTATGGGGGCTTCTGCTCAGGTTCTTTAGCGCTAGATAACCCAGTTACCTCCACTGAGTCAACCAGCTGAAGTGAGAGGTTCTCTATGGTCATCTTCATCTTTTACTACTCTTGCTACTCATCGCTCACTTTATGTGCCAGAACACAGGGACACAGGACAGAGCAGATATGGGAGATCCTTCATGTCTTTTGCCACTATAGTTGTTCATTCAAAGGAGTAAAGGAGCAAACCTCACTGATACCTTTGTGTTCCCAGTGCTTAGTGAGCTGGACTTGCCCTTTGGTGAGCCTGAACCGTGGCTGCAAGTAGCATCTTCACTTTGAGTGTTAGAGAATGTTAGAGCGACCCCAGTTCAGCTGCCTGCTTTGTGTTCCTCAGGCAGAACTTGCACAGAAGTGTGTTTGTGTTTATCACTCTCAGTTTGTTTATGGGACCGCTCAGCACAGCTTTGCCCCTCAGCTATTGTAGAGGGTTCTGCTGTAACCCTGTGCCAACAAGGACTGGCAGCTTCACCGCCCTCCCACACCTCTCCCGTTCAGCACCATCTATCACTTCAGCTCTTGATGCTGCTTTACCATTAACCGGCCTGTGTGGTGTCGGGGATTGTTCTTTATTAATAGATTGTTCTGTGTGTAGCAAAGTTCATTATTTAAAGCAGGAGAATGAGAGAGATCCAGAGGAACAGATGGATGCATGCAAGTATCAGAAGAAGGACTAGTTAAAATTCTAGGCATGTGCTGAGCTTTGACAAAGGATGGAAAACAGAATCAATCATCATTATCTAGGAGAAAAGCCATCAGTCTGTGTTTAAAATAAGTACTTTGCGTATTAAGCTCACGATGCCAGACTTCCAAGAGTTTTGACTGGTAGCTGCAGACCCCGAGGTTAAACAGATGACTGGGAGCGCTGCTGGGTGCACAAAAAGGCAGAGCAAAAAGGGGAGAAGAGACGTAAACTTGAAAACAGGAGAGTTGTTTTCCGTGTCCATCCAGTTCTGACTGGCTGGAGACAACAGGGATTCATTTATGGCTGTGGTGGTTAAAGTCACCCCTGACCTGGTAGGGTTCTTTCAGACTAGCATAAGTCTGTCAGAGTTAGCTTGTTTATCAGCTATAAAAAATAGGGGAGGAGGGGGGGAAATCTGTATTATTTATCCTTATAAAGAAACTTCCCCACTGGAATGATTTGATTTCCCACCAGACCACTCCACGGCTACGCAAGGTGGATTCGTTGTGGAAACTGGTAATTGCCTGCAAGTGCTGTGAGGTGTCAACGCTGAATAAAAAAGAAGTGGCAAATAGAAGGGGGATATTCACAAGCTATGAGGGATTGTTGAGGCAGCCAGGTCTTCAAGAGGGGTAGCACAAGCCATAGCAAAGCAAAGTTAGTGCCATGTTGACTCATAGAATCCTTAGGGATGGGAAGGGACCTCGAAAGATCACCCAGTCCAATCCCCCCAATCCCCAGATGCCCTTGAGCAGAGCCTGGCTCCATCCTCTTGACACCCACCCCTCACAGATTTAGAAACAGAAATGAGGTCCCCCCTCAGCCTCCTCTTCTCCAACCTCAAGAGCCCCAGCTCTCTCAGCCTCTCCTCATCAGGGAGCTGCTCTCCTTCCTTCATCATCTTTGTTGCTCTATGCTGGACACCCTCCAGCAGCTCTGTGTCCTTCTGGCACTGAGGGGCCCAGAACTGGACACAATCCTCCAGATGCAGCCTCACTAGTGCAGAGTAGAGGGGGAGAAGAACCTCCCTCAAGTCAGTGACAAAGAAGCAACTGGAATATAGAGCCATTAAATCCTGGACCGTTCTCTAAACTCTATCTCATGTCTTGGCTCCCTTTGCTGGGCTAACTTGTTGTGCAACTCACAAACACAAAAGCTTTCTTCCACAGCAAATAATATTCAACATAATATCTCTACCCCCCCTGAGTGTGAAAGCAAAGGTCAGTTCCATTCTGAACTGTTGCTAAAATGACTCTAATTGCATCCAATTTCCTGTCCATGAATTTATCTCCCATTAGCAGTCCCTGAGATGTTCTACTATAATAGTTGAGCCAGCAAGCCCTGTGCTCTGAGCTACCTCTCAGTAATTGGTTAATAGCAGAGCTGTTTGGTAATAGATAAACAGATCTTTCTTCTTATTTCTAAACCTAGAGCTTAATTGTGGCTGTTCCTCTGGACAAGGTTATTCCTGGCTGTGCTCTGGACACGCTTTTGAAGGCATGATGTGTTCTTGAGTTGATGCAGTGTAAGGCACAGTTAGCACTCTCTTTCTTGTCTCCTCGGTGGTTGCTTTAATTCCACGGTGTGTGCTTGGGACTCTTGTGTGGAGCAGAAGTTGGACAGGAGCCGTCACTGTGCACTGGCAGCCCAGAGAGCCAACCATGTCCTGGGCTGCAGCAAAGGAAGCAGGGACAGTCGGTGGACGGAGGGGATTCTCTCCCTCTGCTCTGCACTGGTGAAACCCCACCTGCAGTCCTGGGTCCAGTTCTGGAGTCTCCAGTGTAAGGAGGACATAGACCGCCTGGAAAGGGTCCAGAGGAGAGCAACACAAGTGATCAGAGGGCTGGAGCACCTCCCCTATGAGCACAGGCTGAGCAAATTCAGGTTGTTCAGCCTGGATAGAGGAGGCTCCCAGGTGACCTTAGAGCAGCTTTCTAGTCTCTGAAGGGGGCTACAAGAAAGCTGGGGTAGGGCTTTTGACATGGGTGGTAGCGAAAGGACAAGGAGGAAGGGTTATAGACTGGAAGAGGGGAGGTTTGGGTTGGACATCAGGAACAAATTCTCCCTGTGTGGGTGCTGAGATGCTGGGACAGGGTGCCCAGGGCAGTTGTGGCTGCCCCTTCCCTGGCAGTGTTCAAGGCCAGGTTGGCTGGAGCCGTGAGCAACCTGCTCTAGTGAAGGTGTCCCTGCCTGTGCAGGGGGGTTGGCACTGGATGAGCTTTAAGGTCCCTTCCAAGCCTGGCCATTCCATGATTGACATTGGGAGGGTTTACTAGACCTTAGTTAACCAACCCACATAGAGAGAAACGGCACAGACCTGCTTTGTGTAGCTGCCCAAAGACCTTCTCCCGAAAAATCACCTTCAGCTTTCTCCTAAACATTGAGATTTCCTGCCACGCAACCTTCTAGGCAGTAACACTTCTCCCTCCCCTTTCTCCCATGGAGCCATTTAGGGGTTTTTAAACTCTCCCTTTCTCCTAATGCTGCTCTTTGCATCGAGAGGGCAACTGAAGATCACGGAGTAATGCACGATCTCACTTCTCTCTTTTTTTTAATCCCATCTCTTATGGAGCACAGACACATTGCTCTTAACCTACACGTCCCCTTCATACCTGACTTCCTTTTTTTATATACACCTGAAATGTCAGAAAGGGAGGACATGAATAATGCTTTGTGTTCTTAACATCTGCATCTTTTTTTACAAGAAAGGGGTGGGACAGAAGCTTTTTTGAGACTCTTCTCTTTTTTTTTTTTGTAAAGATCCTTCCAGAGTTTCTGGAATAATTAAGATGATGGATTCAAGACTGTCAGATCCATCAGTGCTGTTGGGAGACTTTTTGCAGAGCAGAGCAAAGGAAAATGATAGCCAGACGTGTGGGGGATGAATCCTAAGAGCAATTCGTTTAATATTTTCTTTCTAGGGGCAAAAAAGCCCCCATTTTTCATGGGTTTTGTCCGATCCTGATTTCAGGGGTTGATCTCGCTTGGGATGGGGTGGCAGGGAATCGACAATTGGTTATGTAGAGGATGTTCATTCCACCCCATTTTGCCACTGATGCTCTAAGTGCCTTATAGATTCATCGATTCCTGGAATGGTTCAGGTTGGAAGCGACCTTCAAGATCATCCAGTTCCAAACCCCCTGCCATGAGCAGAGACACCCCCCACCAGATCAGGGTGCTCAAGGCCTCATCTAACTTGTCCTTGAACACTTCCAGGGAGGGGGCAGCCACAATCTCCCTGGGCAACCTGTTCCAGTGTCTCAGCACCCAGCCTTCTCTTTCCACAGAGTGGATGAGAAGCTGGTAATGAAAGTTGAGCTGTGGGAGCTGCTAGGCTTCCTCTAGCAAAGGCTACTGTGAAATTGTTCTGGTGAAAGTGTAAAGGTCACACAGGATGAGCGCTAATCCACAAAAGATCACAGAAATGACTGCCTGGCTCAACATTTGTGGTAGTTTAACTGTACTTAGAGATTATATTGCTGCCTGTACCAGGAGTACCATGAGGAATGGAGGCTGTTGTGTCCTTAAAAACCTGCTGTCAAGGCTGTGGCCAAGAGAGGAGGCAGTTAAGTTGGCTTTTGTGGAGGTACAATAAAGTGTGAGTGGAATGAGTGATGCATGAGCTGGAGATGAATTCTCCCTCTCTCACGATTGGTTTGTCTCACCGAAGTGCAATGGGGAGCACAGCTTCCTCAAGGCTCCTGTTGTCCCCCCTAGTAGGAAGATGGTAATACCTGTAAGTGCTGCCAATCCATCACACAGGTAGTGGATCAGCTCAAGTTCTCATATGTCCTTGGCTCTCATAAACCATTTGGACCTTGGCCCTGAGAGACAGGGCAGTGGCTTCTCTTTAGCCTCCTCTCAAGGGGAATTTGAGTGGGGCTGTTGGGGGTGATGGATGATAAGTTTAGAAAACTAAGTCCAGGAGATCAATAGAGGAATATACAGCCGATGCATCACACAAGCTCTTCTTGTCTGCGCAGCACTAGATCAAAAATAATGAATGACAGCCTTTCAACCTTGGCACTTCCAGTCTTCCCCAGTGGAGCAGCTTCCAGTGACTGATATGGATTATGCTGCTTTCTAGCATATTTCCTTTGCTTTCCTAATACCTTTGGCATTGAATCATGATGCTCTGTTTCTAATATCCTCCCTTCTCCAGTGCTACCTACCTCTTCCCCCATGCAATTTCCATCTTGCAGGCACAGTGCCCATCTTGCATTCCCCTTGCTCATCGTGTATTCAGGCAATCTCTTGCAGACTGGGTTCCTCTGGAGCTTATGCTGGTTTGTTTCTTCATTTCTGAATGAGTTACATCTCCTGGGGGGGGTATTGTTCCAGCCACGTGAACAGTTAGGTACATCAGGAGCTTTGAATTCCTCTCCGTTTGTGAGCTGACTGCTGCTGGAGCTTGTCAAATCCAAGGTTTATCTGTGGAATGGGAATGCATGAGCAGGTGTGGAGAGGACCCCGAGGTGGCACCAGCTCCTGCAGCCTGGGCTCTGCAGAACCGCTGCCCTAAGGTCAGCCAATGGCACCTGGTGTGTTTTAATCAGAGCAGGCAAAGCACAGAGGCTGACTGCCCTCTTCCATCATCTCCTGGTGCCTCTGCAAGGTCACTTACACCATGAAAAGCAAGTGCTTTATTTTACTGCATTATATATTTGTAATAAATGTTCTTCACTGCAACTCAAGTGACACTGATCCAAGTGCTGAAACTTTCCTGGATCAGAGCTCTCTGCTTGCTCCAGTGGGAATATTGACACCCCCTGGGTGAAGTTCAGTTGGCCCAGCAGTAAGAGATGAGTGACTGCTTTTATTCTCATGTTGTTTATGTAAATCAGCTGTAAGTTCTTCTCAGTCAGTAGTCTTACACCAGTGTGACACCAGTATGCATCACAGCATTGAGTCGGTAAGAGGCTAATGAAGTTCCTCTTATAGATGGAGCAGATCAGTTTGGTTTGATGGATGCACAAAGGTGATCGGTTATATTGGGGCTGAAGTGGTCAGGAGCAAACTGATCACTGCTTTACAGAATCACAGGCTGGCAAAACCGTCTGAGCCCATCCAGCCCAGCCCAGAACTTAACATCACTACAGTCAGCCAGACCAGGGCACTAAGGGCCATGTCCAGTCTTCTCTTAAACACCTCCAGACTCAGGGACTCCCCCACTGACCTGGGCAGTCCATTCCAGGCTCCTATCCCTCTTTTCCCGAGGAAAGGCTTCCAAACATCCAAACTAACCCTCCCCTGGCAGCTTCAGGCTCTGCCCTCTCATCCTGGCACTGAGTGCCTGGGAGAAAAGCCTGACCCCCACCTGACTACAACCTCCCTTCAGGGAGTTATAGAGAGGGAGAAGGTCCCCCTGAATCTCCTCCAGGCTCAACTGCCCCAGCTCCCTCAGCCTCTCCTCATCAGC
>VZRI01004037.1:412245-433226 GCA_013397515.1 Upupa epops | reverse complement strand
CCTCCAGTCCCTTCCCCAGCCTAGTTGCTCCTCTGCACCCACTCCAGCCCCTCAATCTTTCTTGCAATGAAGAGCCCAGTGCTGTCCCCAGAGCTCAATGAGAGGCCTCCCCAGTGCCCAGTAGAGGAGGAAAATTCTGTCCATAGCCCTGCTGGCCACACAGTGCTGATCCAAGCCAGGATGCCCTTGGCATTTCATGTCACCTGGGCACCCTGCTGGCTCCTGTTCAGCCAGTTATCAACCAGTACTGCCAGGCGAAGTCACCCTCAGATGATGTATCGTGGAGCATCGATCCAGGCTCGTGTAAAACCATCCTGGGGACCATCATGGAAATTTCTATTGCAACTCTGCGATTAAATGGTGACTGCCCTGAAAGCAACAGCAAAACTCTCACAGGCTTCTGCAAGGATAGGACTGAACGGCATCTGAGGACGCATGGGCTCCCGAAGCATTTATTATGGCATGGGCACAGTGAGAAAGGAAAAACCTAATTCACAATCATGACAACAGCACATCCCCTCGAGAGAATGATGGAAGCAAACATCCCAAAATAAACTCCAGGGAGCGAGAGAGACAATAATGGAGAATTGTGTCTTGATCTGGCTCTGAATGAGATCTTCTAGAGCACGAGAGGCAGGAGATCTGTGTTATCTATCAACTCAATTGATTGTTTTATCCAGAGCTTGGCTCACTAATAAATGAGAATGCCACTCATCTGGCTTTCTGGTCTACTTAGAATATTTTTAGAAGCCTTTTTGAAATATATTCTGATGAATCTCTTGCATTTTCATTTGCTCAGTGAGACTTAAAGCAACATCAGATTTAATTATACTGTGACTGGAAGGGATGTAATGAAGGCAGATACAAATCGTTGTGACAGCTTAGAGTGGCAGCCAGAGTATTTATCCATCTAGGAACCCGAGTGACGAGTGATGTGTTACTGCCTCAGCCTTTTGCAAGCAAAAATCCGGGGTTTGAGTGTCAGCACGGGCGAAGCAAAGGAACTGAGGTGGTGTGAGCACCCTGGAGAGATGCGGTGGCAGCAACTGGTGTCAGCGGTACCCAAAAACTGAGACCCTCTAATTGCAACTTAGGGCTTCAAATGCTCCTCCTCGTGTTGTTCCAGCAAGCTAGGAATGGGGTTCTCAGTGATAAAATGAGCTTTGTGGAAGCCAACAAGGGCTGCACTGCTTGGGATGCTGAATCTAATGCTGATGCTTGCATTGAGTGGGATGGATCCCCGAGCAGATGCAACCTCCCCTCCCCACATCCACCCAGCGGTCTCCTGCCTCTGCTTGTCACCACCTGCCAACACCCCCTGCGGATGCCAGTACAGGTAGCTGGTGTCTTGTGGTCCCTTTAGCACATCTCCTGGCAAGCCTTGCCGCCTGAAGAAGACAAATGTTTGTTAAGCCACACCTGCTTGCTTGAATTATTTCCCCCAAAAGGAGGCCAATTACCAGTAATTCATTACCAACCCTTCGTTAGCAGAGAGGAGGCTGTGAGAAGCCAGCCCTCATTTCCCTTTCTCTTACTGTTTATCGGCCGCAGTTTCTATTAAGAGCCCCCAGCACATCTCCTCCTCTCGCACTCCCCACGTGTCAGCTCTGCAGCAGAATCTTGTCGTGTCATGGACATTTATATCTGTTTGCTGGGCTTGTTTGTATGCTGTAGTCTTCAGAGGAAAAACAAAACAGAGCTTTCCTCGTTGGGAGGAGAGCAAATGGGCAGGCTGCAGCGTGATCGGGAGAGCCTGGCAGAAGGCACAGAGCTATTGCTCAGCAATTATTTCTCCCTCAGCTCTGTCGTGGCAGTTCCTCCCACCCGATGGCACTTGCTGAGCGGTGGAGAAGGAAAAGGTCAGCCCCTTCAGTGCCATAAGCTACATCAATTTGGAGGGGGAATATTTGAAAATGCTTTTTGTAGCTGGATAAAAGTTGGTCCTCTCTATCTTCTATAGCTCTTCTATTTCATTGCTTGATTCCTGTGGCTGCTGGCCATCTAGGTCAAAACCAGAGCAGCTTGAGAATTAGAATTTGGCAATTCTATGCTAAGAAGATGAACTAGAAGTTCCCGCTACCCATACTGAGGTTGTCTCACCACAGAGTGTGAATAATAAATAGGGAGCAAGGCATTTTCTGTTTCATGCTTGAATTTCTCTCACATCAATTAGTTTCCATCAGGCTTTTCTGCAGAAGAATTGAGCTCTGAAATGCTTTGGCTCAAAATGAACCAAAGTCCTAGGAAACCGAGGGCAGGATGTTAAGAGGAAAACTGCTGATGCCTTCTGCAGTGGAGTTATTCATATAATTAATCTCCTGCAACTTTAGAACTCCTTGGCTGTTGTTTTCTTGTTCTATTTTGGTCCAAGTTGATCCCTAGTAATCTTCTCTTGATGCAGCTCAGGATGCAGTTGGTTTCTGGGTTGTGAGTGAACATTGCTGGTTCATGTTGAGTTTTTCATCCACCAACACCCCCAAGTCCTTCTCCTCCAGGCTGTCCTTCTCCTCCAGGCTGCTCTCAGTCTGTTCCCCACCCAGCCTGTATCTGTGCCTGGGATTGCCTTGACCCAGCTGCAGGGCTTTGCCCTTGGCTTTGTTGAATCTCATGAGGTTGGCACTGGCCCAGCTCTCAAGCCTGTCCAGGTTCCTCTGGATGGCCTCCCTTCCTTCCATTGATATCTATATATAAATATATATATATATTAAAATATATAAATATATATTTGTGTCTATTTAAACCATAATAACAGGACAAGAAGATGCTACTCACTACCTAGAGCCAAGCAGTTTCTGTATCCCAAGCCCTTTTCCCTGTCTTCCTGCAGAACTGAAAGAGCAAAGCAATTCTGGCTCGGGATGTCTTTTATGGATTTGATTTCTTTCTTCTGCCACATATTGCTCCATGCACCTCCCGACGTCCTGCTCTCTAGCCATGACGGCGAGGGATGTTAATAGAGAGATTTCAGATTAATGTTGCCATAAACCCTTCTCCGAGAAGGGAGGAGGAAAGCCACGAGTATCTGCTGCGGTGATTCACTTTGGCTTCTCATGAGCTCTCTCAGTGCTTGTAAACCAAAGAACCAGTGTTTTCCTCGAATCATTAGGGCTGGAAAGGACCTCCAGGTTGATCATGCCTCTGGGGTGGGCTGAGCACACGCACACAACCCCCAGTGATTGCAATAGGTGAGGATATCCTGGTGTAGCAGGAGGAAGGTCTTGCCGTGAGCGTGCATCACCCGGCTGCTTTAGCTCTGGCCCAGCACCAAACCACAGCCAATTGAGAAGAAATTGCTCGTTGGGTGGGAGCGGGGGATGAAGTGTTGAGCTCGCAGAACTCTATGGAAATACAATGCGTTTTGTTCTCTCTGAGCTATTCATCACAGGAATGCAGAAGCTTGGGCATTATGCTGGCATCTCCCAAGCTCTCTGAGAGACGCTGGGTCTCTTCAGACTTGCTGACACATTTTGAAGCTGTTTGATTAAAAATAAATAAATGGAAAAGCACCTTCCACTGTGCTGACTGAGCTCCTGGACTCAAGGGATTGGTTTTTATAGGATGGTGAGGGTGGCATTTGTTCTCCGTTGGGATGAACACAGGAAGCTGGGTTGCCACAGCTGACTGACCACAAGCAATTCACAAGATTGTCAGGTTCCCTCTCTCTAGAACGGGGCCACAAATTTCCACCCGTGGTTGAAAATCTCAGGATGAAATAGGGGAAGCACAAATCAATGGTTATGGTGAAGGATATAGAGCAATATAATTGATATTCTCATCTCTCGGGCAAAATGATTTAATGCTTTGTTGTTTAAAGAGCAGTGAGATTTATAAACTTGCAAGGCCAGGCTGTGTTCTGGTGTAAACTGTCATCGCTGCTTCAGTTTACATCAGCTGTGATTCCGGGCTGACTTCTGTGGCTTATTAATAGGCTTCTGTTGACTGTTATAATTTGCATTAAGTAAGAATTTCTATCTAGTAAGCTACAGATCTTGAAAGCCATTCGTCACCCGCGGCCGTGTTGATAAAACTGATTAGCGAGAGGAAGGCAGGCAGAAAGAAATGTGTTCGTGGTGAAAAGGGCAGTACATCAAGCTGAAATTCAGGAGAAATGCTGAGTTAACAGAACGTATCAAGAGTTATTAACCTTTGCATGAAAACTGTATTGCACAACCAAGGGGAATTTGCCCAAGTCGGATTTTCAGCATCGTTCTGGCACAACTTGGCATACGGGGAAAGACTGCGGCTTCACTCGGACTGAGCCCGAGTTTTACTCTGACTTGCCACTTGGCTCTGACTAGTCCAGAGTGGTTTTGGCTTCGTTAACTTATCCATGCGTTTGGCTCTGGTCAGATCTTCACCAGGTGGTGGGTTGCAGGTGAATCTCAGTACAGGAAGGACTGATGTAGGTATTTCCAGTATGTGAATCATAGAACCATGGGATCATAGGGTTGGTAGGGACCTCCAAAGGGCATCTAGTCCAACCCTCCTACAACAAGGAGGGCCAGCACTCACCACACCAGGTTGCCCATAGCCCCAGCCTGCCTGACTTTGAATGGCTCCAGGGATGGGGCCTCCACACCTGCTCTGGGCAGCCTGGTCCGGGGATCCCCCAGCCTCATCTTAAAGTCAGAGCTGCTGAGGGTGCTTTTGGAGCAGTAGCAGTGGTGAAGTCTCTTAGAGAGGGAGAGAGCTAATGGTTAAAACCACTGAAGTCTCCAGTTCCGGCTCTGCTGCCAACCAGTTAATACCAGTGCTGGGTCTGTGGTTCACCTGATTCCCCCCAGAAATGAATTGCTATTAACAGATGTTGACTGACGTGGTGTTTGACATCCGCGACGGAGCCAGCCACCTCGATGTGATGCGTCTGGCTAAATCATTTTGTCACTTTGCACAATATCCCGTTAGCAAAGGTTACAAGCTCAGTAAACTACAGCATAATTACTCTGCATCACCATCTAGAGAGCAGAGTCAGAACTAAACCTCCGTGTTCTTGCTAGTAAATGGCATAACATCATAATTTTGATGGGTATCATTTCTGGTTTTAGTGTTATTTACCCTTTAAAGCACCCCCTATTTATTATTACCTGCTCTATTGCCACATCTGCTTAGCCCATATGGGAGAGAACTTTGCATTTTTACTGCCCTTCTGCATGCAGTGAGCGACAGTTTTGGGGTGGATGTGAGCAGGTTACAACGAGGAGAAATACAAGGAAGACTCTTTTAGTGATGATCCTACAAAGGAAACCTTCTGACCAGTTCCAGAGCTGCTTCTTTCCCTAAGGGAGCTGCGTTCTACACCTCGACGTAGGGGAGTATTATAAACGACAGCGCTAATACGTTTTGCTGTGTGTTTTTATCCGCTGCTGCAGGAATTAATGATGTGATGATGAATGTTGAGCTTTGTTCCGCCGCTCCAGGAAAATGCCTCTGCTTTTGGCTGGAGTAACGTACCGGGCTTTGTTTGGTAGCGAGGTAAAGTCCTGCAGGCCAAGATTTCTCTCAGACATCCCCCTACCGCCCGTGTTCCGAGCTGCCTGGGATCTTTCTGTGAATAATGAAACGTTTTAATGTTTTAATCAGATGCAATTTTGCAAACGGTTTTTATGATTTAGCAAGTCCATTAAAAATGACATTTGTTCTGCTCTGACACTCATAAGGAGCTCCGCAGAGCATAAACACTGGAAATTGCTTGTAGAGGAAGAAGATATTAAAAAAATCCCTAACCCTTGGTTCGCCTGCCTGAGAGGGGAAAAAAAAAACCCCTTATACCTCGTGCGGTGCCAGCTTGGAGCTCTGCCGCTTGATATGGCTGAGGTTTTCCTCTGGGCACTGACTTGGGGCAGCTCCAAGCTCCTGCAGAGACAGAACATAGAGATTTGTCATGGTGTGCCTGCCGTATGCTCCTCAGGACTCTGTCTTAGGGCTGAGTTTAACCGGATGGGGTACGAGACCCTTCAGAAGAGCTGGGAAATGCAACTAATCCTATTCAAGGCATGTATGGACCAACTGGTCCTGCCCGTTGCCTCCTCAGTATTTATTAACTGAATCCATTCTAGTTCTACCTTCCAAGATTTGCACGGTGCTTTAACCAAATCCCGTTGTTATGATTTCTGGTCAAGTCCAGAGCAGCTTCGGAATGAAGATGGAGATTGATCTCTGACCCCTTCTTTTCCTCCTACATCCATTTCCCAGGGAAATTACTCAGTTCTTGCATTTCAGCTCCTTTCTGCTCCTCCCAGGAGCCTCTTGAGGAAGACTATGAGTCCTGATCAGTTTGAATGTGGGCTTAGTACTAAAAATGATTATTCTAGGAGCTCTGTCTCTTTGATATGAAGCTAATAGCATCATTTAGCTCTAACTCACAGCCTGCAGATCAACACCTCTCAGGAAGCCCTTTTTTTCAGGCTTGCTATAGTTTTTCTCCTTGATCCTATTCAGACAGCGGTGGTGGTGACTTCTAATCACTTAGAAAGGTTCTTTTTCTTTTCTGAAACAAAGCAAAAGCAGCACAGACAGACCAGCAGCATCCCCACTGCAAAGGCTTCCCCTCTCCTGCTCAGATTTAAACCGTCTCCACAACGATGCAACAGAAACGAGCAGACTGAAAAGCAAGAGCTGTGTGCTGCTTGATGTCTTGGAATGTGTTAACAAGCCCCAAAATTACACCATCAGGGAGAAACCCCCGAGAAGAGTGGAAGGAATTCTAACCTGGGGAGAGTCTGCCATCCTGCTGCTCTGGCTTTCACTTCTAATTTGGGCAAAGTAAATATGGAAACGAGTGTTTGTGCAAATCACTCTTAGAGAAAACACGGGCTTATTTTTGAGCTGCTTTTGAATTTGCTTTTAAGACTGTGACTGCACAACAAAGGGAAAATACATTCTAGAGATCAAGGCTGAGAAAAGGAATCGCTGCGTGCCCACAAAATACACATTACGGGTATCTTCTCATCTCTGGTGGCCTTTGACTTGAATTAATCTGCCACTTCAGTTCAAATACCTTGGGTTGCCTAAGAAATGTTGTTCTAAGCTGATCCCAGGAACTGTCTGCGCTCCGCTCCAGATCTGTGGGGCTGGAGGTGCCCAGTACAGCTCCCACTGAGAGGATCTCTTGTTGGTTTGGGAAACACAGAGAAAAATAGTTGTTTGTCCTCTATTCCATCACTGTGGAAGCATTTATTGAAAGGGTTTCTAGCTCAGGAAGCTGATGTGCACTTTATTGCTACTGCTGGACCGCTGCTCCTGTAGAGGCACTCTGTGATTTCTGCAATAGTTGCTGCCATCGTTCCTAGAAGCAATTGAAAAGGGAGATAAACTGGAGAAGGCATAGAGGGCCCATCGAGTTTGCAGTGCCATGACTGAAACATTCTAAAAAATACCTGCCACCGGAGAGAATTTATTATCACAGAGCTGTCAATCAGTGGCAGAAAAGTAAAGGGGGGGAGCAGAAAAGTGAAGGGGGAGAGGGAAGGAGAAACAATTTAAGAAATACAAGAGGGGGGAAAAGGAAGGCAGAACATGAGTCGTTTCATGAAACCCTTCTTGTAAGCAGCGTTTGCTAAATTACTAGCTTTTTCTCTTAAGATTGAAGGGAAAAAACACAACACGTTGGCTTCTTCTTACCTCTGGTTCTCAGTTCTGAAGACTGTTAACATTTTGGGTTAAGACAGGAGACAGAGAGGGACCCGAAAGGAGCAGGAGATGTTTGGGATCCCAAAGCCACAGTAGTCGTTATGCCCCAACGTGAGTGCCCCTGAGCTAATGGGCCAGTGGAGTTCAGAGGCTGGAAGGGAGGATAAATATCCAGGTCTTAGGTTTAATACAAAAGTCTCTGAGCAGGGATGACATTTCCTGTGTGTTCTCTGCACGTTCAGCTCTTCCTTCTATTAATATAAATAGAAAAAGAGCTGGGATCTGGGAGAGGGTTGACCTCCCTGCCTGCCCTTCCTCTCTTTCAGAGCTTATTCCGAGCCCTGAAATTGCTTGGTTTGAATGTCAGGAGTGCAATAATACCCTTTGATATTAATCATCAGAGGTGCCTGGAAAATAAAAGGGGAAGGCATCAGAATAAAATGAAAATGCAAACTACCTCCACACACGTTTTGCCTTGTCGGAGGTTATTAGGTCCAACCTCTGGCTCTGTCCCGCTTGTTGCCTTCATGCAAATCTTAACCCACTTTCCTCTGCTTTTGAGCTTTTCAGCCTTCGCTAGGATCCTGTGGGGTGGGTTTGTGCTGTCAGTGCTGCACTTCAGCTGAGTTTCTTTTACCTGTGGTCCCCTCTTTGTGTGCACAGAGCAGGACACAGGGTTGTAATTACATTTCTGAGCTCCTCGTTGATCACTGTTCCCCCCAAAAGCACAGAAAATGTTGTTTTAAACCCAAACCCATCATTAAATTGCTCAGCTGCTGAGATGGGGGAGAGGCAGAGGAGGGATCAGAGAAAGAGAGGCAACACTCCTTGCGTCTAATTTTTCATGCTCTTTCTTGAAACAATGGTGATGTGTTCAGGATCCAGGCACCGAGTGTTGATGGGTTTGTCCTTGCCTTCAAGTCTTTGTTCAACTTATCTCCTATTAACCTTTGCTCTCTCATCTTCCAGCAGCCTGTGCAACTAACTTTGTTCTGCATGACACTTCCATGCCTCCCTCTAAATGCTTCTCATAGGGAAGTCCTCTGGTTGTCTCTGCCTTTCTGTCTTCTGTTTTGAACAGCTCTTCCTAATAATTGTTTTCCAGGAGGTGATGAGACCCTCTTGAAGATACAGGGAGCTGAATAAAAGACACCTGACAAAGGAGAAGCAGCAGAAGATAGGATCTAAATGATCAGGTACTCACAACTCTTCTGCTATGGGGATGCTTTCAGGTTGTGATTGTAGGTGGTGCCTGGCTGTGCTAGAGCCTGGATGGGGTTACCAGTGGCCTTTGCTTTATTCAGATTGCCAGGCACAGAAAATATCCTCAAAGAACAGCTTCATCTGTAAAGCTGCAGGCTCTCTGGGAATGGTCAGAGGCAACAGTGCAAGCAGCAGGGTCGGTTTTTCACCTTATTCCATTTGTTGCTGGGATTTTGGGGTGGGAGTCTGGGGGTTTTGCTGATAAATTCCTGACAACACAGTAAAGCAGAAGGTTTTTGGGAGAGAGCAGGGGGATGGAGGTGATTCCTCTTTCAAGTTTGTATTGCAAGACTAGGAAGGAGTGAAGGAAACCTTGGAACAAAGGTGTTGTCATTGCTTGTTCAAGACTACAGCTTCAGCTCTGTGTAGCGGATCATGAGATGGTTGCACTGGTTCTTTTCTTTAATTCAATCAATTTCATCCTGAGTCCTGATTGGAAAATCACAGAACAACTGAGGCTGTCAAAGGCCTCTGAGCTCAGCTAGCCCAGCCTAGCACCTAACATCACCCCAGAGGCCACCCCAGGGCACTAAGAGCCACAGCCAGTCCTCTCTCAAACACCTCCAGACACAGGGACTGCACCACTGCCCTGGGCAGTCCAGTCCAGCCTCCAATCCCTTTTTCCCTGAGGAAGGGATTCCTAACATCCAAACTAACCCTCCCCTGGCAGCTTCAGAACCTGCCCTCTCATCCTGGTGCTGGGTGCCTGGGAGAAGAGCCCGACCCCCACCTGACTGCAACCTCCCTTCAAGGAGCTGGGGAGAGGGAGAAGGTCCCCCCTGAGTCTCCTGTTCTCCAGGCTCAACACCCCTAGCTCCGTCAGCCTCTCCTCAGCCCTTCCCTCCAGTCCCTTCCCCAGCCTCATTGCTCTCCTCTGGATCCATTCCAGTATCTCAGTCTCTACCTTGAAGCGAGGGGCTCAGAACTGCTCCCAGTCCTCAAGATGAGAATTTTCTAGTGCAGTGTGAAAAGTCTCTGATGGCTGTGACTCCAGTCTGTTACTACTGAATTTCTTTTCCGTAAGGATTGTTAGAGCTACTGAAACCTGCTAAACCTTCTGCACTACAATCTTTGCTATATGTACTATATTCTCTATACAACCTGTATGAATATACACCAGGGGATTGGACTAGAGGTCCCTTCCAATTCCAATTCTGTGACGTTGGACTTGTTGCAAGTCATTTAACACTGTCCTGCACAACATTCTTCTCTGAAATAGAGAGAAATTGAAGGGGCACTGGGTGCCAGCTGGAACAGAGGAGGTTCCATCTCAATCTCAGCAGGAACTTCTTCACAGTGATGGTAATGGACCATTTGAACAGGCTGCCCAGGGGGGTTGTAGAGTCTCCTTCTCTGGAGACGTTCCAGACCCTCCTGGCTGTGTTTCTGTGTGACTGGGTCTGGGTGATCCTGCTGTGGCAGGGGGATTGGACTGGATGATCTTTCGAGGTCCCTTCCCATCCCTAAGGATTCTATGATCTTATATGCTGTGTGTACTGTGTTTGTTATTACTTGTGCTATGGTAAGGGCTGACCTCCTCTTTTGATGGTGATTGTCCTGCTCTGAGCAATAGGATGGATTAGGTGGTGTCTGAGGGTCTTTGTCAAGTGTTTATGTCTCTATGACATGCAGCAGAAGCTAAAAATAACATAGTGGTGACAAGAAACTCGTTGGGTTCTTTCCCCTTCCCTTCCTCTTCTGTCTGAGTGATTCAGTAGATGCTTTTCCCTGGAGATGGATGGGCACTGTGCGTGGAGACCGGCCAAGACTCCCGGCTGAACCAATGAAATCACCCAGTGTAGAACCCCCTCAAAGGAGGGGGATGTAAATCTTCCCGATCCTAATGAAGTCACTAAACTCACTTGCCTCTAGTTTCATCATAGCAGCTGACAGGCACCGTGGGCTTCTGCAGCAGTGCGAGGAGGAGGCAAGACGGGCACTCGGGGAGCTCCTCTGGCGATGCAGTTATTATATGCTCAGTTACCGATCACAGATTTCTCTGAATCCCATGGCCTATCAGTGATTTCCACTCGCTCTTTCAGTGTCTCTTTATGCACGTCTCTGTGTCGTTTCTCTCCGGGAAGCACTTAATCAACTTACTAGTTGCTCTGGAAGATGGAGATGGTTCGATCTCACAGTAGTTTCTTGCGTGTTCTGCC
The DNA here is from genome assembly GCA_013397515.1 of Upupa epops. Taxonomy (NCBI): domain Eukaryota; kingdom Metazoa; phylum Chordata; class Aves; order Bucerotiformes; family Upupidae; genus Upupa; species Upupa epops. Next base: position 422,175 of record VZRI01004037.1, on the reverse strand, counting down.
TCCCTGCTGAGCTGCCATCCGGAAAACCCTTCAGGCAGAGGCTGAATGCTCCAGAGCAGTTCTCTTACCCCTGTGCAGTGTGTCAGCTTCACTGCGAGCCCTGAAAAGCTCCTCATTTTAAAAATGCCATCAGCAGAGGAAGGATGCGGTTGGAACTGCTGTTAGAGGGACACCTTTGTCAGTTCACAGCATAAGACCAGGCAGAGAGGGAGCAAATCCTTATGCAGATGTTTGTGACCTGGCAAATCACTGCTACATGTAGAGACATTGCCCTAGGAAATAGCTGGAACTACTTCAGCCTCTACCAGCCACTGTTTTAGCCCACGGTGGTCTGATGTTGAAGAAAACACTAATGGGGAGTGAGTGGTTCTGGAAAGAGACCCCATTCCTGTTTCTAAATCTGTGAGGGGTGGGTGTCAGGAGGATGGAGCCAGGCTCTGCTCAAGGGCATCTGCTGACAGGACAAGGGGCACTGGGTGCCAGCTGGAACAGAGGAGGTTCCATCTCAATCTCAGCAGGACCTTGGTCGCTTCTACTTCTTGAGCAACACATGGAGCCTGGAAGGGAAGTTCAGAGTGAACCACAGTGAGTGAATTGAGGTGGTTGTGTGGTGAGAGAAGGGAGGAGAAAGCAAGCCCAGCCCTAACCCGGGCAGGAGGGGACAGATCTGGGGTTTGGCTGGAAGCTTTCCAGAGCACCTTACTTGTTCAGATAAAGCTAACGTGACAGCTATGGATTTCCAGACTAGAACTGGTCTGTCCAGATTTAATAAGAGCAGCTATACGTTGTGTGAAGCTAATATAATTCCAGCCTCTGAAAGAGACACCCAACCTATGTAGGCCTGAAGGATAAATGTGTAAAACTATTTCAGCTGTCTACAGCTCCATACGTGCTGCTCATGCTCTGACAGACGCAATTATTTATTGTTTGTCTTACACCAACACCTAGAGGCTTCTCCCGAGATCTGGGTCCCGGTGCAGGGAGAAGCACTGTCATGAAAAATTTATTGTTTGCNGTGGTCTGATGTTGAAGAAAACACTAATGGGGAGTGAGTGGTTCTGGAAAGAGACCCCATTCCTGTCTCTAAATCTGTGAGGGGTGGGTGTCAGGAGGATGGAGCCAGGCTCTTCTCAAGGGCATCTGGTGACAGGACAAGGGGCACTGGGTGCCAGCTGGAACAGAGGAGGTTCCATCTCAATCTCAGCAGGACCTTCTTCCCAGGGAGGGTCCTGGAGCACTGGACCAGGCTGCCCGGGGGTTGTGGAGTCTCCTTCTCTGGAGACGTTCCAGCCCCGCCTGGCTGTGTTCCTGTGCCACTTGGTCTGGGTGATCCTTCTGTGGCAGGGGGATTGGACTGGATGATCTTCCGAGGTCCCTTCTGATCCCTAAGGATTCCATGATTATAAACATCACCTAGAGGAGGATGAGTGATGTTTTAGACAAAGAAGTTTTTAATCCTCCTGTAGAGTTTTATAGTGGGGAATTTTCTGAGCTGAGAGTTGTCTGGAGTCTTGATCTCACACTGTTCCTCAAGGGTTCTTTACCCCCTCTATGAAGAGCCTCTACCTGATAGCCCTCTGCTCACCCATGAGGTAAAGTTGTTTCAAGGGGAAGCAGCAGTTGGGAGCCTTTACCTTGGTCACTTCTACTTCTTGAGCAACACATGGAGCCTGGAAGGGAAGTTCAGAGTGAACCACAGTGAGTGAATTGAGGTGGTTGTGTGGTGAGAGAAGGGAGGAGAAAGCAAGCCCAGCCCTAACCCAGGCAGGAGGGGACAGATCTGGGGTTTGGCTGGAAGCTTTCCAGAGCACCTTACTTGTTCAGATAAAGCTAACGTGACAGCTATGGATTTCCAGACTAGAACTGGTCTGTCCAGATTTAATAAGAGCAGCTATACGTTGTGTGAAGCTAATATAATTCCAGCCTCTGAAAGAGACACCCAACCTATGTAGGCCTGAAGGATAAATGTGTAAAACTATTTCAGCTGTCTACAGCTCCATACGTGCTGCTCATGCTCTGACAGACGCAATTATTTATTGTTTGTCTTACACCAACACCTAGAGGCTTCTCCCGAGATCTGGGTCCCGGTGCAGGGAGAAGCACTGTCATGAAAAATTTATTGTTTGCCCAGCAAAGAGGGCTGGCAGCGGCTGAGGAGGCTGTCAGGGAGCAGAGAGCTCAGCTCTCACCAGCAGTCGTTGATGCTGACAGCCCCAGAGGAGCTTGAGCTGCCCCCAGCCTGGCACATGGTCCCTGTCCATAGCGCTCGGGCAGAGATGCTCCCTGGAGCGGGCTCCTGGCACGCAATGGTTTAACTGGGGTGCAGTCAGTGTTCAGGAGGGGAGGCAGATCTGTAGCTCAACCATCTCCATGTGCACAGAGGGACCTGAGCAGGCTACTGCCACCACAGGGATTGTGATGAGCATGGAGGGGAAGTGTGATGGAGAGCAGGGTGTTGCAACCAGCCATTACCCTGAGACCTCAGACCTAGCAGGGACTCAGATGTGGGCACTAACTGCAGGGATCTTGAATTACAACTCAACCTTGTGGTTGTGAGAAACAGCAATAGCCGGCTTTTCTCGTATAATGTCAGTCATTTCTGTGGGCTCTTAGATCTGCCTTAGAAATCAAAGTCAAAGCTGCCAAGCCCCCTGTCTCTCTGCACATAGAATTGTCAGGGTTGAAAAAGGTCTTCAAGATCATCAAGTCCAACTGTCCGCCCTACAATCCCCAACCACTAAGTCATCTCCTCAAACACCCTGGCTGCTCGGTTGTTGAACCCCTTTAGGGATGGATGGTGCCTCCACCCCCTCCCTGAGCAGCCTCCCCACTCTCCTTGATTTCCCAAAGTGAATACTGAGTTTGCATCCTCCTCCCCCCTTCTCCTCAGTAACATCCACCCCCGAATGATCAGACTTCGCCTACTACATAGTAAAGATTTAGCAGTGTAGGGCTGGAGGGGAAGCCTCGTGATCTTGAGGCTTTAACAAATGATCCTACAGCACATTAGCTGGTGTGCCATAAAGTATTATCATAATTAATTACAACTAAACTGCAGTTGTCAGATACATGAACAAAGTACATCTCGCCGTGCATTATCCCCGCTCTTTTATTGTTTGTCCTTTTGCTTGTTAAGCTAAAAATAGTCATTTGCTGTTGGGCTTCTCACTGTCGCAGTGAACGTTCCACTGCAGCCGCGGATTTGTGGGGAGGCTTGCGGGTGCACATAGCCGAAGTGATTGTACTTACAAATATTAATGAGAAAACAACCCAAAATTAAGGTAATAGTGAGGTCAGGGTAACTTCTTTTCTGCTTTTAGGTAATGATGGAGCCAACAGAGTTAAAACGTTGGCAGCATGGCCTTCCCTACTGGTTTTTGTTCTGCTATTGTTAGGGGTTTAAAGAAAATGAAGCCAGTTGTGGGGTGTGTGTGTGGCGTGTAAGGAAGAGCAGCAGTGAAATAGCCCCCTCAGGGGATTTATCAGACCTTCCTCTGGATAAAGGAGACACGAGCTTCACGCATAATGTGTTGTGTGACCTTCTCAAGGTCTTTTGAGTATGATCTTCAGCTTCCAGATATTGGTAAAGCTTCGCTGAAGAGGCTGGGATTCATCTGATTTCCTCCAGCTAGAGCTCAGCCAGCAATTGCAAATAGCTGAGGCAAAAGTTTTAGTCAGTGTGGTGGAAATCATCAGGCATCACATCCCTTTCCATGGCTGTGGTTGAGTTCATCTTGTTAGCAACAGCCTTGTTATCTTGTAAAGCAGAACCTGACTGTGAGCACTAATGTAACGGAGCAGGAGGTGCTTTCTGAGCACAGAAGCTTTCAACCTGGATGCATGAAACCCCGTTTTTGGAGGGGATGCAGCCTCCTGAGGGCTGCTTAACATGCACGAGTGGTGGAAGTGCTTTCACAAATGGTTGCTGAAGTGGGTAATGTGAAGCTGTGCAGGGGTATATACTCCTGTACACGCCTGGCTAAGATTCACTGGAGCTACCACCACAGTGAGATTGATCTGTGCTCGCAGAAAACCTGATGCTGAGTCTCAGGGTCTGCAGGAGTTGCTCTGGAACCCGGTCCAGCCCAGCGCTCTCATTGCTCTCACGCTGTGCCTGGGAAAAGCGGTGAGATGGTCAATTCTTATTTCCACGACAGCAAATACCCCCCTGGCTGAATAAAGTCTTTCTCTGACCTTGGGATGACTTCTCAGATAGATCCAGAGATGGGTCAGCAACTGATGCTTTGCTCCTCTTGAGGAAGGAGTGAGGAGACTTAGCTGGTTCTCTGGTGCTCAACATCACGAGGTGGGCGCTGTAAATTTCCACGAGGCAGATGCTCCTGTCAGTTGTGTTGTTTCCTTGCCAAGATCCATGTTACCTCTGGGAGCCCTTAAGGGTTTCATTTACCAGAGATAATTAATTAACAGCCTTTTGTTGGCACCATGGAGGTTCCTGTAACAAGTGTGCTTTGAAACCAGACCCTGGGTTTTAGCAGCCATCGGTAAACAATGTGAGGGCTAAAACCCTTGGCCACGTCTTTCACCGGTGTTAGTCAGGAAACAGTCAAGTTGTGCCAGTTTACTCTATGCCAGACCCAGCTCTTCCTCTTTTCTCTTTCCTATTTGCTCTCCCTTTGCCTAGGTATAGAAAAATCTGTTCTTTTCATGCATTCCAGAGACTAAAATCTTTAACCACTCCTTGTCAGCATGATTGTGCATTGATTGTTCATCATCTTTTGTATAATCGCATTAGCTCTCATTAAAATAATCTCCTCTCCTATGAGCCAGACTCGTTTGGTCTCCCGCTGTCTCTCCAATTTGCCCCTTAGTTCTAATTTTAAAAAATCACAGGATCATTAAGGTTGGAAAGGATCTCTAAGATCATCAAGTCCAACCTTCAGCCCAACACCTCCAGGACCACCCGACCGTGTCCCACACTGTCACATCCACTGCCTTCTCAACCCCTCTAGGGATGGGGGCTCCCCCACTGCCCTGTGCCTGTGCTCAACTGCTCTTTCCCTACAGAAATTTTTCCTCATTTCCAATCTGAACTCCCCCTGGGGCAACTGGTGGCCATTTCCTCTGCTCCTGTCAGCAGTTCTTGGGGAGAAGAGGCCAACACCAGCCTCCCTACAGCTTCTTTCAGGGAGCTGTGAGGCCAATAGGCTCTCAGCCTCCTCTTCTTCAGGCTGAATAGCCCCAGCTTCTCCTCATCAGATCTGTTCTCCCATCCCTTCATCAGCTTTGTTGCCCATCGCTATCCTCATTCCAGCGTCTTATACTGTGGTGCCCCAAACTGGACCCTGTTTTCAAGGTGCAGCCTCACCAGTGCCCAGTACAGGGGCACCATCACTTCCCTACTGCTGCTGGCCACACTATTCCTTATACAAGCCAGGATGCTTCTGTTTCCATCCACTCCCTCAGTTTTGGAAGACGAGGAAGAGAAGGAAGAAGAAGGACCAGTCACCATGAATATCACTGGCCACTTTAAATAGGAAAGGGGCACCAGCTATTTGAACACCCTCTTGTTCTACTGATGATGGCCCCGTTGGGTTGTAATTCTCCATGGCCTTCCATGCCACTCCACTCGGGGTCATGGATCACAGCTTTGGAGCAAGACAACCTATTTAGCAGAAAGGTCAATCAGCTCGGAGAAGCCATTTCTTTCGCTGCTCAGCTGAAGGTAAAAGCGAGGGAGTTGCTCTGCATTTCAATGAACTCCATGCTGAGAGCTGTTTCAGCCATGGCTGCTCTGCCACAGAAACCCTGCCTTTTCCATTCTCGGAGTGGTTCGGAGGTTCATCTGGGCACAACCAGATGGAATACAATGAGAACCTTGTGAACCTCCCGGAGGCACGAGGGGAAAACTTGAGGCAAATGTTTGCTGTGGGGGTTTTGGGGGAGTTCCTTGGGTATTAGAGCAGTTTGCATTCTCTCTCATTAGAATAATAAAGTCATTGAAGCTGGAAGAGCCCTCTGAGCTCAGCCAGCACCTAACAGCACCCCAGTGGCCCCACCTGGGCACTCAGGGCCACAGCCAGGCTGTTCTTCAACACCTCCAGACACAGGGACTCCCCCACTGCCCTGGGCAGTCCAGTCCAGGCTCTGAGCACCCTTTCCCTGAGGAAGGGCTTCCTAACAGCCAACCTAACCCTCCCCTGGCAGCTTCAGGCCCTGCCCTCTCATCCTGGTGCTGGGTGCCTGGGAGAAGAGCCTGACCCCCACCTGACTGCAACCTCCCTTCAGGGACTTGGAGAAAGTCCCCCCATTTGTCTGAGTGACTGAAGTTTGGGGGAAGAAAGGAAGCAGTGCTGCATTTTTCTTTCTCACCATCATTATCTGTGAAGAAATATGCTTATCTCGTGGTGTGGACTCGATTCTTTCATTCTCCTACCACTTCTATTTTGGGCTTAGCCTGTGCTCGGGCTTACAGCCTCAACAAGAGGATTATAGTATTATTCAGAGAACAGCAGCAGCTGACTGGGACTTGGTAGCTTTTAACCAGTTTGAGGTTTTCAGGGGCCGTGAGGGTGGGTTTTTTGAGCTGTTTCTCAGCCTCTCCCAACAGAGCAAATCCTTGTTGGCATTTTAAAATGAAGGAGAAGGATGAACCTCTGCAGATCCTGTCCTTAGATTCTGGTTTCATTGGTTTCCATAATCACCTTCCTCTTTCTCCTGTCTGGTATCTATTCTACACAGATCACAGAATCATAGGGTTGGAAGAGACCTCTAAAGGTCATCTAGTCCAACCCCTCCAAGTTGATCCCTCAAAGTTCAGCTCCTAGTGCTGCATCCTTCCTCCATCACTAAAGAAAGGATGGCAGCAGTCCAGGGAGATCCTTGAGATAAATAGGTTCTGTGCACAGGAGTATTTGTGGGAGCTCCTAAAAAACTGTGGTTCTCCAGCCTTTCCTGGCTGTGGGCAAGAAATTATCTGCTCAGGTTTTATTCTCTGTTCCATAATGGGATGAAGCACACCTCTCTTATGAGGAAAGGCTGAGGGAGCTGGGGCTCTTAAGCTTGGAGGAGGGTGAGGGGGGGACCTCATTCCTGTCTCTCAATCTGTGAGGGGTGGGTGTCAGGAGGATGGAGCCAGGCTCTGCTCAAGGGCATCTGCTGACAGGACAAGGGGCACTGGGTGCCAGCTGGAACAGAGGAGGATCCCTGTCAATATCAGCAGGACCTTCTTCCCAGGGAGGGTCCCGGAGCCCTGGACCAGGCTGCCCAGGGGGGTTGTGGAGTCTCCTTCTCTAGAGAAATTCCAGCCCCGCCTGGCTGTGTTCCTGTGCCACTTGGTCTGAGTGATCCTGCTGTGGCAGGGGGATTGGACTGGATGATCTTTCGAGGTCCCTTCCAATCCCTAAGGATTCTAAGGGGATCATCAGGGGATGCATAGCAGGCTGAGGAGTGAGTTTTGAATCTAGCTACCAAAAGTGTTTCGTATTGAACCCTCAGATACCAGTTTCAGCTCTCCCTTTCCCAGAGACACCAGGAAGTGGTCTCTCAGTGCACTGCCGGGCTGCATCCAGTCCAATATTGCACTCAGCTCTTTTTATGCTGTGCATCCCCTGATAAGCAACAGCACTACCCTGGATGCTTTCTCGTGCCTGCATGGTGCTCGCTGATTATACGAAAATCCCCACAATCAGCTCTGCCCATCTCACATATCAAAGGTCCAGGAATGGAAGAGGCACTGCTGGCTCCAAATGAGAGCCACGGGAAAAGTAATGATGTGGGATCAATTTCTTCAGCATTAGTGACGTTTGTGCATCACCTCCCAGCTGGGTGGCTCTGCCTTTGTGATATAAATAATCTACCACAGCCAGAATGAAAGGAAGGCAGATTTGCTGGGAAAAGGCTAAGGATGCAAACTGCGTTGAAGTTTAATGGACAGGAACAATCAGGGAAATGTAAGTAGGAGCTTTGTGGTTGATGAACAGGACTCCAGTGGGCTGCTGAGGCAGTGCAATGGTCTAAAAAATGTGGGCTCTTGCTTCCTCCAAAACTTTCTGCGTGATTTTAAACAACAATTTGAACTGTGTTTTCTCTCTAAAGTGGAAACAGTTGCAGAAGTTGAGCGTTGTGATTTATCCAAGGCAGGAAAATGCCTTTCAGGTGGAGCTTTGAAGTCACACCATTGTTTTTAGGCTCCTCCAGATGCTCTGTCTCAGCCACTTTTCAAGGCCAGATGGCATCTTGGTTTGAAAAAATAGAAAACCCATGTTTGAGGGGACTATGGGCATAGAAGAGTTTTCTTTTAGTGGTCGCTGGAAGGCGTGAGGGAAGGCCAGGACTGTCACAGATCAAGAAGCATCAGTGGAAAGGATAGGTCACTGTGCACTGTGGAGCTTAACCCTGTGGAGGAGAGCTGTGTCTTGAGACAAATCCCCACCTTCAAGGTCTTTCCCTAAGGTAGTCACTGAGCTGCAAACACACGGGAGGGCAGCTGAAGCGGGTTTTGTTACCCTAAGGGCTAAGAGACTCAAGGATCTCTGGAAGCTGAGCCTGGTGTTGCTCAGGATGATGCTCTCAGCATCCTTGGAAGCTGACCCTGATGTTGCTCAGGACAATGTTCTTAGCATCTCTAGAAGCTGAGCCTGATGTTGCTCAGGATGATGCTCTCAGCATCTCTGGAAGCTCCCCAAGCCCAGATGTCCCACAGCTGAAGCCCTGAGCTCCTTTTGGTTAGACCTTTCACATGGAAAGCAGAGCACTTAGACCTTCTTCCTCTGCTAACAGTAGGTAGGAAAATACGGGACTGGAACTGTTGGAGGATGAGTTTGTTATTACCTGTGTGACTCCTTTCCCCACTACCATGCTGCCATAAGGCTTGATGAAAGGGTACAAAATGCAACTGGGCTCTGCCTGCCACGAGATTCATTTATTTTCATAAAGGAGTCACATTTTCATCTACAAACCATCACTATTTCAGGGCAATGGCAAAGCCCAGGCTGGGAGAGGAGAGCTCCCTCAGCCTCAAGGCTCTTTTCATAGTTAAAAGTTCACTGCAGAAAATTTGATGCTTAATAAATTGGAGCCTTCTCTGCTTTAAATCACTTTTACAGCAATTGCAGAAGAAAATATAATTATTACAAACTGGCCATTTGTTACTGAGGAATCTCATTAAATTGACTTCATGCTGGAAGGTTTGGGGGGATGTTGGGAGGGTACAAGAGGTAAGGGACCTGATGGAGGGGTGGGAGAGAAGTCTCTTAATTACAGATAGATTATTCCTTGTGATTGAATATAGAACATAATCAGTTCATCCTTTCTAGTGGGGCAGATGGGGGGCTACAGGGACCTTTTTGTCTTCCTTGACCTGCTAGCGTGGCAGGCTAATGGCCTGGGGAGGCAGGGAATAGCCAGCACTGCTGGAGAACCTTGCAGCAGCACATTTAGATGAAATCATGGATCAGAGCTGCTTTTCTCCCCTAGGAGTCAATCCAGGCCAGCAATTTAATGCAGTGTTGTCTCATCACTGTGTCTTTATTTCCCACTGAACTAATCCCATAGCTCTTGTACGCCACGACTAGTCTAAGCTGCAACCAGTCTACCTTGCAGCGGAGCGGCGCGATGCTTGGAGAGTTATATCCAGGCTAGTTTTGAGGCATCTGGCTCAGATATTGCCTGAAGTACCCAGGCTTGTCTGAGAAGCTGGGAAAGCAGCGTTCTCGTCTGCTTGTGCCAAGCTCCTTGCTAAAAAGGGACTCTAAATCTCACCTACTCTCTAATCTCAGTCAGCTCAGTACTGTGTGTACGTATGTATGTGCATATGCAGCTCAAACAAATACTCTGATGGCTTTGATTTAAGGTGGAGCCTCTCCACAGGAAAGAACCTACCTCATGCACTGTCTTCACTATCACTCCTGAGCTATCTGCAAGCACAGCGAGCAAAAATCTTGGGGGGGGGGGGGGGGGGTGTGCGCGGCA
>VZRI01004037.1:369020-408519 GCA_013397515.1 Upupa epops | reverse complement strand
AGATCTGGTCTGGTGGTGAACGGGGCAGAGTGGAGTTATTGGTTGGACTGGTTGATCCTGAGGGTCTTTTCCAGCCTGAGTGATTCCACGGTTGGCGATGGAATAGGTTTTGCACTTTCTCTTGATTCTTTGCACCATGGAGTGCAGAAAACAGTGGTCGCCTGTGCTCACTCCATGAGAGAGCTTCTCTTCTGATACTGTTCTACCTGCACGTGTGTGCTGCAGAGTTCCCAGCCAGCCTGGCTGCCCTGCAGGCCACCTAGATCTTTATGCTTTGTCCTTGAGCAGGATGGCTGTGTCCTCGCTGATATAAAGCAGGGGTCCCCAAACCTTTTGCCCATTCAGACCTGTGGTATTTTGCATGGATATTAGCTGGCAGAACTCCAACCTGAGTAATTGCATCTTGCCATCTAATTAAAACTTTGCCTGTGCTTTCAAACGGAGGTTTGAAAAAGCCTTCTCCTCCTTTTCCTGGCCTAACCCCTTGTACCTTGGCGTTGGCTGCTGTTTAATCCAGTTGGCAGGACCCACTCTGGGAAATGCACAGGTGATGTGGGGCCAGTCTTGTTTCATCTCTTTATTGATGACCTGGACGTGGGCATTGAGAGCTCCCTCAGTCAGTCTGCAGACGACACCATTGCTGTGGGAGTGTTGATCTGCTGGAGGGCAGGAAGGCTCTGCAGAGGGACTGAGATAGGTTGGATTGATGGGCTGAGGTCAGTTGTCTGAGGGACAGGAAGGCCAAGTGCTGGGTCCCGCATTTCAGTCAGAACCACCCCAGGCACTGCTACAGGCTGGGTTGTGTTTGTTAGTGTCTCAGGTCTTTAAGTTTCTTGTTGATGTGAGGATGGTTGGACTGGGGGATCTAGGAGGTCTTTTCCAACCAGGATTGTTCTGTGGTTGTGATCCTGTGCGTGCATGCATGGCTTCAGTGATGATGAACACAGTTACTGTCCACAGGCAGCAGCCAGGTAGAAGATTATGAGGGCTGAATGTCCTCACGGGCAGTGGATGCCACAATGTCACTCACTGCCCTGGAAGAAAAGGAGCAGGAGAACTGCTGACTGCCTGATCTGGGGACCTGAGCCCATGATTCACAGCCAAACTGGTGTCTGGAGATGATTCACAGCAAACCTGGGGAGGAGGGGAAGTCTCAGAAGTCATAAATACCTAGCTTTCCTTCCCAAGCTGATCATTTCATGCAAACACAGTGTGTTCTCTTGCTAGAGGTCTGCTTGGCAGCCACCTGTGGAGACAGCTGCTGTGAACGTTTGCAATAGAAAGTGGCTTTTGTTCTAATGGCTTATCAAACCCACTTTATTTGGTTAAACTTGCATTTTCCTGTAAGTAGAGATCTTAGTGGTGCAGAACCACAGGCCAGTGCTCACACAGCAGACAGCAGCGTTTAGCTTTGATCTCCTACATTTTGGCATTTATCTGAGAGATGCATAGCATTGTCTGGGGGGATCAGAAGGGGGGTGGTTAGCAGATTGAGGGAGGGTCTTCTCCCCCTCTACTCTGCACTGGGGAGACTGCATCTGGAGTAGNGGCTGAGGGGGGACCTCATTCCTGTCTCTCAATATGGGAGGGGTTAGGAGGATGGAGCCAGGCTCTGCTCAAGGGCATCTCGTGCTAGGACAAGGGGCACTGGGTGCCAGCTGGGACAGAGGAGATTCCATCTCAACCTCAGCCAGACCTTCTTCCCAGGGAGGGTCCCGGAGCAGTGGACCAGGCTGCCCAGGGGCTTTGTGGAGTCTCCTTCTCTGGAGACATTCCTGTTCTGATACTGTGGCAGGGGGGGTTGGACTAGATGATCTTTCAAGGTCCCTTCTGATCCCTAAGGTTTCTATGGTTCTATTCTTTCCTTCAGTATTTGCTAGCATCCCTTTTTGAGATGACTGAGGGGCTACATGGACCCACAGCCTGTCCCAATCCAATCATCTTCACATGGAACGGGTGGGGAGAGGTCACCTAAAGCACTCTGATCCAAGCTGTTTGCTCAGGGTTCCCCTGTACAACCGTGGAGCGGAATCCCTAGTCTTCTGATCCTCAGACTGCTGAGAGCCAGCCACAGGGAGCAATCAAAAGCAGGTTTTGTTGAGACTTTAAGACTTTTATAGAGAAATGCTTCCAGAAACGTGAGCAGCACCTTTGCTGAATACTTGCTTTATGCTCAAGAGGAAGGCTTTACTTTCTTTGTCTTCCTTCCCCAACCTCAGTCTCTGCCAAGGACCCGCAGGGAAAATTCCTTCCCAACCACAACTCTGTCCATCAGCTGCACCCTCATAACCTGCAGGGAAATTCCATTCCCCTTTCGGATTTGTGCAGTATTCATTCCTGAGCTGCTGGACTCTCCCCAGTTGCTTCCACCCACATCTCTTGCAAGGTGTAGCTTTGCACCTTAATTCTCACAAGAGCTGGTCTCAGCTGGTTGCAGACCTTTCCGTGGGTGCTGAACCCACTGATGCCTTCTTTCCATCAGCTCTGCCAAGGTGTTGAGAGACGGTGGCTCACTCCCACCCATTGCTGTCCGAAAAGCTGGAGAGGTGTGAGGCAACAAGAGGAGACAGGAATGTGTGATCATTGAGAAGGAAATGTTCTTCAGGGAAGGGAGCGAACAGCCTGCGTTGGATGGGAGAGAGCATTCCAGAAACTGTGTTGGCAATCAGAAAAGGACTTTCTGGCAGAGTGGATTCACTGAGGCAGTGAGCAGGTGCCAGGGACATTTGGGGGACTGCATTGGCTGAGGAGACACAGACTCACCTTGGCATGGCTGAGGATGCAGGGCTGCTTTCCCTACTCTTTGTGCCGTATCCCTTCACTTCCCAAGCGAGGTGAAGCGGGGTACGTTCAGCTTGGCTGCTATGAATCATATCTCCCTCTGACAGGTTTCTCCTCTTCTGTTTTGGCAGTGCTTGTAGTGCCTGTCATGTCAATAAACTATTTTCCTAATTTGAATTTATATGAGCATTTGAGCAGGTTTATCCACGTGTAAGAGCATCCGCATGCGAGACGTATTTATTTCAAGCGGGATGTGTTTACCACTAGCCAGGAGTCAGGAACAAGTTGCTACACTCATCCCCCAACGCTAATCTTGTTCTCTTGATCCTCCTATTGACTCGTACAGCACCCAGCACACTGGTGCAATAGACTGTTCCTTGTTCTGCTGTTTCCTAATGTGACAGCAGTTCATGTTCAGCTCTATGGGTTGTGTTTAGCACCTACAAAATTCAAGGATCTTGCCCGGAACAGGTTTTAGGATTGAACTTAGCCCGTTATCACCCTGCTGTCACAGTGGTTGGCTGCTCATCGAAGCCTCCTGAATGCTGAAGGCTTTGCATTGATGTGGTCTGGCCCCATGCACGTCAAGCTTTTGTCTTGCCTCCTGATATTCGTCTTTTCCTTGGTTGTCTCTTTAAGTAACTGCAGTTTTCCCCCTCTTTCTCTTTGATCTTGCTCTGGTCTTCTGAGACCATCAAGAAGCCTAACGGAGAACACAGGATTTTTTGACTTGGAGATTGTTCCTTCTTTCCTTCCAAACTGCATTCTGGGGAGAGAACTAAAGGAGAGAGGGCAAATTGTCATCATTTTAGCTGTCTTGCCACTTTCTTATCAAGACCTTGAGAATAAGGAAGAGAAGGCAGTTGCTGATTTGCTCCTCCATCTCCCTGCATGGCCATCAGCAGAAGATCAGTCCTCGGTCTCAGACTCGTTGCAGGTTACTGGCTCGTCCAGGATGGGGCTCCCTTCAGCGATGAACCGATCCCTTGAGGAAATAGGTCAGATCCAGATTTGCTTCTAGAACACAGGACTGCATTGAGTTAAGGGAATTTACACCAGGGACAGATCTGTCTCAGCCATATGTCCCAGAGCTAACTTAGTTCCCTCCCACCTTTTGAGACTGCTAATGAAGCAATATCCCCTGCGGAGAAAGCAGGATGTTAAAATAGGATTGGCACATCCCGAGGGGATGGGCGTTAGCGGCTGAACAGAAGGAGAAGGAGAGATAATGGGAATGAATGTGCGTCAGGACCTGATCTGTGCTATTGCAATCAATGGGAATTTTTCAGGGCCATGAAATGTGATGCCCAGAAACACATTTAATCCAGTTTTTCAAGTATTCAGAAGGTTTTCTTGGGCTGCATTCCGTCGCTTCTGTGTTTTCTCTGCTGTGTCCTAATGGATTTCCCTTAACCGCTGCAGAAGCTGGAATAGCTTGGGAATCTTTCCATCACAGAATCAATTGGGTTGGAAAAGAACTTTAGGTCATAGAGTTCAACCTTTAACCCAGCTGTTCCATCCTACCTCTAAATCCTGTCCCTGAGCTCCAGATCTTCCCGACTGTGAAACACAGCCAGGGATGGCGATTCCCATGGCAGCCTGTGCCAAGGACTGAGGACCCTTTCCAGGGAGAAGTTTCTCCTCAGGTCCAACCTAAAGCTTCCCCTTGGGCAGTCTGAGGCTGTTTCTTCTGGTCCTATCCTCTGTTTCTTGGGAGAAGAGACTGACCCCCTCTACAACCTGATTTCAAGCAGGTGCAGACAGGAGTAAGTTCTCCTCTCAGCCTCCTTTTCTCCAGACTAACCAGCCCTGCTCCCCCAGCTGCTCCTCACCAAGTTTGTTCTGCTTGTCCAGACCCTTCACCAACCTCATTGCCCTTCTTTGGACCGCTTCACCCTCTCAACATCTTTCTTGTATTAAGGTGCCCAAAACTGAATCTAGTAGTCAAGATGTGACCTCTCCAATGCCCAGTACAGGGAGGGCAATCTCTTCCCCACTCTTCTGGCTACACCATTTCTTTATTACTTTGATACTGAGGGCTCACAGCCTTCTGAATCCCCAGCTGGCTGGGGAGATGGGGGAGGCAGGTCTGTCTTTAGACCCAACTGTGGGCTGGGTGACAGAGTGAGGGATAATGAAGGATAAGGCAATTGGCTGCTTCTCAAATGTGGGCACCACGCTTGTTAACTTCTAGATCATCTTGTCCTAATTATTCTAATTAGTGATTTGATGAGGATCTGTTGACACAATGTACCTCCAGGGCGAGCACTGAGGAGATTTGCCCAAGCTACTAAGCTGTGAACAGGGTGTTTTCTACATCAGGCTGGGCAGGACAACATCAAGTTGGGCAAAGGGGAAGGAGATGCTTGTTGCCCTCACCCAGAGGTGTCACCACTGAAATCATCACCCATGTGCAATGGATTTTCCGTGCTGGAACAGCAGCTTTACTGTGGCTACAATGAACATTATGGCTCTGGGTTCCTGATGTAATTCAATCAAAAAGGAGCCAAGAGGGAGGTGGGGGAAAACCGACATAAATCCTTAAATTCCATATAAAAATAGATAAAAGCAACTGGCTTAAAGGATTTGATTGAGCTTTATTTAAGAACTTGGGTTTTTTTTCATTATTTAAAGGAGAAGAAAAGGAATCTGGCACACACAACCTCCTACAATTCCCATCAAAGGGTCCTAAATTTTAGTTCGGGTCCAGATGAGAGCCAGATTCAAAAGGTCACCAACAGGAGGGAAATAATCTGAATAGGAGAGGTAAGAAGGAAGGGCACTTAAGCAGCATCCCCAGCATCCTCTAATCATGTTTCCCTCTGTTTGCCAGATATCAAACAGAAGGGAACATTTGAAATAATACATCCATTAAGATACCTTCAGTGCCTGTCAGATTTGCTCTAAGAGGATTGTGCTTATTACCCAGTGGTAGGGTTTTTATATGCACAACATTTCTTCAGAGCAAGCAAAATAAAAGAAGAAGGAGGAAAAAAACTTGTTACTGTCATGCTCTGGCATGGGGCTGGGCAAGTAAAGTCTGGCCTGTGTTAGCCTGCATGGGTATGAATGGGTTCTACCTCTTCTAAATACTGTTTCTACCTATTTGGGGCAGAGATCAAGAGGGAGAGGTCTGGAATAGTAAGAGAATAACATGGCAGTGTCAGGGGAGTGTGCAGCTGTGGTGATTGGGGTACTGTGCCACTCAGGGTTGGCAGCCACCTGAGGTAGTGGTGTCTATTGGGCCATCTAGGGATCTACTGCTTGTCTCCTTTGGTTTCTGAGCTCTGACAGCTCCTTGTCAAGGCTACTGGGTATCTGGGCAGGAGGTCTGCCCAGCTCCAGCCATGAGCCTGGGGGACAAGCGGAGCTGCTCCTGTTCCTTGGGGTGAGGGACCACTGAGAGCAGTAGCTTTAAGACAGAAGAGACAAGGGTTGCTTTCTGGGAGGGCAGCTGCTGGGTCTAGCTTGTCTCTGTCCTACCTCAGCTTTCTCCAGTGTCATCTTCTGATCCTTCCCTCAGTGATCCTTCCAGTGCCTACTTTGATTCTTGTTTGTAGTCCCAGCTGCGCAGTCTTTATCTTGACTTCAGATGCTGGACTCTAACTTCAAGGCTGGCCCACCCGCATCCCTGTCCTGTACAACCACATCCCTGTGATGAGAGATAAGACAAGTTGTCCATATCACAGGTTAAGCAGATGTTCCTCCTGACATTCTGAGAACCCTTCAAAGGAAGGTTCTGAAGGCGCTCCGTGTTTTTATTGTTATGAGCATAATCGCGCAAATCAAAACCCTGAGCATGCACTGAAGAGATGAAAAGCTGCGAGGATGAAAAGCATTATAAAAGGGGGCTAAGCATTTCTACTACAGATCAATGGAGACACCTTTTCTGTGTGAATAACTCTGCTTCCCTGGGAGGCCCTGCCTCAGACTTGCAGCTCTGCCACTTTGGACAGAGAGACAAACTCTCTCTCCTTTCCCCTTCTTCTGTTATTTCAGTCTGGATCTGTCAACAGAGAAGTGCTAACAGCCTACGCAGACAGGAGTTGTATTTAACATCATGCCTTTTCCTCCTCATCACCGCTTTCCATTTAATCTTTCAAAGTCATAATTATCTAATATTAATGTTCTCATCATTATGATGCTCGCAGGAAGACAGTGGGGTTTTTGTCCTCAGAGACAAAGATCTCTGAAATGAATGTGGTACTTGTTTCAGGATTGATTTCAGCCTTGTAGCTGCCCTCAGCAAGAGGGACTCGTCTGTTTAAAAATATCTGGGACTAATTAGCCGTTATTCAGCTATAGGGCTGAGTGAAGTTGTCCTTCACACGTCACACACACCTACAGATATCATTTCAGCCTTGGTTGTTTTTACGCGCCTTAAAAATATAGAGATGGTTTAAAACGGGAAGGAAGAGACTGATTTGGAGCTGAGATAACACTGAAACAGCTTCTATTTCTCTTGCAGTGAGGTATTTGGGGAACGCGGGCACTGATCGTGATCCCAAACAACTTCCCTCAGAGCTCTAAGGGAGGATGGGGCTCGGATTTGGAGATGGGTGATACTACATCAAAGATAGATGGTCTACCCTGGGGAGCTCTGGATAAGCAGGATGAAGTTGCCATCCTGGTGTAGATAGCTCCTAACCACAGAGCCTTAGCCCTGGGTCTTAGTTTTAACTGCACTTCAAGAATTATAGAGAAATCTGGATCTGCTAGATCTGATATTATGAGGATTTAAGCAAACACACTGGTACAGGAAGAAGGCAGCAGAAAGAGGTTTCTTTACCCCTCTACTTTCTTTTACTAGAAGTTGAAAATCCTTCCTAGAAAAAAGAGAAAACCCCTAGCAAACCCAAACCAGCATCCCAAGAAAAAGCAACGACAGATAAAGTTGAGCCCTGGCTAAATTTGCCTCCAGATAGGTGGTTGTTAGCTCCCTAAACTGGTCATGTTTCTCCATATGGTGTGCAGCCCACGCGCTTTCTCTGCTGCCTGGGAGTGACGTGTGATGGGAAATGTGAAACACGACAGCAGCAGGTAGCTGCTGCAGGTCCACAGAGACCCAGTTTGCAGCAGAACGTGAGGCCACTGGTACTGAGGAATGGCCAGCTTGGATACGGTGAACTTGATGAACAGCAACATAAACNCCCTGCCCTCTCAACCCAGTGTTGATTCTCTGGGAGAAGAACCCAACGACAACCTCCCTTCAGGGGGTTATAGGGAGTGATAAGATTCCCCCTCCAGGTCTCCTTCAGACTAAACACCCCCAGCTCTTTCAGCCTCTCCTCATCAGCCTTTCCCTCCAGTCCCTTCCCCAGCCTCATTGCTCCTCTGGAAACACTGCAGACCCTCTATCTCTTTCTTGGGGAGAGTGGCCCAGAACTGCCCCCAGGACTCGAAGGGAGGCCTCCCCAAGCGCCCAGTGTAGGGGGAGAATTCTGTCCCTAGTCGTGCTGGCCACACTAGTGCTGATCCAAGCCAGGATGCCCTTGGCCTTGTTGTGCACAAACATGAGATGAGGTGAGCTCACAGCCACCCTTAGAGCATGTAAAGGGATTTTTGCTGTCAAAAATCACTTGGGATGGAAGTTTTCCTGTCCATCAGCAGTGTTTGACTCCCCCCAAATGTAAAAAAACCCTCTTTCTCTTATTCTTCATCTCAGTTCTTTTCTCTGTGTTGATGAAAAAAACCTATTTGACCCCAGGAAAATATTGTTGATGAAGAAATTATTGACTTCTGTGCTCCTTCTTGCACAGAATCTCTCTTCTCTCTCACCCTCAAGGTCATGCAATAACTTTCACAGTGGAGTCAGGCAGGATTAAAGCAAAGGGGAGGGAAGTTCTGCATGGAGAGGTGTGTCCGTGGATGCTCTGGGATGTTCAAAGCCATCCCTAGTTGTCCCATCAGCTCCAGTAGCTCCGTTCATCATGTTTCCTTGGCTTATTTGCCAGCACAGGCCAACCTGTGATTTCTGTAGGCTGCTAGAAAGGCTCAGCACTCCATTTATTCACTCTGACAACCTTTGCTCTATTAACTTCCAAACGCTGCTGTCAGGATCCTCTGCTGATGGTGTGAAGCACCCAAATGTCCATCTCCTGGCCGTTCCCCAGCAGAGCAGGGTCAATAATTAAAGTTCTTTATTCTTATTCCTGACATAGCCCGATCGTGGAAGTAATTGGGGGGCCCACAGGCCACATGGAAGTCTGAAGTGGCTGCTGGTCCCATTAATTTTCTTCACGTGTCATCAAGACAGGCACAGGCTGAGCTGAATTAATCTTAGAGGTTCAAAAAAAGGAAGGAAGGAGCTGAACTTGTTTTTTACCAGAAGGATTTCACTAGCAGCAGCATCTGTCTCGTAGGGTTGGAGGGGAGAGAGGAAGAGAGAGGTGAGAACTGCTGGACAACTGCTTGCTAAGGGCAAGGAGGGCAAGAAGTGGGAAGCAGCGATGTCCAAGTCCCTCATGCTTGAAATTCCCACTGTGGTGACAGAGCTGCCTCTGAGTTTGCGGCTAATTTCAGTGCAGATGGGTGGAAAAGCAGCAGATACCTGCTGTGGCCCCCATGGACTGCAATGAGCTGTAGGAGACTGGAAAGGTCACAGCTGCTGTTTGGCTTGGTGTCGGGCTGGTTTGATGTGGGGATGATGATGTTCATGCCCAGCTAATTTAAAACCCCAACTCAAACGATGGGACTTGGCATTTTGTCAGGCAGAGCTCAGCACATCCTTGGTCTCCAGAGTATTCTGCAGATCCACTTTACTCCCATGGCAGGAGGGAGGGGAAAGAGGAAAATCCAGGAGTGGCTAGACTTTCCCTGTGCTTAGACTAGGGAGAGATGAAGATTCATCCTGCTTTGGGGATCTCTCTATCTCTAAACCAGGACTGCAAGCTATTTAGGGACAATTTTGTCCCTTGGTGTCTAATCTTAAGTCTAATACGAACAGGGAAGATGATGCTTTTTCCTCTGAAAAGATCTTCTAAGGGCATTTTAATGTCTCCCTTTGACCCCTGCCCTGGTGGGCAGTCTCCCTTGGGGTTTGGTGTGATCCAAAGAGCTAATGCTGAAGCCACCTCACAGTGACCCCCTCCTCCTGATAAATCCACGAGGCTTTTCTTCTCCCATTGCTTGAAATGACTCCGTACCCTTCTTATGTCTGCATGTAGGTTGCTTGTGTAACCAACAGTGGGGGGACAGTACCAGACACATCTGCTCTTCACACCCTCAGCTCTACCTTTTCATGTAGATGTTCAGGGAAAGGGCAGCAGAGGGGTTTTTTTCCCTTCTGAGCGGCTGGTGAGGTGAAGCCACTCGGGAATGTTTGCTCTGAGTGTGACGCCCTTCCAGACAGACATCATGTTCAGAGGTGCCAGATGAATTTTCAGTGGCCACAGATGGGATCAGAGACAAGAAATGTCATCAGGCAGACCTTTTCCTTCTCTCCCCTAGGTGCTAAATTAAAAGTCCTGTTGCTCAGACCTGAGATGTAACAGCAGGCTGGTCCTGGTCTCTGCTGAGACAGTCTGTTCTGAGAGAGAGGGAGACCGGTTCTGCTGAGCTGACTTTAGCTTTGCCCTTTTCACGTCGCATTGAGCTCAGCAGGGTTTTACATTTGTGTCACTTTTAGAGTGGCTTCTCTCTGAGACCTTTGTCAAAACCTCCCTCCATGGTCTCTGGGGGACTCTGCAGCCACAGCCCACGTGTGATGGCAGGGAATTGCCAGGAGAAAGGAGGCTGAAGCTCAGAAACAAGGGGTGGAGGGGGAATGAAAGTGGGAATGGGACTCTCTGCTAACCTCATTCCTGTCTCTCAGTCTGTGAGGGGTGGGTGTCAGGAGGATGGAGCCAGGCTCTGCTCAAGGGCATCTGGGGACAGGACAAGGGGCACTGGGTGCCAACTGGAACAGAGGAGGTTCCCTCTCAATCTCAGCAGGACCTTTTTCCCAGGGAGGGTCCTGGAGCCCTGGACCAGGCTGCCCAGGAGGGTTGTGGAGTCTCCTTCTCTGGAGATGTTCCAGCCCTGCCTGGCTGTGTTCCTGTGCGACTGGGTCTGGGTGATCCTGCTGTGGCAGGGGGACTGGACTGGATGATCTTGTGAGGTCCCTTCCCATCCCTGATGAGTCTAGGGTTCTGTGATTCTGTAAAACACAGCATCAGATGTCCTGTATAAAGGCTTACATTGTGAAACTCTGATTTTCAGTGACATAGCAGCTTAAAACATGATATTTTAATTATCCAAGTCTCTTTTTTCCCCAAGAATTCATGTCCTATGATTCTTACTTAAAGAAAAAAATAAATCAAACACACACACACACCAAAAAAACCCGAACACAAAGAGCCTCTGGGCACTTCTTATCTTCAGAGCTTTTATCCATTTTATTTCATTGCCTACATTTGTTTTAGTTCTACCTGTTGTGCTTCATTTAAATTATTCACCAGAGGGTTTTAGGAGTCTTTATCTCACCGTGTGTGTATGCAATCCCTGGTATAATAGGAGCCAAATCTAGATAGTGTTTGCTGGTGTCCTAATAAATAACTATAATGGTGAAATAACGTTGCATCATTAGTGCAGGGGATGTGTTGGTGACTGCTCATCTGATATCCCAAGACGAGAGGCATTAGACTTATTAGCCTCACTGTTACTTAACCCCAAAAAAAAGGTGCCTCCTAAAGTTTTGCTTCAGAAAATGGTCTTTAATTTATCATCGTTACTCATTTTTCTGACAGAAGGGCTGATAAGGTTCTATCAGTTAACTCTCGGGCTGGTTTTCTTCATGCGAGGGTGGAATATGGGGTGTTTTTTCCTCTGTCACCAGACTTAGGCTGATGGCTCCTTTAGTCTGGGAATTGTAACAGCAAAACCCAAGGCTTTCGTTTCTGGGGACAAAGTGCTCTGGTCCCACGAAGATGGGCAAAGAAAATTTCTATAAGGGCATTCCCTTCCATCGCTGAGCTGCTGTGGGCAGGAACAAGTCCCTCTGAAATGGAAGTGAGTCTTGGGGGCAGCTTTTCTGTGCTTTGTAGAGAGTTTCTTGCACTTAACGTACAGCCTGAGGCACGAGTCTCTATTCCCTCTAAACCTTGCATCCTAAAGAGCTCAAGGGCATCTTCTGCCTCTGTGAGCGCTCCCTCTTTTGGGGCAATCCTTAATCTTCTGTGTCTGCAGGGCCTTACATTCAGGAGTTCTACTGCCTAATTGCACTGCATGTGAAAAGAGTATTTCCTTTTATCAGTTTTAAATGAATAGCCTTTTAATTTAATTGGATTCCTCTATTATGAAAAGTAAGACCAGGAGCCTCCAGCTGACCTTCTCTGTGCCATTTATTACCTTACACATCTCTATCATGTCAGATTTTATTCATCTCCTTCCCAAACTAATCTAGTCTTAATATTTTTAATCTCCTCTAATACAGGAGCCATTGCAATCTTCACATCATATTCTGTATGGGTCTTAGATCCTCACACCTGCAGTGCAGCCCTAATGTCCTACACTGAAAACCCTGGCAAGCATCTACTCAAAGTTATGTAGTTATGTGTTGAGTTATTCCAGCTTTCAGGATCACTGAGATGATGGAGATAGTCTTTCTGCCAGTCTCACAATCCCATACAGTAACTCATGTTAATAACATGATGCCTGACAGAAAGGAAGATCCGAGAGAGACCTATGGCCATGGATCACCTCACACCTAGAGCTGCTTCTGTATCCGAAATCAAGTCTAAACTCCACTTGGCTCCAGTATTTTTAAGGGATAGTGCAGCCCCATGTGATACCACAGCAGAACCTAAAGGTCAAGCTTGCTCTATCCCAAAACCTTTCTACTTTTGCGGGATGCCTTGCTCTGATTTCTGCAGTAATAAATCCAACTGCTCTTTCTGCATCCACAAATCCTTGGTGATACCAGCAAATGCATAGTTTTATGGAACAAGTGTGTGGTTGTAATCTTGGCAGGGATGTTCAGTCCCTCAAAAGAGCATTCAGAATGTTCCCTGTTCTCTCACGCTGTCCCCAGAGGCGTTGCATGAGAGATCCTTCTAGTTCAGACTGGGCTATACTGTTGTTGAAGCTGGATCCAGGCTGATGGCAGTGGATGTAGTGATTCCAATAACCATTCCCACTGAAGGCAGTGGAGTTATTCCAGATTTCTAATGAGGCAATTGGTATTCAAGCCTGGCTATTTTCCCAGAGAAGGAAGATCAAGCCATTGGTTTACTGGAGCAGTGACTACCTCCCACAACAAACTGCTCCAGATGCTAGAGAAGTCACCGATGGGGAGCTGGCAGAACTGTTGTCTCGCAGGGAAATCTTCCTAACCTACAGAAATTAGAGGCTGGGCAGAGCACTGAAACACAAGGGTGTTAAAAAAGTAAAGAGAAAGAGTGATTACTGAGTTCTGCCCTTTGTCTTGGAGTCATCTTTCTTGAGGCTTAGTGCTAATTGCATCGCATTTAATTGTCTTGTATTTTTATTTGTAATCCATTTTTCCCACCGATCGATACAGTAATTCAGATAAAAGATTGGCCATCAGATGCCGAGCTACAGAAGATTTATCATTATGCTATTGATTCCGGTGGCATCCCGCTTGGCTTTAGCAAATGAAACTCTTGTCCATGTTATGAAAACTTATTATCATGCAAAATGGGATAAATGAGAAGAGTAGGATTTGCACGATGGATTCGAGTAACTGCTAACACATCTTTTTGTGTCACTGTGTCCTGGATAGGAAGGGAGCCCAAGGATCATCCAGCCCAACTATTTGAGCTAAAGAAATCTGGTTTCACTGAGCTGGCCCAGCACTCTGTCAGGCTGAGCATGAAAACTGCCTGGAGCTGGGGAACCCACCCCTTCCCTGGGATGACCATCCCAGTGTCTGTTTGCTCTCACAGTGAAACATTTCCCTCTGGAGTCCAATGGGAATCTCCCTGAAAGCAGCTGGTATCCTTCATCCCTAGCCTCTTCCATGAGATCTCTTGTGAAAAAAGAATCTCCATCTTCTTGTAGCCACCCTTCAGGTGCTGGGACATGGGGCTAAGGTGCCCCCTAAGCCTTCTCTTCTCTTTTTATGTGGCCTTTCTACTCCTAACAGGGACTGTTGCATTGTAGGAGCTCTTGGCATCCCTTCAAAACAGAGCCTTCAGGACTGTCGGTGGCTTTTAATCATCTAACCATGGCCATAACTACAAACGTGTGTGAGAACAGTGTGTGTGTGTCTCTACATATGATTTACTCATCGCTATTAGACCCCCAATCAAACACCACTATTGCTCTGACCACTAATTGCATGTAAGTTCCACTCCTAGGCTTTGATAGAGGGTGTAGGGGATCTAGAATTACAGTGCAGAAGCCTGATTTTGCTTCATTCTAGACTTGAGCCCAACTTGGGGTCAGCTCTTGGTACTGTCACAGATTGCTGAAGCTCTTGGGCATGACATCTGGTGTCTTTAGGGCTTCGATTGTCATAACACAGCGCCCTGTTTCCCTAAGCTCCTTAAAGGAAAATGGATAAGGAGAGTTATCCGTTCGTACTGTGCTTCAGGAAGTAGAGGCCATAGTTTCAGCTGGAATTTGCAGGTGTTGGTGTTGAAAACACCCACCAACCCTCAAGCTTGCCTGAGGTCTCCTGCCCACTGGGCTCTTAGAGCTGCCAGCGCCCATCCCATCTGTCGAACTGGGTACCAAAATGCTTTGAGGTCCCTGTTGACTCCTGCTCCCCTGTTGCAAGCACTATGAAAGAATTTATTATGTTGTGATTTTAAAAGGAAATTGAAAATTCCCTCTTTACTGCTTTCTAAATGGAGCTTGTAATTCCCTCCCTGTCTGTTAGTGACACTATTCAATTCTCTCCCTGTCAGAATGCACTGGGGAAGAGCAGCAGCGCGGGCAGAGGCAGGAAGGATTTATTACCCTGTCTCCTGTCATGCAGGGCTGGGTACAACCATTTGCCAGACTGAAGAGCAGCCTGGAATGCCTCCCCACTTGCTCTGGAACATCCCTTGTTTGGGGCTCATCCCAGTGCTGATCTGCACAACCTGTTGGAATTGAGTCCTTGGAGCCTTCGCTTTCTTCTTTCTCCTAGAAAGGACTTTATTAAGCTGCAAATTAGACCTGGAGAACTCAGTTCATTGTAGTCTTCATCTCTCTGTTGAATAAGAGAATTAGGAAAGTACTTAATGGTTTTCTGCCTTTCTCTGCTGTAGAATGGGTTCCTCTTTCATAGGGGTTTGTACATCTCTGACATACTCTGATTGCTTTTTTGAACAGAATGAGCTTCAGATGAACACACCTCCTGGGTATGATCCACGTCAGTGTTCATCTGACACTGCTGTAACACAGGACTCCGGGTTAGATGTAATCATTTAGCTCCTCAGATCTATTCCCCTGCAATAGGCAGCCCCAGAATCACGGAATCATTCAGGTTGGAAGAGACCTCCAAGATTATCCAGTCCAACCATCAACGCAACCCCACCCTGCCCACTAAACCCCATCCCCTTGGGCCACATCTATCAGTTTGCTGAACCCCTCCAGGGATAGTGATTCCCCCTTTCCTTGGGCAACCTCTTCTAATCCTGAGCACTCTATCAGGGAAGAGGTTTCTCCTGATAACCAACCTAACCCTCCCCTGGCAGCACTTGAGGCTGTTTCCTCTTGTCCTGTCACTGGTAACTGGGGAGAAGAGACTGACACCCACCTTTCTCCACCCTCCTCTCAGGTAGCTGCAAACAGCACTAAGGTCTCCCCTCATCCTCCTTTTCTCCAGGCTAAACAACCCCAGTTCCCTCAGCCTCACACCTGTCCTCCAGATCCTTCACCAGCTCTATTGCCCTTCTCTGGACCCACTCCAGCCCCTCAATGTCCTTCTTGTAGTGAGGTGCCCCAAACTGAAGCCAGTACTCGAGATGAGGCCTCAGCAGAGCCCAGTACAGGGGAAAATAGAGGGTATTTTCCACCTCCAGTAAAGATGTCTCCATCTTGAAAAATCTCCTCTCTGTGCCTGAGCCCTGAAAGCATTTACTGGCATGTGAGCAGGCTAGGATAATACATTTAAAACAAACCCGAAAGCTCCTGAGCTAACGTGACCTGAGGGAAGAAAGCAAAACAGATCAAGGACATAGGAAATTTCCTAAGTGACTGAAATAGCAGGGAATTTGTTAGGCAATAAATGATCCTATGAATCTTGCATGCAGGGCTGAGCTTTGGGAGTTTCATGCCTTTCTCCAGCGCCTTTCTTTCCAGCCAGTTGTAAAAATCCAGCATGGGACTGGCTGGAAATCCAAGTGACCTGTGGCATCTAGCTATCTGTGGTTATGAGGGAACAAAGAGGTGAGACCTGCAGCTTTGACCTTGACTTTCCTCCTTCTTTCTTCTGCTTTGCTTTTCCGAGACGCGAGCGCCGTCAGATTTGGAGGAAGGAGGTGGGTAATTGCCCCCTTGGTCTCCAGCGTGATGTGAGCTGTGACGCACGAGCCCAGAAAAGTTCTGGGCTGCATGAGCTCTGCCCAACGCTGCCAGCATGGCCTTGGCTGCAGGGCTTGGCTGCAGCGGGGGGAAAGCACAGCGGGGAGGGTGGCAGCCGCCTGCGACTCTCAAGTCTCGAGGTTAACAGCATGATTAAAATATCGAGAAAGCAAGTGTCATCAAAGTGAAATATCATGCCCCTGCCAGCATAAATCCCTGTGCAGCTCCTACTGTTATCTGACAGGTTCCTCCGGAGATGATCACAGTCCCCATCACTGCAGGGGAAGTCACTCACCAGGGCAGCAAACAGAGCTAGTCAGGCTCCTTTACTGCTGCCTCCGCTTGGTTGTGCCCTGCTGGAGTCCTGAGAGAGTGGAGAGGTCTCTGTCCATTTGGTGGTGGTGAAGGTGTGCAGGTCTGTCTTCTACCGGAGGCTGGAGAGGAGGCTTAGCTGCCCCACAGACCATCCTTCCTGCCTTAAGTTCTTCACTTGTGTATCAGTCCAGAGATACCCAGGGGTAGTTGTTTGGAGTCCCTGTCTCTGTGACACCAGTCTGCCAGGCTCTTCTCTCACCAAAAACCGCTGGCTGCAAGTGGAGAGGGTTGCTGAAGGATGGCTCCAGACCCCCTTCTCCACTCAGCCATCGCAGCTGTGTGTGGAATCAGCTCTTCCCTAGTGCTCCAGACCCCCGCAGCAGTTCCCTAGTCATTCAGGTGTCCCTTCTCTTTGTCACAAGCAGTTAAAGTGTTAAAGCAGCCTTGAAATCTGGAGCAGTCCCTGGTGTACACTCCTAGCTCTGATGAGGCAGGGATTTAAACAAAAAAAAAGGAGGGAGGAGGGAAGATGTGAAGGCAGAGATTTTGGGTCCAATACCATCAGAGTCAATTAAGTTCTTAGAATGGGATTACTGCTGTAAATTAGATAACTATCTTGTGTAGTGGTTTGGTTGGAAGCTTCAGGTATAGTTCAATTCCTCTGGTGCTGAGAGAGAGGACTAAGGACTCAGTAGAGACAGAGGCTTGCGCTCAGACAGTTTAAATTAAACATGCCGGGAGATAAAGAGTGCACACAGACAGAAATGAGGCAGGAGCGAGGTTAGTTTATCACGATGGGCTACAGATGCAGCCCTCAGGTAAAGCTGCTGCCTCGCTGCTTTCTTTGCAAAAGGTTTCTTCAGGAGAGCTGTGAAGGGGAGCAAGGCTTTGGCTCTGTACGTGCTTGCAAGGTGCTTCTCTGGACCACGAGAGAGCTCAGAAATGCCAAACAAATGATTTAATAAGCGTGATAGGGCTCTGCAGCCCTATGTCATTGGTAGACACATCAATAACTCAGTAGCCAAGAGGTAGAGGATGGCCAGGAAAGGAGTAAACGACTCCTTGGAGTAGGTTTTTCTCTCCCTCTTTCTCTCCTTCTGCCATTCCCTACGTAGTGGCACTCACTGAAGAGAAAGACGAGCGCCTGAGGCTCTGTGAAGCCGCTGACCCTCCTAATGTTGTCAAGAGAGGGGAAGCAAGAGCTGACAGGGTCTGTCATGGTGAGGATGCCTGTTGTGACAGGCAGTGCCTTTACTCCTTCAGGAAAGCAGAGGGAATGGGAGGCTTGACCCAGTGCCTGACATGGCCCAACCCATCTGACCTCGTAGGAGCAATGGTCCCTTGGGATGTGGAGGGAAGTGGGAGCCAGCAGCAGAGCCTCTGGCTGGCTGCTTTCATCTGACACCCTAAACACTGAGCCCATGAGTCTCTCTGTTTGCTGGCCCTCACATCCCTGTGTCCAGCTGAGACCCTCAGAGGCCAGCAGCAGCTCCTAAAATGGTGAAGGCAACAGGCTCGAGGGTGCTTGCGGTGGAGCCAAGGGGTTCAGGTGGGTAAGGAGCCATGACTCTGCAGGTTGTGCCCTGAGCTCAGAGCAGAGAGACCCAAGTTCCTATTCCCACCCCATTAGGGTAACTCAGGCTCATCTTCTGGAAAGCAGCCCTACCTTTCCTGGGGGGCTATGTCATCAGGGACACAGTGTTTTCTACCAGAAAGGAATGGATTCCTCCTAGTGAATCTCTTCTCATCCTTTATTCCTGTCTTCCCAGAAAAAAATCCTACAGTCTCAGTTCCAGAAGGACACAGAGCTGCTGCAGGGTGTCCAGCGTAGAGCAACGAATAGGATGAAGGAAGGAGAGCAGCTCCCTGATGAGGAAAGGCTGAGGGAGCTGGGTCTCTTGAGCTGGGAGAAGAGGAGGCTGAGGGATGACCCCATTCCTGTCTCTCAATCTGTGAGGGGTGGGGGTCAGGAGGATGGAGCCAGGCTCTGCTCAAGGGCATCTGGGGACAGGACAAGGGGCACTGGGTGCCAGCTGGAACAGAGGAGGTTCCATCCCAATCTCAGCAGGACCTTCTTCCCAGGGAGGGTCCTGGAGCCCTGGACCAGGCTGCCCAGGGGGGCTCTGGAGTCTCCTTCTCTGCAAACGTTCCAGCCCTGCCTGGCTGTGTTCCTGTGCCACTGGGTCTGGGTGATCCTGCTGTGGCAGGGGGACTGGACTGGATGATCTTTCGAGGTCCCTTCCCATCCCTAAGGATTCCAGGATTCTATGAGTGCTAGCACAGGGTGTGTAGGTTCTGCTCTCAGCACGGATAACTGGGAGGATTTGTGAAGGACCTTTCTGGGAGAAGCTCAAGATTATAGGGCTGTAAAACTGTGGTAATTGTGCTCACACAGAAATTGCACCCTTATTCTGGGTAGGAAGTAGGGTTTTCTCAAAATGTGCTCTCTTCGTGTCTGTGAAGCTACTGTTCTCAGAGCCACTCCAAAATTTTTCATCTAAAGGTCTTAAAGTGTCTGTTTCGCTTAATCAAAGCTCATTTTGCAAAGGCACAGGGAGAGGACTTGGCTGTGAGTCACCTTCAGCCAGACCAAAGGGATCCCCAGGCGATTGGACTGTAAATGCACTTGGCTGGATCTCAGGGTCCAGAAACTGGGGAAACACATTGTACCAGAGAAAATAGGAGCAAGAATCACTGAGCAGGGCTGCCTCTGGTCCTCAGGTAGACTTTTTGGGAGGAAAAGGACAAAAGGCTGGAGAAGGGATGAGGGGGAAAGGCTGATGAGGAGAAGCTGAGGGAGCTGGGGGTGTTTAGCCTGGAAAAGAGGAGATTTGGGGGGACCCCAACTCCCTGAAGGGAGGGTGCAGTCAGGTGGGGGTCAGGCTGTTCTCCCAGGCACCCAGCACCAGGATGAGAGGGCAGGGCCTCAAGCTGCCAGGGGAGGGTTGGTTGGATGTTAGGAAGCCCTTCCTCAGGGAAAGGGGGCTCAGAGCCTGGACTGGACTGCCCAGGGCAGTAGGGAAGTTCCTGTGTCTGGAGGTGTTGAAGGACAGCCTGGCTGTGGCCCTGAGTGCCCCGGGGTGCTGTTAAGTGCTGGGTTGGCTGAGCTCAGAGGTCTTTGCCAGCCTCAGTCACTCTGTGATTCTGTAAAATCCTAGGACAGAATTTCAGCAGAGACTGTAAGAAGCAGAGGGAAATCAAAATGGTGCAGTTCTTAGTGCTGCAATAGGAAAGAGTCACCTCTGACCCTGAGGTGGGCAAGAGGTAGGGGTTCAATAGAATCTAATTGTAGCTGAATGTGTTTCCAGGGGCTTTCCCCCTCTTTTTCCCAGCCATGACCTCAGTTTAATGGACTATCTCAGTATAGAGCTCTCCCTTCCTGGCTGAAGATCTCTAATTGCCTGTGAATAATGCTGCATTAACTCTCCTGCCTGGATCAAAAGGCCCTCGCACGCCTCTTCTGCATCCCACCTCCACGGAAGGTTTTGTTATCAGGTTTATAAGCAGCAAACACAGGCAAGAAATTTACATATAAATACCAGCCTCGCGCAGAGAGGCAGCAAGAGGCAGCCGGTAGCTACTTCTGTTATTACTCCAACAAGCAGCAAGGTACAAGCTGGCTGCTGTTGTGAGCAGCTCTTCTGCATCCCAGGTTCACCCCAGCAGCCCCCCGACCCTGTCATCATGAGGCTTTGTGCACAGACCAGGAATCTGGGGACAGTGACAGAGAGTTGACCCCCACAACTGACTGGGGGGGACTGATGCTTGGGACTGTCAGGTTTTGATAGAGAGAGAAGGATGTGAGACAAGTGTCTTCCCATGCTGCTGGCACTGAGCAGGGTGAATTTGGCAAGGCAGGGAGAGAAGAAGGAATTCAGGAAGGGCTGGAGCAGGAGACCAGTCTGATCCTGGCGAGGCATGAGCAGATAATGGGGTAAAGCAAGAAGCATCAGGGTTACCAGCTCAAAGGGAGTATTGATGCTGAGGCAGGCTGGTGAGGAATCACAGGGGATATAAAACATGTTTGCAAGGCTTATGAGGCTTTTCTCATTTCACACACTCCCCTTCCTTGTAAGTAAAGGATAATGAAACAGAAACAATTAATATAATGTCAGCCAGGGGCTGGAGTGCACGTCCCAGCAAGAATAAATAAAACCCAGGCTAATCTGGCTAAAGGTTCAAACACATCCTTGCCCAGATTTAACAGGAGCACAGACACATAAAACTCTCTGACAAAAACAAAGGCATTAAGAGAGAATGTGATGAACTGGTAAAGAGCTAATTGCCTGCAGATAGGAAAGGCATGAAGCACAGCGGAAGCAGGGAGGTAGCAAGGGGGTGAATCGGGCAAGGAGCTGATGGAAGAGATGGAGCACACATTAGGAGAGAGGATCACAGAATTAATTGGGTTGGAAGGGACCTCCAAAGGGCATCCAGTCCAACCCCCCTACAACAAGCAGGGCCATCACTCAACAGCCCAGGTTGCCCAGAGCCCCAGCCAGCCTGAGCTTGAATGGCTCCAGGGATGGAGCAGCCTGGTCCAGGGATCCCCCAGCCTCAGCTCCAACAGCTCTGTCCTCCTGTCCAGCCTCCCTCTGCCCTTTTCCAGCTTCCAACCAGGACCCCTCACCCTATCATTCCCTGCCCTTGGGAACAGCCTTCCCCAGCCCTCTGACAGCCCCTTTCAGAGGTTGGAAGGTCTCTGTAAGGTCCCTCCAGAGCCTTTTCCTCTCCAGGCTGAAGACCCCCAACTCTCTCCGCCTGTCCCCAGAGCAGAGGGGCTCCAGCACTCTGGGTATTTTCATGTCCCTTTCTCTCTGCTTTAAAAATCAGACAAGTGAGGTTGCTGAGGAATTAGCACACAGGAACCTCAGTGTCAGAGCATCACTAATGCTACTCCAGGGGCAGATCCTGTTCACTGCCTGGCTCTCGCTGGTGCTGAACAGTGTGGGTCCAGCCTTTCCTAAATGGCATTGATTTCCTAGCTGTTTATAACCCCCTGAGAGCATACAGGGAGCTGAGGAGGCTTGGCCATTCATGCACTAAACACTCTTAGCTCTTGGAATAGCATCCCAGCTTTCTGAGCCCATCAGTGCATCACCCAGGGACAGCTTTCACCTCTCTGAAGCTCTGTGACCAGTCAGAGGTCTGACCTTACCATCAGGGGTGAAAGTCAAAGAGGATGTGAGATCTAAAGAAATCCACTGCGCTAACTTTAACCTTCAAGGTTTGTTCTTGAACAGTTCTTGCTGCTATCCAGATGGGACCCATTCCAAGTGGATGTTTGTGTAACTCCTGAGGGGCACCAGCAGCTCTGGATCAGCATTTTAATCTTCATTCAATTTCTGTTTTCTTGGGTGGCCTCTGGGGACCAGCTCAGAGCTTTCAGAAGAAACAGCAATGGGAGATTTAAAAAAAGACTGAAGGGGCTGGTTGGAGCAGACTGGGAGATGCTGACCCCCAGGAGGGAAACTTTAGCAGAACTTTCCAGAAGCAATGCAGCTGCGAGCAGGGTGGCTGAGAGCCGCTATCGGAGCGATGATCGCGCTCTGTGAACCTGCCTAGCAACCCAAAGTGCAGACACAGCTCTATCTGAGGCAAATCCCCCCTGCCAGCTCCTGCAACCTGCAATAGTCAAGGAAGACAACATCAAAAAAACTTCGTACCTTCAGAAGCAAACCCCAGGTTTTCCCAAACCGGCAGGAAATGACTCATTCCCTAAATACAGCCCCAGAATAGGAGCTCAGGACTCAAGTTCTCATCCAGGTATGGCTGTGGGAGCACTAGAAAATCACTTAATTAGAGTTGTGTGGGGAGGTGTTTTCAAGATCTCAGGTATTCCGCTGGTCCTGTCGTTGTTTCCAGTCTTTTCAAGGGTGGGCAAGGAATGCTAAGCACTTGTCAGCTGTTAGCGAGGGTTCTGCTCCATGGTAAGCATTCCCAATCCCTCTGAAAGGCTGCCCTGGGACAGCACCACTGGTTCTGTGCTGCCTGCACCATCCAGTTGGGCAGCACTAGGCTGGATCTGCTCTTCTCCCCTAGAAGAGTGGGGTTATGCAGATAATTAGACAGCCAAGCAGCTGGAACTGCACTGACTTGAGGTTCAGTGTGGAAACTAGAGCTTCACGTGTGTTTTTGCTGCTATCTGAAGAGCAGAATCTTAAGCTGGGGTCTCTCTCACAGATTCACAGGTTAGCAGGTTGGAAGGGACCTCTGGGATCATCCAGTCCAACATCTNAGTCCAACCTCTTAAAGCAGGATCCAGTTTGAATGAGCTGGCCCAGAACCCTGTCCAGTTGAGCACTGTCAACAGCTGAGCAATCCCTCCCTTCCCTTGGAAGACCCTTCCACTGTCTGACAGCTCTCAGCACCAACAACTTTCCCCTCCAATCCAGTGGGAATCCCTCCTGGAGCAACTTGCAAGCATTCCTCCTTGTCCTTACTACAGGATTCCTTGTGCACAGGGAGTCTCCATCCTCCTGGCAGCCACCCTTGATGGACTGGAGCGTCACAGTAAGGTCCCCCCTCAGCCTTCTCAAGACTGAACAGACCCAGCTCTCTCAGCCTTTGTTCACATGGGAGGTCTTCCAGTGCCCTGACCATCCTGGTCGCCCTTCTCTGGACCCTCTCCACTCTGTCTGCATCCTTTGTGTCTAGTAGAGCCGAAAATTGAATGCAGTACTCAAGGGGTGGTCTGAGTAGAGTGGTAAAAGAACATCTTTCTCTCTGCTGGTGATGCCCTTGTTAATGCAGCCCAGCATCTGTTGGCCCTCTTTACCTCAGCAGCACTCTGTTCACTCCTGTTGCGTTTGCTATTCACCAAGACCCCCAGGTCCCTCTCTACAGAGCTACTCTCCAGCCAGGTGGATGCCAGTGTGTGAGCTGCACTCGAGGACTGTGTGTTCTCTAGCATCCGACCTCACCAAAGGGCTGCTTCTCTTTGACATTGCTGGAGAGCGCTGCTCTGCTTGCAATTCACACAGCACAGGCAAAACCAGATCACAAATGACAGAAGAACAAAACAAATCCCGAAAAATAAGCTTCTGCCCCTTGTTTCTGTTCCATTACTGGATCCTCTTGGCTGCCTTGTTTTACCGTGGCTGACATTGTCTCATGGGCATAATCATATTGATTACGTTAATACAGTGCTGTAGGATTAGCAGAGTCGTTCTGATGCTTGGGCAAACAAAAGCAGGAAAGCTCTGCAGGGCTGGAGGTAACTGCATAGAAGGTTCTCAAATAAAAAACACAGCTCTGTGTACTCGTTTGGTTGCTTCTCTAGCACAGAAGCAAAAGGCTGACTGACGGGAGTAGAGCCACTGCAAATGTCAGTGGAGTGAGTCGAGTTGCTTCCCTTTCTTTCTCCACCTTTGCTCCTCTTCTTTTCTGCTGTTTGTAAATGTCAGTGCAACCCTATTCCCCACCCCAGTGCTTCTGTTCCACCAGGGAATAGTCTCATCAGCATTGTAAAATGCCTCATTAGGGAGGAAGCAGGCAGAGCAGGCTTTGCTGAGACAGAACCTAAGAGGGTGATAGCAACTTCCCTTTTGCTCTTCCTCAGCTCACTTGAACTGACCTTCAAGTCAAGTGAAATTGAAGGGGGGGTGTTATATTATCAATGCTCTTTAACCTGCATGTGGGACTCAATAACTCTAGTGGGGTTGGACTAGGTGATCACAGCTTCACAGTTAGGGATAGGAAGGGACCTCAAAAGATCATCCAGTCCAGTCCCCCTGCCACAGCAGGATCACCCAGACCAAGTCACACAGGAACACAGCCAGGTGGGTCTAGAACATCTCCAGAGAAGGAGACTCCACAACCCCCCTGGGCAGCCCCTTCCAGGGCTCTGTCACCCTCACCAGGAAGAAGTTTCATCTCATCCTGATGTGGAACCTCCTCTGTTCCAGCTGACACCCGGTCCTAGCATTGAGTCTCACCAGAGCAGAGTAGAGGACCAACCCTTCCAACCCCTAACATTCTGCAATTCTAAAGGTCTAAAGACCCACAGGACCCAGGCTAACTAGGACATTACTTTCCTCTTCCCTGTTTGGTCTCTCTCTTTGTACAGGTCAGGCTCTGAGCTCCTATTTTCAAACAGAATGTGAAGGCTTGGCTCAAATTGCTGTGCAAAGATGCATTCGAAAAGCTTCCTCTCTTTCTCTGATGGGAGCAGATGATTCCTTTAGGAGGTTCCAAGCAAAATATCATCCACGTCTCTCCTCTTTCTTCTGCGCTGACCTGAAAGAGATGATTGCATCAGATATTTATTTCCCCGATTTTATTTTAGAAGGAGACGATTTCATCAGATTTTTATTTCCTTGATTTGATTTTTTAAAGATGTTATTTCATCAGATTTTTATTTCTTTGATTTGATTTTTTTAAGAGATGATTTCATCAGATATTTATTTCCCCGATTTTATTTTAGAAAAAGATGATTTCATTAGATTTTTATTTCCCTTATTTGATATTTTTAAAAGAGATTATTTCATTAGATTTTTATTTCCTTGACTTAATTTTTTTAAAGTGATGATTTCATCAGATTTTTATTTCCCTGATTTGATTTTTTTTAAAGAGATGATTTCATTAGGTTTTTACTTCCTTGATTTGATTTTTTTTAAAGTGATGATTTCATCAGATTTTAATTTCCTTGATTCGTTTTTTTCAAATAGACGATTGGATCAGATTTTTAGTTCCCTGATTCGATTTTCTTATTTATTTTTCCCCTTCAAACTTCACCTCCCTGCATCCTGTGTTTATCTTGAAAATCAAGACGAAAAACTCTCTAGCTCCCCCCTCCTTGCACTGCCATTAAAAATTCTAAAAGCTGTGTAGCCTTAGAGAATAGCCTTTCTAAAGACATGAAAAAGAATTGCTGATTTATTTATTATTTATAGATCTCATTATATTTTAACTCCAGGGGGTGGCAAATATAGGATAGACTCCTTCAAACAACTTGTGGGCCCTCCAGTGGTGCTCGCTGCATCTGTGAGCCACGCAAGGCAGCAGAAAGCAGCGCAAGCCGCAGTGTGAAGTGAGGACAGAGAGTTAGGGCAAGGGATTTTTTGTACAGTTTGAGTCTCGATGGTCTGAGGCAGCAGCAGCAGTTTGGGCTGAACAGCTGGGCATCTTCTCTGATGGGTTTCAGTGTGATGGGAGCACTGGGAGCTGGCACAGGACCACCCAGTATTGCTCGTCAGTGGAGGAAGGATTGGGGGATGCAAACATCTTCCTCCAGGCGTGTCTCAGAGTGCTCTGGAACACTCAAACTCTCTTGCTTTTCCTGCCTCATCCCACTCCTGTCTCTGCTCCAGTGAACTATGCTGGGAAGCCAACGGGTCTCAGATGGCAAATGGGCCCGGAGAGCAGGAGTGTGACAGGCAGGAAGAATTGCATCACTAAGGAAAAGGGTTTGTGAGCAGGGGAGGGATTGGAAATGCACTTGGATTTCTGCTGCTTCTCCCATCCCACGGGATGGAACCTCTCATGGGTCAGACTAGGAGAGGGGTGGACTGAAGAGAGAAACTCTGAGGGCAGGACCGGGGAATCAGTGGGGCTCGGGCACCTGTGAGTGTGCGATGCGTCCAGAGCAGCAGAGAGCAGAGGTTCAGGCCTCAAAGCAGCTTCAGTCCTGTGTGATTTACATCCTTTCCAAGACCTTGGCACTTCCCTTTGCCCCATCTCCTGGCCCACACGCTCCCCACATGAAACTCAAGGTGTTTTCCAAGCTGACAATGAAATCTTTCACCTGAAACAGGTGCTAATGAAGCTCAGAGTTGTTTGTTACACAGAAGCCTCTTTACCTCCAGCAACTGAAAAAAACCAACCTGTGAAATACAAAACCGAGCTCCTGGGTTTGCTTGGCTTTATCTAAATCCCCCATTTCTCATCCAAAGTAGACAATTCCCGTTGCTGGGGCGTGAGGATGCTCCGATGATCCTTTTATCCCAGCCGTACAGATACAGATATATATATATATTTCCTCTATTTATTCTTTGTTTCCTTCTGGTTTCAACTTCTAATTGAGTTTGCTGTGACTTCCTGATAACGTGAGACATGAAATTACAGTCCTACCATCTATTTCGCAGAAATTGCTTGTGTTTTCTGCACCGGGCAATTAAATCCCTGGGACTCCAGTGGCAGCAGCACTGGCAGCAGGAGGATGCCCTGGTGGGTCTTATTTTATCACCTAATCAACAGGGACTGGGGAGGTGCGTGCCTTCATCTGCTGGTGCAGTCATAGAATCATCGGGTTGGAAGGGAGCTCCAAAGGGCATCCAGTCCAATCCTGCTACAACAAGCAGGGCCATCACTCACCAGAGCAGGTTGCCCAGAGCCCCAGCCATCCTGACTTTACAGGTGGTACTTGGTGTCCAGGAATTACCCCACTGTAGAGGGGAGGCTTTGTGGGTGATCATCTTCTTTAAGAAACTCTGTAAGGGAGAACTGGAGGGATGGATTTGAATGGAGCTGGTGTTTGGAGCTATAGGCTAAGGGGTACAATCCCAAGCTAGGTGACTACAGCTGTTCATCACTGCTGTACAACAGGAAGGGTGTTGGGGTGAGAACAGAATGTATGTGGAATGCATGCTCAGATCCGTGTTATCCTGTACTTAAATCCCCTCAGCTGCTCTCCCTGCCCATTGTCACACAGGGCAGTCTGAAAGCCCCAGCGAGGAGCAAGTGAGGGGGACCTCATTCATGTCTATAAATATATGAAGGGTGGGTGACAGGAGGATGGAGCCAGGCTCTGCTCAAGGGCATCTGGGGACAGGACAAGGGGCACTGGATGCCAGCTGGAACAGAGGAAGTTCCCTCTCAATCTCAGCAGGACCTTCTTCCCAGGGAGGGTCCCGGAGCCCTGGACCAGGCTGTGGAGTCTCCTTCTCTGCAGACGTTCCAGCCCCACGTGGCTGTGTTCCTGCGCCACTGGGTCTGGGTGATCCTGCTGTGGCAGGGGGATTGGACTGGATGATCTTTTGAGGTCCCTTCCCATCCCTAAGGATTCTAGGATTAAATATTTTATAAATATAAATAAGATCTAAATTAACAGAGGACACTAGTACCTCACTGCTTTGATTCCCAACACCCAACCCTTGAAGCTTCTACTGTCTCCTGGTTCTAGGGGTTTTGTGATGACTGCAGACATGGGAACCTTAAGAACCAGCAGTTTTCTGCTGATTGTGATTCCCTATCAAAACTTTGATGCAACTTTTTCCAAATCCCACTCGTTAGCATAATTCAGGTGGATTTATTCCGCGTCTCAGCAATATATCTGATTATTTATGGGAGCTAATGGCCGATTACAATTAACTTTGATGAATGCAAAGCTCTCTGGAAGAAGAAGGAAAATATCTTCACCCTTCTAATTTACAATGCAGGTTAGTTTGTGGGTAAAAATAAATACAACTGGGTCATAAAGCACCCTGACTGGAGGCAATGGGGGACTCTTTGTGTTTTGCCGTCAGATGGTGGAAACCAGAGCAACTTCCACAGAATCTGAAGAATTGCACAGGCTTGATGATGAAATCATCAAGGAGTGGGTGTCAGGAGGATGGAGCCAGGCTCTGCTCAAGGGCATCTGGGGACAGGACAAGGGGCACTGAGTGCCAGCTGGGTCAGAGGAGGTTCCCTCTCAACCTCAGCAGGACCTTCTTCCCAGGGAGTGTCCCGGAGCACTGGACCAGGCTGCCCAGGGGGTTGTGGAGTCTCCTTCTCTGCAGACGTTCCAGCCCCGCCTGGCTGTGTTCCTGTGTGACTGGGTCTGGGGGATCCTGCTGTGGCAGGGGGATTGGACTGGATGATCTCTTTAGGTGCCTTCTAATCCCTAATAATTCTAGGATTCTATGATCATGACCCGATGATCTAGACCTTTATCTTTAATCTGTCTTTTACAGCAATTAGAGCTTGATGAGGCGATGAGGTGGGGGCCTCCTCTAATTTATGTAGATTTATGTGAGGCAGCAATGTTTCAGTAGGTTCTAGTGTGCTCACACCAAGGGGATAGGGGAAATAGAATCGCCTTGCCATCAGCTGTCCACAGTGAGTGGAGGCTGTGGTCTCTGGAGAGGCTCTGCCCTAGGAAGCAGCTCTCTATGCAAGTGAAATGCAAAATCATCTTTACCTCAACAGTGAGAAATGCTGTGTGTGAGCACAGCACAGCCTTGAAGAGCAGTAATACCCAGAGATGTGCTGTGGAAATCCATTGGCAAGGGGAAAGAACAGCTTCTCCTGAGAGCTCGGTAATGCAAACCATCAGACCCCGAGTTCTACTCCATGTCCTCCGATGGGACATGACTGTGCTTGGCCAACCAGCAGCGTGTCTGCACAAGCTTTCAGGTTCAGCTGCCTTATTCAGCCCCACAACACCTACTTCTGCCTTCTGAGCAGAGGGCTGGGAGAGAATCTGGCCAGTTCTGCTGGTGTAGGATCACAGCATCATCCAGGCTGGAAAGACCTTCAAGATCACCAAGTCCAACCACCCACTCTACAACCCCCAACCACTACCCCAGCTCCTCAAACCCCCTGGCTGCCTGGTTGTTGAACCCTGCAGAGACAGTGCCTTCACCCCCTCCCTGGGCAGCCTGTGCTAAGGCCTCCCCACTCTTTGTGGGAAGAAGTTTTCCCTAAGATCCACCCTGATGGCCACTTTTCCCAGTATCATAGAATCACAGAGTATTAGGGGTTGGAAGGGACCTCTGCAGATCATCGAGTCCACCTGCTGCAATGTCTGTTTGTGAATCTGCTGCTGCCTCGACAGGTTAAAGCAGCAGATCGCTTCCTCTGAGCTGTCAGGATGGACAGTTGTGTAACTGCACCAGCAAGTGCTGAGGGCCAGGCTTGCAGCAGGCAGCATCACTGCTCCACTTGGGAGTCCATGAAGGAAACTCCCTGTGAACTCTGAGCAGCTCTTTCTGCCTTGGGAAAAACAAGGCATCACATCCAGTTTGCCAGAGCTGGGGGTGCTGCATGTGGTTGTCTTGTTTCTGCTGTGACCTGAGGATAACGATCTTGCACGGAAGGTTTTATCAGCTGTAGTCACCATTCATTCTTTATTAATTCTATTTGGGATCAATAATTGATGCTGCTGTCTCCCCTGCAAATCCCTTCCGTGAGAGGAGAGTGGAGGGAGGCTGATATTTCTTACTTTACAGTTAGAAGAGCTGTGTGATCCTGCAAGACCCCTATAGCCCCAAAGTATATGAAGGTTCTTATGCTGTGGAACTGCTTTCCTTGGGTAGGGTCAGCAGGATCCCAATTTAAATAGGCTGGCAGGGTGTGGAATGGGATATGTGACTCCCATCGCTGGGAAAGCGCAGCAAGCACACGGAGCAAGGGTCTCACCGTCCCAGTCCTTTCTGGTCAGCAAGAGCATCACAGAGACTTGTAGGGCACAAAGTCAGCTTTAATTTGGTAGCACAGGCAGCAACAGAGAGGATTTCTCTGACATCCTCTCACTCCCTAGCATTTTCTGGTGGATATTTTACCCAGAGGTTCCTGTTACCTGTGCAGGTGAGCAGGTGAACTTTGAATCAGCCCACGTTTCTGATCCAATTGGCAAGAAGAGGAGTGGTTTGGGAAGTACAGTGATTTTTCTGGGTCCAGATACCCTAACCCCTTACAACCCATCACCGGATTATGGGTTTGGGATACAGTGCTGCAGCCTAAAACTCTTGTGCTGTTGGTTGTGACATCCTGCTGCTAACAAAGCAAGGCAGGTTTGCTGCTAACCTGAAGGCTTTGTGGTCTCTGGTCTGTACCCCGAGCCTGGAGCATCTTTTACTTAAAAATCAAAGTGATTTGGCTTCTGCTTTTTAGAAAACAAATTGGTCAGGACTAGGGAGCCAGAGTGACTTTAGCTTGTAGCTAATGTCTTTAGCCATTAGCTCCCCTCAGGTCAGCCCACGGCACATCAGGGTCCTTTCGTGGCTGCTTTTCTGATCCTTAACCAAGAGGAGAGAAATCCTAAGCTTATTAGTTTATTTGTGTAGCAGATAAAATGCCAGGATGGGCCCTTCATGCTGGCAGCACAGCCCTCTCTCAGCCTCCCCAGTAACTGTTGACCCTGCTGTGAGGGGGAAAAAAGAGACTTTCAAACAAGTTGGCAGGGAATCAGATAAAAGCTCAGTTAATTCCAAACATCTCAATAGCCCCTTTCATGCAAGAATGGCAAATGGATTTTGTGCACACACACGCACACACACAGACACACACACATTTGCTTCTATCCCTCAGATGTAGATGTTATCACCCTTCCACAGAGCAGGGAAAGGGAGGTAAGGAGTCAGCACAAAATTCTTCCAATTTGCACCTTCTCAGATAATTTCACTTGCGTGCTCTCCCTTCCTCTCCTGCCTTCTCTCCTGGCGTCTTCTCTTCCCCTTTGCCCTTAACCCAAGCCAAGTAATCAGACTTGAAAGAGCATGGTTTTACTTCTGGATCTGGGATGGTGTGATAGCAACAAGCCTGACAGTAATTTGTGAGGGGGAACCTCATTCCTGGCTCTCAATCTGTGAGGGGTGGGTATCAGGAGGATGGAGCCAGGCTCTGCTCAAGGGCATCTGGGGAC
This sequence comes from Upupa epops, assembly GCA_013397515.1. Lineage (NCBI taxonomy): Eukaryota > Metazoa > Chordata > Aves > Bucerotiformes > Upupidae > Upupa > Upupa epops. The sequence continues at coordinate 377,405 of VZRI01004037.1, read as the reverse complement.
AGGACAAGGGGCACTGGGTGCCAGCTGGGACAGAGGAGGTTCCCTCTCAATCTCAGCAGGACCTTCTTCCCAGGGAGGGTCCCGGAGCACTGGACCAGGCTGCCCAGGGGGGTTGTGGAGTCTCCTTCTCTGGAGACGTTCCAGCCCCACCTGGCTGTGTTCCTGTGCCACTGGGTCTGGGTGATCCTGCTGTGGCAGGGGGATTGGACTGGGTGATCTTGTGAGACCCCTTCTGATCCCTACTGATTCTGTGATTCTATGAATACTGAGGGAGGTAGATCTAGCTGCTCAGCCAGAAGGCAACGAGAAGAAACGGCCTCAAGCTGCATCACTAGAGGTTAAGGTTTTACATTAGGAGGAAATTCTTTACTGAAAGGGTTATCAAACATTGGAACAGGCTGTCCAGGGTGGAGTCATCAACCCTGGAGGGATGTCAAAGAGACAGAGGTGTAGTGCTGAGGGACATGGTTTAGGGGTGCTGAGTTATTGTTTGAACTTGATGCTCTTAAAGATCTCTTCCAACCAAAACAGTTCGGTGACTCTGAGAGAAGAGCTTGGGGTTACTCTAAGGGCTTGTTCAGGCATTCTTCTCTCTTACTTGTCATGCTTCTGTCATGCTTTGGGGGAGTTCCCCCAACACTCTTCTCTGTGCAAAGGTATCAGTTGGCTTGGTCCTTGCAGCCCAGCCTGCTGCCTGGCTGGGAACTGGGTGATTTATGACCAGATCCCTGCTAACACGCTTGAAGCCGTAAGGATTGGCCACCACCCAGCTCACAAACCCAGCTGAGACCCTGTCACGCCAAGGGCCTCACGTGGATTCCTGAGCTGGTGTCTCTGTGGCTGCATCTCCCGAGCATGCCTTGACTTCTCTGTTGAGCCCATTATTTATTCCAGCCGTGAGGTGACAGCCACAGTTGCTCCAGTTTTGCTTCAAGGTTGCTTGCTTCATGGTACAAACACGTAGGAGACAGCTCGTGTATGAACCCATGCTCTTCCCCTTAGCTTTGTCCTGCGCGTAGGGACAGCAGCTCAGCGACGCTCTCAGCGTGGGGACAATCCAGGTCCCTGCACAATCAGCTGGAAATCCTGCTGTCCCCGGTGTCTCTGTCGTTCGTTGCTGATGTCTTCACTTGCATCTGCAGATTCTGGCAACGGTAGTTTTAATCTTAGTGCCCAAGAACTTCTCTGGCCTCTTGCCTCGTGTGAAAAAGCCTTCAAACAGACCCAGGAATTCACCGAGGTGGCCAGTGCTTGCCCTGCACAGAGGCTCTACAGTCTCGATTGCATCAGCATCGCCTTGGCCATGCTCAGCCTTTGCAAACAGGCTCCTCCTCACTTGAGTGCTGGATTCCGTTAGCCTCATCCTCCGGCACAGGCGTCAGTGGGATTACGCTGTAGCCCTGCGGAGAGTCGCGGGCTCCAAACACGCAAACAATGGAGCTATCTGCCAGCAGAAGTGACTGTGGGATTCGGAGTCTAATTAGATAGGGAGACTGGGAGCAAATATGTAAATATCAAGATGACTATTGTAAAAAGTATTTTTAGCTATTTGTACTGCAGGATTCCTTGATTTGCTGCTGGGACTGTGAGGTTTCTCTCTGCTGTCTCCCAGGGAAGAAGAAAACCCATCATGTGCAAAGCAAAGCGGTGCTTGTCTGGCTTTGTTTCTCAAAGATGCTGGGAAGGGGGAGGGCAGGATGGCATCGCTCAGTTAGGAGGGAGAGGAAAGAAGAGTCTCAAAGGTGATGGGTAGGGAGAACGAGAAAATGACTGGTAAGGGTAATTTTACAAGTGCTGCTTAGAAACAGTGAAGCAAGGAATAACAGACTGTGGGGGGTAGTTCTGGGCACCTCAAGTCAGGAAGGATGTAGAGGGGCTGAAGTGGGGGCAGAGAAGGGCAATGAAGCTGATGAAGGGCCCAGACATCCAGTCTGATGAGGAGAGGCTGAAGGTGAAGGGCCCAGACATCCAGTCTGATGAGGAGAGGCTGAAGGAGCTGGGACTGTTCAGGAGTCCTTAGAGCAGCCTTCCAGTACCTGAAGGGGCCTGTGAGGAAGCTGGGAAAGAAGTTTTTTCAGTGATAGGATGATGAGGAATGACTTTAAGCTAAAAGAGGGGAGACTGAGCTGAAATCTGAGGCAGAAATCCTTCCCTGGGAGGGTGCTGAGGCCCTGGAACAGGTTGCCCAGGGAGGCTGTGGCTGCTCCATCCCTGGTGATGTCCCAGGCCAGGTTGGGTGGAGCTGTGGGCACCTTGGTCTGGTGAGAGGTGTCGCTGCCCATGGCAGGGGGTTGGCGCTGGGGGAGCTCTGAGCCTCCTTCCAACCCAACCATGATTCAATTGTCTTCTCTGCCTCACCATGACTGCAGCAGTGGGTGGAGTGGGAACCTTGGAGACGCTTGGCCATTAAGGGATGTGATTTTGTCTCTGTTTGATGTTTTGATTTTGCCCAACAATGACTGTGTGTGCTGAGATTAATCCTGTTAGCTGGCAGGAGCAGGGCTGCCTGCTGCTTATCAAGAGTGCTCGTGAGATTTCTACTTGATATGCAGTTGTCTTGGAGAGGGACTTTGCAGCCTCACTTGCTCCTCGCTGGGGCTTTCAGACTGCCCTGTGTGACAATGGGCAGGGAGGGCAGCTGAGGGCAGGCTGCTGTCATCATTCCAACTGTCTGAAGCAGGAGGGAATAGGGCCAGGGCTTTGGTCACCCAGAGAGCACCAGTGTGTGGGCATCATGTTTTGTCAGGGTACCGGTCGATTGATGTTCAGCAGCATGTGCTGCTGCCTGGCTGCTCCTCAGCATCCAGGGCAGTCGCTTGCAGTGAGCAGAAAGGGAGGAATTCTTCCTCAGCACAAGTGACAGGAGGGTCTCGGGAACTGAGAACTCTCGACTCTACTGCTCCCTTTGCCTGGAGAAGAGGAGGCTGAGGGGAGACCTCACTGCTCTCTACAGCTACCTGAAGGGAGGGTGTAGTGAGGCAGGGGTTCTTCTCCCTAGGGACCAGCAATAGGAGCAGAGGAACTGGGGTCAGGCTGTGCCAGGGGAGGGTCAGGTTGGATCTTAGGAGAAACTTCTTCTCATAGAGAGTGGGGAGGCCTTGGCACAGGGAGGGAGTAGAGGCACTGTCCGTGGAGGGGTTCAACAGCTGGGCAGCCAGGGTGTTTGAGGAGCTGGGGTAGTGGTTGGGGGTTGTAGGGAGGATGGTTGGACTGCATGATCTTGAAGGCCTTTTCCTGCCTCAGTGATCCCATGATTCTATGACTTCCTGCCCCTTTAACAAATTAGTGCTCATTAGCCACTGTGTGCACACAGCTTGCCTTATCCATGGAATGAAAATACATCACCCCTACAAACCTCCCCTTAATGATCCGCAGAGCTGAGTTGACTGGCCATAACTCTTCACTGTTGGATAAAAACGACGCCCTGCTTCTAACACCCACCCTAGCAAAGCAAGATCATACAGCACACACCTCTGAACACCCACACGGCACGTTCAGCATGGGACGTCTCAGTGAGTCTTACTGCAGATGGAGGAGTTTGATCCTGGGGTAGGAGACGGGTACCCAGAATTGATGTCCTGGGTCAGAGGGATGAGCTCTGCATCTCTCTGTGTACGCAGAGCACTTGGTGACCTTGTTCATACATTTCCTCTGTCTCAGCCAGTCCTCTCTCCTAGACCCTTTTGAGGTGTCGCTGCCCATGGCAGGGGGTGGTGCACGGGATGTGAAGGAAGTGGAGCATCCAGAGAGGTTCAGAAGGAGATTGATCGTTTCTCTGGGTACTGAAAACACAAAGTTATTCTGGTAGTTATGAAGGGCAGGAATCCCTAATGCCTACTGAACAGGGAAGAGTGCTGGGACGAGGTTTTTGTTCGTGACTATATCCTTCTACTTCGTATGCAGCTCTTCTTTGCAAAGAAGATAATGGATTTGGGAATATTCAGTCATTACATCTCCCTGAAATTCTTTTCCTAACAAGTAGATCACACGCAAAGGGTTTCATTCCCTTTTCTCATACTCATTTTTGTTCAGAAAAGGCATTATTCTCTTTAGAGTCCTCTGCTTTCTTTGACCTTCCAGTCCCTGAAGGGGGCTACATGAAGGCAGGGAAGGTCTATTCCAAAGGGTTTGTATGGACAGGACAGGGAGCACTGGATTCCAGCTGGAGAAGGAGAGATTGAGGCTGGAGATGAGAAAAAAGCTCTTCAGTGTGAGGGGAGTTGATGGCTGGGATGGGCTGCCTGGGGATGCGCTGGGGACCCCATCCCTGGAGTCACTGAAGGTCAGGCTTGCTGGGGCTCTGAGCAACCTGCCCTAGGGAGAGCTGTCCCTGCTTGTGTAGGGAGGTTGGACTGGATGACCTCTGGAGGTCCCTTCCAGCCTGGAACCCTCTAGGATTCTATCACTCCATCCTTCCATCATCTGCTAATCTTTGCACACAGAATATTAACCTTACCAACCATACTCTGTGTATTAGGGTCTGCTCTTTGCCCATTCCAAAGGTGACCTTTCAGCCTATGAGATTCTTGCCCCAAACAATGTGCTGCACTGGAGCAAAGAGGATGGAGGAGATCCCTACACTCACCCTGTCTTCTGCCCTTGTTGACAAAACCATAGGTCCTAGGGGTGTCTGCAGTCTCCTTAGGGAGAAGCTGGGACTGTGCTGTAGCCCTGTGCTCCCTGCCCTTAACACCATTAATCTGCCAAGTGGATGTCAGATGAGCACAACGCCTGTTCTCAGCGACGTATTTTTGTGAGACCAGACTGTAGAACCTGTTGCTGCCACAGACTCCTGAGCTGAGGGACGAGGGGATTCAAAATGGGATTAGATATGTTTGAGGAACATAATCCTCTGTTGGCTGGAGATTAGACCTCAGGTTCCTGCCTTGCTACAATCTCCTTTTCTTGACCTTAAGCAAATCTCAGTTTCTCTCTTCTTCTGCTCCCCATGGTCGGAAGGTAGAGATTTGCATTTGCCACGAGCGGGAAGAATAGATGCCCCGGCGATGCCGATGCTCGGCTGTTACTCTACTAGGGATCTGCTCCAGCTATGTAGTTAATAGGATTTAAAAATACTAGAAGTAGTATTAATTAAGGACATAAACTAAGTCCTAACGGATGGGGTTGTGAGGAAACAGCTCTCCCTAAACACAGTTTATTCCACATCTGTCTACTAGCATCTTCCGTCGAAGCAGCTGGTACTGTCAGATGGGTGACTGAAGCAGATGGACTTGCTCTGCCATTCGCTCCACCACTGTCTTTGTTCTCCCAGGTCCTGACTGATTTCCCCCTCCAAGTTTCCGTTTTTCCATTTGCTGCGTGTCAGTGGGGATTGATTACTCCAGAGCAGAATCTATACCCCATCCATGTGGAAACCTGATACAGACAGCAGGCTGCGCTGGGGCTGAGACTGCTTCTGTTTTTTCCGATAAAACTGGAAATCATAAATGACTGGTGTGGGGGGTTTAGAGCTCGATGAACAAGAGGGAGGAAGAACACCAGAAAGCTTGTTTCTTTATCTTGGAGGAACAGGAAAGTCAAGGTCACAGGTGGCTATCACTGGCCTGTGTCTGTCCTCCTGCTGCCCAGCCTCTTCTCCCTAGGGACTGGCGATAGGAGCAGAGGAACTGGGGTCAGGCTGTGCCAGGGGAGGGTCTGAGGAGAAACTTCCCAGACAGAGTGGGGAGGCCTTGGCACAGGCTGCCCAGGGAGGGGGTGGAGGCACCATCCCTGGAGGGGTTCAACAACCAGACAGCCAGGGGGGTCGAGGAGCTGGGGTACTGGCTGGGGGTTGTAGGGCTGACAGTTGGACTTGATATTCTTGAAGGTCTTTTCCAACCTGGATGATGCTATGGCTTTATGTGTGTTTACTAGCCCAGGCAGGTAGCCACCCTTGTTGCCATCAGAGGACCAGAAACTGAGCTGTGTCTGTGGCCTCTGATCTGTTGCCATCACTTGTAGAACCAACCACAGCCCCGCCGATCACTGCTGCTGAGGGTTGCTAATGTGATGCCCTCAGTGACAGCCCTTGCCCCCATGAGAGCCAAAGCCTGAGTGATCAGAGCTGCAGGAAGACAGAGGAGCAGAGAGCTCAGCACATGCTGCTCCTGCTGTGAGGTGAGGAGGTGGAACAGAGGCAGGTTTGATAAAGTTGAGCCAAGCTGCGAGACCTGGGGCACTGCTGTCCCATCTGCTGGCTCCCAATGTGCCTGCAACACTCCCAGCATCAGCCAGCGGAAGGTCTCGCCAGGAAGAGCTGACTGGTGTTATTTTAATTAGAGAGAGAGTAAATTACATCGGACTATGAGAAGCTGACTTTTTCACAACAGCTTGGGGAAAATGGAAAGACTAGTATTTTCAATTTAAGGTTTAGTTAGATAATGCCTGTTGGTGCCAGTAGATTACAGAGTGGATATTAAATCCTCCAGGATTTGCAGTGGGAAAGAACTCACAGAATCCATAAGCAGGAAGGAGAGCAGGGCTGAGGAGCTATCGTCCCCTTGAGGTCCCGAGCAGGAAGAGAAAATGTGAAGTAAATCTCTTCTTTGCAGGAGGCTCCATGTAAAGAGCATCAGCAGGCAGTGGCCTTTAAAGGTTTCCCTGTTCAGCAGCTTCCCTGCTTCTGACAGCAGCCAAATGGCACGTGAAAAGGTAATGGGGTCTGTCAAACTGCTGGAGCAGGGAAAGGCAAGGCTGGGCGCCTGAGCTTGCTGTGGGGTGTGAGACAGGTCTCTCGCAAGGATCCTGTTGAAAAAACTCCTTCTGTGCACGTCCCTGTAAAACTGAGACAGCTGTCCTGGGGCACTGAGGTGTGGGGACCCAAAGCAGTTTGCAAGCAACTCCGGCACTGAGCTGTTCAATCAAACCAGTGTAGGGTGATGTCTCTCAATCTGTGAGGGGTGGGTGTCAGGAGGATGGAGCCAGGCTCTGCTCAAGGGCATCTGGGGACAGGACAAGGGGCACTGGGTGCCAGCTGGAGCAGAGGAGGTTCCCTCTCAATCTCAGCAGGACCTTCTTCCCAGGGAGGGTCCCGGAGCACTGGACCAGGCTGCCCAGGGGGCTGTGGAGTCTCCTTCTCTGCAGACGTTCCAGCCCCGCCTGGCTGTGTTCCTGTGCCACTGGGTCTGGGTGATCCTGCTGTGGCAGGGGGATTGGACTGGGTGATCTCTCAAGATCCCTTCCCATCCCTAATGATTCTGTGATTCTATGAGGCTGCTGAGTAGTTCCTGACAGCAGCAGGGCAGACTCTTTCTGGTGACTCAGGACCTCTTGGCCCATTTTTGGAGGTCCCTTCCACCCCTACAGTTCTCTATTACTCTATGATTCTATGATTCAGTCCACTCCAAGTCCAGAAGAGCTTGGGGGCACCTAGGACATTTTAGGTTCCTCCTAGAGCTCATCAAAGTAGGACTAGCTAGGTTTAGGGTGCCAGCTGAAGGAAGCTCATTGAATGCTGCAGTCCAAGGCATCTGGTGTCAGCTTTATCAGTCAGCTAAGAGTCTGAAGGAGAGTTTGACAGAAATCCTTGCTGGGACACTCTCCAAGCGCTCAGAGTTCAGCATCAGCAGCACCAGGAAAGCTGCTCCTTTAGGTCTGTTCCTCTGCCTCCAGATGAGGGAACTCAGGGAGAAAGTGGTTGAAAGCTGGTGTTTACCAAACACTGAAGATCCTGCAACAACGAGTGAGAGAAAGGGCAAAATATTTATCCTTCATTGATGTGCAGGAGGCTTTGCCTGACAGTGCATGGCAACTGTTCCAGGACTAGACAGATGATTGATGGAAGTGTGTACAATTACCAGGGGGACTGCACTGCAACATGCAAATGGATTGCCACCACTATGCTCGTGGGTTTTATCTGAGGGGGCTACAGGAAGGCTGGGGAGGGGCTGTTAACGAGGACTTGGAGTGGTAGGAGCAGGGGGAATGGTTTCCAGCTGGAAGAGAGGAGGTTTAGGCTGGAAGTCAGGAGGAAGTTCTTCATGCTGAGGGTGCTGAGACCCTGGACCAGGTTGCCCAGGGAGGTTGTGGCTGCCCCCCAGCTCCCTGGCAGTGTTNAGCCTGAACCACTCTAGGAATCTATGAATCTGTGACATTACCATCAAAAAGCTGGGGTGAAAGCGAGGACACTGAACCAGCCTGGCATTTCTCACTATTGTGCTTTGGGTGACTGCTGTGAGACGTGGGCTTCACTTGAACCAGCAACAGAGTGTTTTCGGCTTGGCCATGTGAAGAGCTCTGGTGAGCAGGTGCAGGAGAGCTGACCAAGAGGACAAATGTTCTTATGACACAGGGAGTTAACAGGATCTCTGGAGGTTCCCCATCTGCAGATGTGTTTCCTATTACCTGAAGGGAGGATGGGGTGAGGTGGGGGTTGGCCTCTTCTCC
>VZRI01004037.1:238283-368365 GCA_013397515.1 Upupa epops | reverse complement strand
CAGGGAGGGGGTGGAGGCACCATCCCTGGAGGGATTCAACAGCCAGGCAACCAGGGCGTTTGAGGAGATGGGGTAGTGGCTGGGGGTTATAGAGCAAAATGTTGGACTGGATGATCTTGAAGGTCTTTTCCAACCTTGGTGACTCTCTGATTCAGTGATCTGTTTCCAGCCCCAAGTCCCACATGAACCAGATCCACACACCTTAAGCGGTTTCTTGAAGATAGGCCCCCAAGACGATGAAATAATGATGGCAGGACTTGGTCTGAATCTGTTTTCACTGTGCCTCTTGGCTCAGCAAGACCCGGGAGAGATGCTGGTACTCTGCATCATTTCCAGGTCTGTAGCTTAAAGAGCTGAAACTCTAAAGATCAGATTCTCAGTGATAAAAACTCGAGCTCTCATAGCCCTTTTGATTGAACATCCCAATAGTTTTATTAGAAACACGTCCCTGTGTTTTATGCTCTCTAATTAGCAAATTCAAACACTTTATTTCTGTGTTATCTTTGTGCAAGAGAGTGGCAAATTTATGTCATTAAAATATTGCGAAAAAACTTAAAGGTTGGCAAGCAATTAGATTTCATTATTCCTGTTTATGCCCCTGAAGAATTGTTCATTTCCAAACTTTGTAGTTAATCTGTACAAAGATTAAAACAGTGGCCTGGCTTGCCCTGGTGGCAGAAGTCAAGTGATTGAGTGAGCAGAATGAATCATGAGAGAAGACCAGCTCTTGGAGCTGCTTGATTTCATTCTCAGCTGCCTGAATCAGTATCCAGGGGTCTGTCCCCGTGTTTCTCACTTGTCCCTTGGTCTAGCATCAGTCTTTGCAGAGTCACCAAATGGTGGGGTGGTGGAAGGGACTGCTAGAGATCATCTAGTTCAACGCCCCTGCTAGAGCAGAGTCATCGTGAGCAGATCCCTCACCAAAACATCCAGGTGGGTTTGGAACGTCTCCAAAGCAGGAGACTCCGCAACCTCTCTGGGCACCCTGTTCTAGCACATCCAGAGTGCTCCTTTACCCCAGAGCTGGTCTCCAGCAGGTCAGTCCCACCCTGTGCTGATATCTGGGGTTGTTCTTCCCCAGATGCAGCACTCTGCATCGTTCTACTGCAGAGGGGCTTTTCACGAGGACATCTAGTGCTAGGACAAGGGGGATGGGTTCAAGCTAGAAGAGGGGAGACTGAGATGACATCTGGGGCAGAGATTCCTCCCTATGAGGATGCTGAGGCCCTGGAACAGGTTGCCTAGGGAGGTTGTGGAGTCTCCATCCCTGGCCAGGTTGGATGCCACCCTGCTCTGTGAGAGATGTCGATGCCCAAAGGGTTGGCACTAAGTGANTCTACCCCCCCACCCCCCCACCCCGTCCGGCCGCACCGGGAGCCGTCGGGGCGGGGAACGCGGCACCGCGCTGCCCCCTGCCGGTCGCGGTCGGAATCGACCCACGCGTGTCCACCCTACGCGGGCGCGGGACCGGCCTGGGCAGCCCCGACGGGGCTTTGAGCTGCGCTCAGCCTGCGACTAAAGGGTGTGGGACAGGGACTGGACTTGCTCCTGCGGACAGTGGGGGTTCCAGGTGGAGAAACAGCTGCTTCTGAGCCAGGAATTGAGACCTAGGAGGTTGACTCGATGGGCTTGAAGCTCTTTCCCAACCTTCATGAAGCTTCTGTGATGCTCTGAACCTGAAGGAAAGTGCGAGCGGCTGGAGGTGAAAGGGAGAAGCACACTCCTGATTTCATCAGTATCCCAGTCCTCCAAAGAGGGTTGGACCTGATAATCTCAAAGGTCTCTTCCAACAGAAGAGATTCAGTGATTCTGAAGAGCTGCTACAGCTGCTCTCCTCCCCCTGAGCCACCCTGACTGGGGATCCTGTCGCTGAGACTTGCTCTGACAGCCCAGGTTTGGGTGTCCAAGCATCTTCTGCCCTTCTGCAGCTGCTGGCTGGATCAGAGCCCTGTCCCTGCTCCCAGAGTTCTCCTTGAGGTAGAGAGCTGATGCTTTTCCCCAGGTGCAACCCTTCCAGTAGAGGTTGGTGAGCAGCCCCATCCTCTTCAGCTGAGCCACCTCTCCTTGGTCCCTGAGCTGTGTGCAGCAGCTCTGAGCTCAGATCGCTTCCAGGCTCTGAGGTTCATTATAGCTTATCTGGGGCTGCTCTGCCCTGACTCCTGAAGCAGGCATGATGCAGCCCTGCAGCTGTGAGGTTCATTACTCCATCCCCACAGCCAGTCCTCACAGGCTCCGACTGCTTGGGCTCCATTATTTTATTATATTTCCTTTTTTTTCTAGTGCCACAGGGTCCAGGAGCACAGAGCGCGGTTGTAACTTGCTCTTCTCATGCTTAACTGGTGGAACTGAGATGTTTGCGGCAATTTCAGGACAGGAAGAAGATTTCTCTTTGATTGCTTTTTAATCACAGTAATAACAGTAATGGAGGCAGTGAGTGGAATTGATGGGAAAGAGCTCAGTGCTGTTCTCTGGAAACTCCCATGTGGGATAAACAGGGAGAATTTACTGGCTTCTCAAATGAATCAGTAGTATCTTTGCTCTTCAGGAACAACTGTCAGCAATAGCTGGGGGGAAAAGGCTGGTACCCAGTGCCTAGGAGAAGGGATATGCCAGGGAACCCCTGGAAACCTCCCAGGTGGATGATTGACCCCTGTCTGCTGCTGTCCTTATCCCCATGAATCATAGAATCATTAGGGATCAGAAGGGACCTCGAATGATCATCTAGTCCAATCCCCCTGCCACAGCAGGATGAACAGCTGCTCTTTTAAGCAGCAGACAGAGCTACCTGTATGTCTGTCTGGCCTTGAACTTGCACCCATAGCAGCCCACGAGGGATTTATTCTTCCAAGAGACTCAGGTCCAAGTTGGGGCAAAGCAGCCCAGCTGAGGTCTCCTTGCAGCCAGGTCTGTCCCGGACTAATTTTGCCCTCTGCATGCATGCCCAAGCACCTCCTTCCAGAGGGAAATGGGAAGGTTTAACTCTAGCAGGGGACAGACTCTGGGCTCATGATCCACCACAGGATGAGGGGGTTCTGGAAATGCAAGGAAGGACTTTGTGTGACCCCTGCATGTGGGACCTGCCCTAGCTGGGTGTATCTGGAGGGTAGACTCAGAGTATTGGACTGGCAGAGTGTCCATCAGTCTGGCTGTGACCTTCAAGGCTGTGAGAACTTTCTCTGAGCTGGCAGGACTCTAACTCTCAGAGAGCAGTGCAAACAAAACCTCTAGAAGATGGGCCAGTGGGTTCTCCAGACCCTTTGCTCTTGTTAAGAATATCCTGAAGAGCCTTAACCTCACTTAGACTCTTCCAAGGATGCAAACACCACAGACAGAGACCTCATACCCAGGGGGTTTGGTCAGACATGGAGCTTTCTCCTTTATTTCTGCAGTGTGTTGCACACGTGAAGGACCTCGTTTACATCAGCGCAGTCGTGTCCTGTCTGAGGAGGTGGAATTCCTCTTGCTTTGCTGATCAAGACAAACACGATAAAAACAGTTCATGCACAGCACCTCTGGAAGCCCCACTGCCAGACCCCCTGAACCTCGAGGTACCGCAGGGCTGGAGCTGTGCCCTGTCACTGGGGCTGGAAAGGGGGCTCCCAGTGTCCTCTGAGCCAACCCAAATGGGGAGCAGCTCTGTTCCCAGTGCCAGAGTGGGCTGGGAGGTCGTGTGTGCGAGGTCTGAGAGAGGCCCTTGGAGTGAGGAGAGGAAGGGGAGCAGACAGGCTGGAGCCAGGGGGGGCTGTGGGGTGAGGGTAGGGCTGGGATGGGGACAGTAGAAGGAGGAAGGGGACATTCCCTCCCTCAGATTGGTCACCTCTGTGCTGGGCAATGGGTCGTGCAGATCCCAGCTGGGCAAGAAAGAAGGGGGAGAGTTTAATATCTGAGTTTGGGAGAAGGCTGAGGGATCATGCCCACATTTTGGAGGACAGAAAGGAAGGGCTGGGAGCTTTTATTGGAACATAAGGGGAGCCAAGTGGCTACTGGACACCTGCTTGGGGGCAAAACAATGAGATTTGAGAGGAGGGGGGCTGCTTCTTTCACACACATACTCAAACCCCTCAGCGCATTTCCTAGCAACTCTATTCCAGCTTCTCTTTCTTCATGTCCTTCCCTGCCAGGCTATTCCCTCTCCCTCTCTGGTCATTAAGTTAGAAGAGAAAGTAATTAGAAAGTGAGTGTCATTTCAACCCTTCTGGAGCAACCAAGAGCCTCCGAGGTTTTGTCTGAGGAGTCGGATCTTTGCACAGGGATTAGCAAAGAAGTCATTTCCAGGGAGCGATAGGTGTGACCTCTCTCAGCAAGGTGTTACCAGCATTTGGGGAGAGAAAAGGTTGGGGGAAGCCATTCCAAAAGCCACTCAAATAGAGCAAACGATGAAAAGTAGCTGTCAGGTCCTGGTTGTCTCTTCAACAGCTGCTTATCACTGTTTGAGGGCTCCGATTCTGCTCCCATCCACTGGCCTAGGGAGGTTTTTAGCCTGGACCAAAGCTCCTCTAAGGGAAAGGGAGATGATCTCGGGGAGATCATGGCAAGCTTAACCAACGCTGGCTGCTTCCGAGCTGATGTGACTCATCTGTCCAGGGGACAAACGAAAAGCACTACCCTGAGCCAAACCCCTGTGGTGCTAATTCTCGCGGCAGGAAACCAAACCCAACCTGGAACTGGTTTTTCTTTTAGGGGAATTTAAAACAAAACCAACCCAACAACAAACAAAACCACCACAGGAGAAGACAAAAAAGCACCCAACACCGATGGCATCTAATCAATCTTCTATTAGCAGGATGGATGTTCTTTTTATGGGCTTAATTTGAAAAGGTGGCTGGAGGGGTACTTTAATGGGATAGAAACCTCTCTGTCCTCCACTGGTTGCTGGCCTTGGGCTGTAGCAGCTCCAAATAGATCCCGGTGGCTGTTTTCTTTGGAAGGCAGCAGGAGCAGAGCTGATGAAGGACCCTGAGGAAGCATGCGGGCATGGGCTAAGGGGGGCAGGCTGCAGGGATGCCAGGGAGTTGGCAGCACTGGACCTGATCCCAGTGAGAGAGCTGTGCATCCCCATACTGGGAGACAGAGTAGAGAGGCCTGTGAAGAGCTTCAGCCTGTCACTGCTCCCAGTGGTTGGTTCTGGCTTCTCTGTTCCAGGAAGACCTTTGGGTCCCCCTCCTTCCCAGTTTGGGACCTTCACCAGGACTGAACAGCTATGGTCATATAAACACAGGGCAGTGGGGGCAACTGGTATAGCAGAGTCGGGGAGGGTGCAACCCAAGCATGCATGCTTCCCAGGAAGGGCTTTGACAGAGAAGGAATAAAGGGGTGACAGCAGAGGATGGGGTTACGTTGTTAGAGCCTGCAGAGCTTTCAAGGCGGTTTGGAAAAAGTCCTTGTTTTCCTGTAGTAAAGGCAACCATCCCTTCTGCACCTTCCCTCTCCCTGGCAGAGATTAGAGCAGTAAGGTTAATATAGTAGCGGGTACATCCATGAAAATCCGCAGCTGAGTCTTCACTCCAAGTGCTGCCAGCTCTTCCCTAATTCTTCAGGAATCAAGGTGCCTCGTTGGAAGTGGCTCCATTGCCTTTGTTGACGTAAAAGGGGCGGTAATGTGACTGCAATGGAGAATTTGGGGCACGTGAGTTTGACCTAACCACCTTCTGACCACCTCACCCTCCTTAGGCAGCCCAACCATAACGATCTCCACATCCTCCTGTCTCAACCATCTTCAGTCTTTCCTCCTGCACAGCAGCTCCACCTCATTTAGGGAGACCAAATGCAGAGGCTGCTGCTTTTTGATTGATGCTCATGCTTTGCTTGGATCTCATTCCTGAGCCAAACGAGGCTGAGCATCACAGAGGAGCTCAGTCAGTGACTCATGGTTTGATGAGAGGTTTCTGGGAGAAGAGGAGCTCTGTCACCTCTGTTTTGATGCTCCTGTCAACGTCTTTTAATTGCTCACTAACCTGAGCCCTCATGGGATTCTCACACTTAAAGCCACACACAGTTAGGTGAGGAGGGATGGACTGAGTTCTGGGGTATTTGTTGGAGCTCTCTGGCTGGGAGCTGAAGCCCCTCGTGCAGGGGAGTTCTCACACGCGGGTGTATTGTTGATTCAGCCTCCACACGCTGCAGAGCCCAGCACTAGATGTCTGTGTACAGTGAAGCGTAAGAGGAGAGCAGGGGCAGAGCCTAAAGGAATGGCTGTTTACTCTCCTTCTCTCCCTCCAGCTCAGCAGTCCCTAGCTGTTAAATCTTCTCAGCAGGACCTACCCCTGGAATTTCTGCACCATTACAAACGAGCAACGTGGGGTAAATTCTGCTGTGCAGACTAGTGTTGGCATGGGGATGGCTGCCAACCCCCAGACCAAACCATCCTTCAAGGGAAAATCTCCAGCCTGGCTAGGAATGTGCTTACAGCAAGCAAGCAGCGACCGAGGAATCAGGAAGGACTGCGGTTTGCAATGTCTTATCTGTCTTGGGTTTGATCCCCTGCCCTGATCTCGCTCGCAGGAGGTGGGAGCGACCTCACAGCAAGGTGCTGGTACCTTTTTGTGCAGCACAAGTTAATATTAGGCTCGGCAGGAGGCTGGAAGCGTGAGCAGAGCAAACCCAACCCATCTCGCTGCTCGCTGCTGACTCCCAACACCTCCTGCTCTGCACTCCCTTTTGTCAAAATTCTTTTCATTTGATGGCTTTAATTTTCAATATAATTAAGAGATGGAAAGGGGGGGGGCTTAATTCTAAAGAACTCCCTGTGGGTTTAAAAGATATTCCTCCTTAAACAGTACAGTCCTTTGTGAGAATTCATATTTACAGAGCTTTTAGGACGTCTGTTACTTAAATACACAGTGAAGACTGCTTTAAAAGCTCTAGGTTATTGGCCCAATAGACCATAAAAGCACCCACAGAGCGACTGCAGTCCAGAGCCTATATTTCTATTTTAAGACTTGCTAATGCTTATATTTATCAATTCAATTGTTAGGTTCAGGTTTATCTGGTGAATATGAGCTATAAAAATAAAATAGGTGCTGCGAGTGGATGCGAGAGAGAGAAAGAGAGACGGAAAATGACTGGTGGCTTTTACGTGGGTGAAGCTAGGGTTTCTCCATGGGCTGAAGGGAAGTGGGATGTTTATTGCTAAGACCACCCTACTCATTTCCACCAGTGCTATCAGACTTCACTCTCAAATCAAACACTTTTCCCCGGTATAAAAAACACTTCCAGGGTGGATAGGGCAGTGTCTGGAATCACTGGGCTGAGTGTGAGCACTCACACAATGAAGCAGATCACTTCTAGGCAGGTGGTGATCAAACTCAAGATGGAAGACACTGCAGAGCTTTGTTGTTACTAAGAGATGGATAAGTTTTGCTGTAGCACACTCAGAGACTCAAGGCTGGCTGTTCTGAACAGGATGGAGTCTACTGAGGAGCATCCCTTTCACTAGCATCCCTCTCCTGGTGGGAGATGAAGGATTAGCTGCAGTCCTAAGGCAGCCCCTGTCTACCTGTCCTGTACTGCTGCGTTTTCTCCTTTCAGAGAGGGAATCCTCTCAGTTTTTGACCTGCTCCTTCTTACAACTCGTCTTCTTTCCAGAAAACACTAAATAATCTTTAAGAAAGGTGTAATCAGAACTCAAACCCAGACATTTCATCTGCTGAGATCTTCATTCAGATCGTGCCAGCTCTTAAGAGCTGAGAAAAATGGGTGAGCCTCCTGTTTCTGTGGTTAGGCATTAACTGTTTGTTAACCTGGTATACGTGAGAGGGCAAGACCTAAACCATCCCTGTCCTTCACCCTTTAGAACCTACTGTTTTCTGGTTTGTGCTGAGTGTGCAAAGAGAGTGACTTTACAGATGTTCTAGTGATTTATGATCGCTGTCTGACCTCTCCTCGTGGAGATTGCATCTGCCCTCTGCAGGCTGTAATTAACCGCATGCTTCTGTGTGATTGTCTTGGCTGCCATTTGCATAATCTGCATTTTCTAGGTGTCACAGGCGACTAATTGTATGATACCCCTGCAGGGAGGGCTGGCTTCAGGCACAGCAGCATGTGTGCTGTAGGCTTCGTATAGCGTTTAGAATCATAGAATCTCAGGGTTAGAAGGGAGCCCCAAAGGGCACCCAGTCCAACCCCCCTGCACCAAGCAGGGCCAGCACTCCCCAGCCCAGGTTGCCCAGAGTCTCATCCAGCCTGAGCTTGAACAGCTCCGGGGATGAGGCCTCCATCCACTCTCTGGGCAGCCTGGTCCAGGGATCCCCCAGCCTCAGCTTCAACAGCTTTGTCCTCCTGTCCAGCCTCCCTCTGCCCTTTTCCAGCTTCAAACCGTGACTCCTTGCCCTATCATTCCCTGCCCTCAGGAACAGCCTTCCCCAGCCCTCTGACAGCTCCTTTCAGGGGTCAGAAGGTCTCTATCAGAAGACTGGATCAACTTTTAGACCAGAGCACAATCTTTTCCAAATGGCACTTAGAGGTTTTCATGATTCCTACAACCCAGAACTGTGGAGGTGGAGGTTGGGTGGATGGGGGGGTTGTGTGTGAGGTGGGGGGTTAATCTGCATCTTTCCTTGGATGCAGTTGGCCACAGAAACCAAAGAAGAGAAGCTATTAACTTAAAGCTTTTCCTTTCCCATCTCCAAAGAACCCCAGCCCTCCTCTCTGAAGTCTCGGGTACCTAGACCAGACAGTTCTCTTGCTGAAGCTGTGCACACACTTCCACACCAAGGGGCACGTTTCTTACCAATACAGACTGCTTAGAGGATTTCCATGTCTGTGGCGTCACCTTTGCAGACTGATGTCTCACTATGGAAGGATAAGCTGTGACAACATAAAACAGCCAGTTACGGACCGGTGTCCCTGCCACCATCCCCGTCTCCCCGGTGCGAGCGGTCAGGGTGAGCGGCAGGGCTGGACGTGCCACGTCATTAGTCGTGCGTTGCTTAACGTCGAAGCTCAGCCATTCCAGGGGTGGGACAGGAGAGCTGTCAGCCGGATGCCGATCCCACCACCCAATCAGTTAGGAAAAGGGGAGTGAGGAAGGTCTGGCTAATTAAAATGTCTGAGGCATGCAGAGAGAGGTGGAACGCAATCAGCCCAATTAAATTGAGGCCCAGTCCCGAACGAAGTGTTCCGACTCTTGCAAAGAACACTACGGGCTATTTAATTAGTGCAAAGAGCTGAGGCCTGGGTTTCGTGTCAGAAATTAATGACTACCTCTGGCAGCGTGATAAGCCCTAACCCCTTCTACCACCCCGGCTCCATCCTGAGTCAAAAATAACTCCAGCCCTGCTGAATCACAACCAGTTTCAGCGCTACCAGGCGATGGCCTCTCCCCACCATCTCCCAGTCACAAATTAATCAGACCTGACTCTGCTCAGCAGGTACTGATGCTGTTGGATTCCACCTCTGGCGCCCTTAAACTAGTAGGTAGTGAGGAGAGGGTTAGGAGGTGGTGAATGGGGGGTCTGATTCGGATGGAGGAGGACAGGCAGCTGCTGCGCTTATATTTCTAAAAGCTTGGTCTCAGAGGCCACTGCTCTTCCAGGGTGACAGTTGTTTTCAAACACTGATGAAGCTAGAGGGCTGAATGGCCATCGACATCGTTTCCTAGGATCATAGACTCATTTAGGTTGGACAAGACCTTCAAGATCATTGAGTCCAACCATTAACCCAACTCTACCAAGGCCATGGCCAAACCGCATCCTTATCGACACTACTTTTAAACTACTCTCCCCGGTCCCTACACCTATAAACCCACTTACAGTCCTGCTACCCCTTGCAAATAACAGGTAAAACCCCTTCAGCTGGTCACTAGAGAGAATTTTTTATCATTTAATAAACTCTTGTTGCCCTGGTTCAGCAGAACAAGTCGCTCCTGGGACCTATGTGGATCTATCTAAGAGGTCAGCAGTCAGGGCAGGAGTTAGGGGCCAGGTGTAGGACTGCTCCAGGTCTTCTCTGGGTGAGCAAGAAGTGCATTAAGTATTTTACCACCTAAAAAAGAAGGAGAAGGAAGGGGAAAAAGCTAAACACCTAGTACCGGTCTTAGTGAAGAGGCTCCCGTCAGACTGTTTGCTGAAGTCACCAGGCGGATTCTGTCCCACCGAGGAGAACTGAAAAGGCAGCTTAGTACCATTGCCTACTGGAAGATAGAAGAGGTGGTGTTATTCCATGGTGTTCAGTGCTCCACTGGGGCACCCTAAGCATTTCATACCTGTAAAAGAACTACTTCCAACTATCTTGGGGGGAATAGGAACCATAGCTCCGTCTCTTTTCTCACAGTGAGAAAAGGCAGGTGAGAGCATTCAGTTGTGGGGTGCTGGTGTACACAGTCTGCAAATGTGGAGAGAGACCTCCAGGCAGGCAGGGAAGAGCCTTTCTCCTAAGAGACCCAGAGTGCAGGTGTGACTGCAGAGCAGTAGCTTCCTCACAGGGAAACTGCATCTCCAGCGACTGGAGCAACTGCCCAAGCTCCCTTGCCTCCAAGCAGTTGAGGCTTTATTGAAAGCCCATCGAAATTAAAGCAAGGCTTCACCTCCTGGCCTAGCTAGGGTCAGGCCCTGGCTGCCAGGATGAATCTGAGAGCAGAGAAGATGAGAGGGAGAAGCCCTGCCTGTGGCATGAAAAGCAGGAAGGACTGAGGTGTGGCTGTGAGTCACCAGGGCTCCCCAGCTAGAGTGGCCATGGGTGCTCACAGGCTGCCTCTGATTGAAAGGAAAAGCAGGACCCTCTGAGCACAAACAAAGCAAATGAAGACAAAATAGGAAAGAAAAAGGAAGGTGGAGATCTGGGAAGAAAAGGCATGACTCGCTGCTGCTGGCTTTCAGCACACGCTAGCTCAGAACATCCTCTCCCCATTGTGCTGGGTGCTGGACAGACAGGGAAGAGGGTCTGTCTGAGAACTTATGAGCTGAGTTAAAGGTGTCGATGTGCTGGAGGACAGCAGCCTTGTGCTTTTGAGACTGGCTGGAGGTATTTGGAGTCTGCTCCTGCTCCTGCCACAGCCTCCACAGGTTGCTTTGGATGCTGTTGGCACTCCCACTGTCTGCAGTTGGCCAAGCATCTCAGCATCTCAGCAAAATCTGTTTTTCATCATCCTCTGTCATGGTCTGAACAGTGAGGACCAGGGATGCCTTTTCCTCCTAGGCACACAGCACCTAGAGCAGGGAGAGCCTGGGTTTGAGTGTGTGCAGAGGACCCAGCTAGAAGATGGCTCTGTGAGGCAGATGATAGGAGAGCTGAGATGGGAAGCAGGAGAGCTTGGTTAGCCAGCCAGAAAGCTGTGGCACGGGGGGTTAGATCCTTTCAAACTGAAGTCGGAATTACCCGTACCAAGTGTTTCCTCAGTTGCTTGGAAGGAGGAAAATTCCCATGATCGTGGGTTGAAACTGGCTGTAAAACAAGAGCATCCAGTTCAGCAGTCGGCTCCTGATGAGCTGGCTCAAAGGCCTGTGCCTGGTGTTGCTCTATGAAACAGTCCTCACCAATTTGGAAGCAGCCCCAAATCTGTGTCCAGGGAGCAGAGGAAAGCCTGGCTTTTCATCTCTGGGTTCTGTAGGGAATGCTGAATGGGCTTCTCATCTAGAGAACAAAGCTCTCTCACTGTCACATTGCTCTGCTACCTGCACTGCCTGCCTGCTCAGGTTTGGCTACTCAACATCACTGTTCTGCAAAGAGACGGGCGGGCAGAGATTGGAATGAGAGCTCAAGAGGCACAAGTAGAGGAACACAGAGCACACATTGTCTCAGCCACTGTGCAGGGGTATGCTCCAGGGCTTCGCTAGGACATCACGCTGTGACGCAGGCTCGTGCTGCTGTACCCCAGTTTTGAGTCGCTGCATTCCCAGAAGGATAAAGAAGACGAATACTTGGAGCTCTTTTGCTGCCATCCTGTGGGCTGCTGCTCTGTTTAGGTAGAGGTTCTGTCTAAGCAATTCTCTCTCCCAATGTGTGTGCGCCTGAGCACCTTCTATTTGTCGTTCAAAGGGTTCTAAGGCCCAAGAGGATCTTTCCAACCTCCTCCTGGCTTGGGCCAAACTGTTTGTGACATCAGGAGAAGAAAGTTCAGTGGAGAGGACAGAAAGGAGTGTTGAGTAGTTGAACAGATCGTTCCTCTGTCTCTTAGGCAGCATTTGAAACCTTTTATGTCTCCCCTTTGCCTCATTACGGTCATCCCTGCAGGCGGATGCTCTGTGATACCATCTTTAATCATAGAGTCATAGGATTGGAAGGAATGTCTAAAGATCATCCAGTCCAACCCCCCCTACAACAAGCAGGGCCAGCACTCCCCAGCCCAGGTTGCCCAGAGCCCCAGCCAGCCTGACCTTGAATGGCTCCAGGGATGGAGCCTCCACCCCCTCTCTGGGCAGCCTGGTCCAGGGATCCCCCAGCCTCAGATTTAACAACTGTTTCCTCTGATCCAGCCTCCCTCTGCCCTTTTCCAGCTTCAAACCAGGATCCCTCGTCCTGTCGCTCCCTACCCTTGGGCACAGCCTTCCCCAGCCCTGTGACAGCCCCTGTCAGGGATTCAAGAGCAGCAGAAAGGCTCCTTGAATTTACACAGAGCTTAAAAACCTATAGGGCCAGCTCAGACGCAGGCAGTTTCTTAGCATGGGCCCCTGCGATTAGCACAGAGCACTGCTTGGGCACATTCCTCAACACAGCCAACAGAGTCACTGCTGGGGCCTCGGGCAGAATTTGCAGAGATCCAACCTAAGAGAACAAGGGTGTGTTACAGAGCCGCCAGGAATTCAGTGCACGTTATATAATGCACAGGGTGCTCCTCTTTCTCACCCCATTTTACAATAGTCCTTAGGAAAGATGCGACCGGGGCAGCGCTGGACTGTGACCCCACACACGGACAGAGCAGAGAAAGCTCTAGGGGGTTAAGTGATGATGCGTGTACTGCATTATTCATCAGATAATCCTTTGCTAGCCAACGTGCAGCTAAGTGGGTCATGTCTCCCGTTTTGCCTACTGATTCATTCTGTCCCCAAAGTCCCCACCAGTGTGGTTTCAGCAGCTGGCGCCTTCCTGTCACTCTTGAACCCTCACACAGGTGAAGGATCCAGTGCTGTTCCATCCCTGTTTCAGCAGAGGCTCTCTGTGCCTCTCTGTGGTTTTTTTTGGATGAAGTAATTTTGTTGGTAGAAACTGTAGGATGAGTAGCTGTGGTAGGAGACACGGGGTGAGTAGCTACGGTAAGAGTTAGGGGTAAATAGCTGTGGTAGGAGATACACAACGAGGAGCTTTGGAAGGCACTGTGTCTGTGCTTTCAGGAGAAGGCAGATGTGCCAGCAGAACAAACACTCTCTCAGGATTTGTGTCTTCAAAAGTGACTCCAATAAACAGCACAAAATAAGAGACCCTCTCTCTAGCAGTTCCTGCTGATCCCTCCTTTCTCCTGGCACATCCTTCAGGCCCTGAAGCAGCTGGGGCAGGACAGCAGCTCTAACCACCCGGGTGGTGTTTGCAGACCAGCTGCAGATAAAATGACCCCATCACTGCCCCTCTGCAGCCTCTGATGAAGAGGTTGCCCTCCTAACTTGGGGGCTCTGCAGGATAAGGTCCTACTAAAGGCTTGCTGGGCACTGGGAACATTGCCTCTGCCCCGGTGTTTGCTCCGGTTGGCATCCTCGCCCCCACGGCGCCAGACAGGGCTGCCAGGCGTGGGCTGAACGCAGAGGAGAAACACGAAGTGGAAATCAAGACAAAGGGCTCAGTGTTGGGATCTGGGTTATCCCCATGAAACCCCAACGACAGAGCAGGCACCCTGGCACCTCAGCTGTGCCTCTGGGCAGTGCCACTGCTCACTACTGGCACAGCCCTCCGCTCTGCCCACCAGCTGGCTGTGCAGAACAGCAGCTGCAAACAAACCCCAGTAGGACCTTGCTCTCGAGGGACCAGAGGCAGTTCAGTTACTCATTTCATACCACCCTTCCTGCTCTCCTGCTCCTACAGGCATTGCTTTGCCCAGGCTTTAGGCTGCTTCTTGCTCTGGAGGTCCCAACCCTCATTTAGGGATCAGTTTTACAAGTGAGGGTGTTGGAAACAGCTCTTCACTCCAGACTCATCCTGCAGTGTTCACATAACAACCGGGATGTAAGCAAATCACCAGGATGATCACTGTTTCAGTGTCAGAGCCTGGAATTCCAGACTCCTGCTCTTTAGGATGCATTCCTACCATCTTCTACCCTTTTCCTGTAGGGAAAAGCTGTGTTTTCAGGTGAAAATCAAACCCTACTGCAGAGCAAGCCTCGTGTAGCTCCCACACTTGATAGCACAGTGGGATATGCTCTGGGGGAGAATAACACCCCCTTCAACCGAATGACACCTGTGAAACCTCCCCTGTGCTCACAAAGCCCACTCGTTGGAAGAGTTCACTTGCTCCAGCTCTGCTCCATAGACCTGAGAGCCTTTGCTTTTGTTTGAGAGGGAAAAGCAACAACTTCTCAAAATTCTGTAGGATGGAGAGAAGACCTGGTGTCAGCGAGTGCAGAGGGGTGAATCCTGTCCAGGGAAGGCAAATTTTGGGACAAATGGTGACTGAAGTTCCTTTCCCGTGCTGTGTTTGGAGGAAGCTTGATCGCCAGTAGGGTTCCTTACCTTTGGGAGACAAGAACATGGAAAATCTCTTCAGGTTGTCAGGCTGGTTCCACTCATAGTTGTTCATCATGAACCGGTGGTCACCTGGAAGAGGCAGAGCAGGGCTTGAGCTGGAGGAGGCAGTTTAGTGGCCTTGAGAGGGATGGGAGGAAGGGGAAAAGGATAACAGATTGGAATTGCTTCCTCAAGTGCTGCAGGAGAGATGGTTCTGTGCTTTCAAAAGTTTCCTCTGTGATTCTTAATCTCTCCATGTGTCACTACCTCTCCAGGGATGGTATCTGAACACCTTCCCTGGGCAGCCTGTGCCAAGACCTCCCCCTCTGTATGAGAAGAAGTTATTCCTGAGATCCCCTGGCACAGCCTGACCCCATTTCCTCGGCTCCTATTGCTGGTCCCTAGGGAGAAGTGGCCAATCCCTGCCTCACTGCACCCTCCCTTCAGGTAGCTGCAGAGAGCAGTGAGGTCTCCCCTCAGCCTCCTCTTCTCCAGGCTGAACAGTTCGATCGCCCTCAGCCTGTCCCCATCAGCCCTGTTCTCCAGGCCCCTAAGCAGCCCGGCTGTCCTCCTCTGCCCCCTCTCCAGCACCTCGATACCATAGATAGACTATCTCCTGGGAACCCACAGGGACACTTGAGGGTTGAGGAGGTTCTTACCAAAGCACTGCTGTGGGGCTAAAAACATCCCCCCCACTTCAAAAGCAGGGGGTTGGCTTCTTTCGTGTGTTTCACCTGTGCCCTGCACTGGCTTCCAACNCTGCCCCCTCTCCAGCACCTCGATACCATAGATACACTATCTCCTGGGAACCCACAGGGACACTTGAGGGTTGAGGAGGTTCTTACCAAAGCACTGCTGTGGGGCTAAAAACATCCCCCCCCACACTTCAGAAGCATGGGGTTGGCTTCTTTGGTGTGTTTCACCTGTGCCCTGTGCTGGCTTCCAAACAGCAGATCTTGAACTGCAGGTATTGCAAAGCTCCAGCAAGTCAGTGTTGGGGAAGGGCTCAGCGGGTTGATTTTTAAAGAAAGGTGCTAAAACTGCTTTTGGAGGACAGTGTTGGGTTCAGGCTTCGTGCAGAGGGGATTGAACCTCCCCTTTTGCCGGGCTTTGGGTTTTCTGACACATGAGATGATGCTCTACTGTAGCTTATAAAATGTTTATCACCTCTTACTCTCCTAACACTTCTTACACTCTTTACACCTCGTTGTATAAACCTATTGTTCTCTGTAAGGGGCTAAGTTTGGTAGCCAAGTGGTAACAGTTCCAGTCATAGAACCTTTAGGGATGGGAAGGGACCTCGAAAGATCATCCAGCCCAATCCCCCTGCCACAGCAGGATCCCCCAGACCCAGTGGCACAGGAACACAGCCAGGCGGGGCTGGAACGTCTGCAAAGAAGGAGACTCCACAACCCCCCTGGGCAGCCTGGTCCAGGGCTCTGGGACCCTCCCTGGGAAGAAGGTCCTGCTGAGATTGAGAGGGAACCTCCTCTGTTCCAGCTGGCACCCAGTGCCCCCTGTCCTGTCCCCAGATGCCCTTGAGCAGAGCCTGGCTCCATCCTCCTGACACCCACCCCTCACAGATTGAGAGACAGGAATGAGGTCCCCCCTCAGCCTGCTCTTCTCCCAGCTCAAGAGCCCCAGCTCCCTCAGCCTTCCCTGGATTCTTGCAGCACTGAACAAACTTGTATGTTATTTCTCCTATTTATTTCCGTGTTATTCAAACTCCCTGGATGCTCTCTGATTATTGTTCCCCTGGCCACACTGCTCCATAGCTACCTGTTAAAAAAAAAGTGGATTCCCTTTGGAGTCTGCTATTAAGCAGGTTTCATCCCATTAATATAATGGTGCTTCCTGAGAAGCCGCTGGATTTTACACGAGAAGATCAAGCTGGTTGCGAACGAATGCACTGCGATGACTCAGGGGGAGGCTGAGTTAATTAAATCCATTAAGTAATTGGGGATGTATTTCCTTGCAGTCACTAGATGCAGAGTGCTGTCCTCTTTCAAGTGTAACTGTGGTTTGAAAAAGGGAGAGCTCTGAAGTTGCTGAGACTCACCTTAAATAACATTTCCCAGCTGAGCGGAGCCCACTGCTCTCCTCATTAGGCAGATTCCAAGCTGTGTCCACTGCATCCCTGCTAACGTTTTGGAAAGTGCCCAGGGTCCTGGCACTAGGGTAGTTGTTGCTCTGCTCACAAGTGTTTTGGCCCTTGAATCCCATGGATTTCAAGTAGCACTGAGGATATCTGGCATCAGTAACATGGATGGAGGGGACTCTGATTAAAACTGATCAGGTGATTGAGTTGAGGGATCAGAGAACAGGTCTTGTGTGGAGAGGCTGAGGGAGCTGGCACTGTTCAGCCTAAAGAAGAGGAGACTGAAAGGAGACCTCACTGACCTCTACAACTACCTGAAGGGAGGGTGTAGTGAGGATGACGTTGGCCTCCTTTCTGAGGACTAGCAATAGGACCAGAGGAAATAGGGTCAGGTCGTGCCAGGGGAGGGTCAGATTGGAAATGAGGAAAGGTGTCTGCAGTGCAAGAGCAGTTGAACACTGGCACAGGCTGCCCAGGACAGTGGGGGAGTCCCCATCCCTGGAGGTGTTGAGAAAACAGTAGATGTGGCGCTTAGAGACATAGTCTGGTGCTCATAGAGGTGTTGGGTCTAAGGTTGGACTGGGTGACCATAGAGATCCTTTCCATCCATGATGATCTTAGAGGTCCTTTCCAACTTAATGATTCTGTGGTTCTGAATCATCAGGCCTCATCCAGAGATACTAGAACTGAACCTGTAGGAACCCTTGGTGGGTTCTACTAATGGCCAAGTAAAATGGATTTGCTTCAGGACTGGCAAAAAGCAGCTCAGCAGAAGGAAAGCAACTCTTCATCTAGAGTAACCACCATGCAAACTGCTTTTATATTAATCACCTAGTTCCCAGGGCAGCATCATTTCAGGCATCCAAACCTCCATCAGCATTATGTCATGCAGAGTTTGGAAGCTCTGGTAAATCTCCAGGTGACCAAAGACAAGAAAAACATACAGAAGGGACTTTTGGAGTTCAGCTGCCTGTGATCTGCTTGTATTAAATGAAAGCTAAGTCTCTCAGCAAACCTTAGCACACGTCATGTGGAGGATCTGAGACTGTAGAACACATGTTGGAAGACAAGTGGTGTTCTGGTTCTGGTTCTCTTTTAAGGGTAGGTAGATTCAAACTATTGGGCTCTTAGCTTTGCGTCATCAACACTTTGAATGTGGTTCACTTTTCTGGAAGGCTGGTTCTCTGGGCCAGAAGTTTCTGGTCCATCTAATTCATGTCTAATGGAGAAGGATGGTGCTAGATAAACAAGAATGAACTATTTGCAGTGCTTCAGAGAAGGAGACTCCACAACCCCCCTGGGCAGCCTGGTCCAGGGCTCCAGGACCCTCCCTGGGAAGAAGTTCCTGCTGAGATTGAGAGGGAACCTGCTGTGTTCCAGCGGGCACCCAGTGCCCCTTGTCCTACCACCAGGTGACCTTGAAAAGAGCCTGGCTCCATCCTCCTGACACCCACCCCTCACAGATTTAGAGCCATGAGTGAGGTCCCCCCTCAGCCTCCTCTTCTCCAAGCTCAAAAAACCCAGCTGTCTCAGCCTTTCCTCATCAGGGAGCTGCTCTACTCCCTTCATCATCTTCGTTGCTCTGCGCTGGACACCCTCCAGCAGCTCTGTGTCCTTCTTGAGCTGAGAGGCCCAGAACTGGACACAAGTCTTGTATGAACTGGTCTTCCTGCACAAAGCAGGGTGCCGTTTATCCTCATGTTACCTATGCAGCTCCTTGACCTTTACTGTTCTGGTATCTAGGGTTCCATGATAATTAATAGATTATATCCTTACAGCAGCCTGGAGAGATAACGATTCGTTCCAGTTCCTGTTATGATTAGTACAAGAGGTTATCTCCTGGCATTAAGTAACTCCTCCAAGGTTAGAAAGGCTGTTGCTTGTGGTTGCACCATGACACCTCCACTCACATAGGAAAGATCTCACCCATCCTGAACCATCATCGAAACGTGAGGACCATTTGGCACTGCATGTTCCTTGAGGCAGGCTGGATGAGGCTCTGGGCAACCCAGTCTGGTGAGAGGTGAGAGGTGTCCCTGCCCATGGCAGGGGGTTGGAACTCAATGAATCCTAAGGTCCCTTCCAACATAAACTATTCTGTGAATGCTCTGTCTCAAGGCTGATGGGAAACAGAGCTCTCCTGAGTGGAACTAGCAGAGAATTCTGATCAGAGAGAGTCATAGCTTACCCTGAACTCCAAAATGGAGCCCTTTTCACTTAGAAAATGTGTTATTAGATTTGCAGTGACAGGTGCTTGCAGGTTATTTCGTGTTCCAGCCAGGCACGCAGCGGCTGAAGCGGGCTGTTGTAGAGTGCTCTGTCAAACCAGCAGAGCACATGTACTAACTGGGCTGTACAAATGGGCTAATGACAGGATTTCGGAATAGCCATACCTGGATGGCTGCTACAGTCAGTCACTTGTCTCTGTGAGCCACTGAGCTGTCTGAGCACATCTGTGCAGTCTTCCACGTGGAAACTGGCTGGCTAAATATGCAGAGACTCGCTGGAGCCCAGTGCAAGGCAGAGTGTCCCCGCTGGGCTGGTAGGGTAGCTCTGCTATTCCAGAATGACTTTCAATTGTGTTTCCTCCACTTTCCCTGGGTCCACGCTTGCTTTCTCCTCTGGGAGAGCGCATTCAGCACATTCCATCTCCTCTGACTCTGCACTAGGGAGGAAAGGGGCAGGTCTCGCATACTCTACCGTTCTCCATGTGGTTCCTCTCGATGAAGTTGCGGCCAAGGTCTGCCTTGCAGATCTTCTCCACGTGCCTCATGCAGACGTTCAGGAGGTCATCTCTGAGCAGTCCCATAGATGGGCTCATGCTCTCCCCTTCAAGCAGCACACTGTACGTTGGGAGAGATGGAGGGGGGACATAATTCCGCATCAAAGCCCCAAACTCCTGCCAAAAGAAAAGGAGGAGGGTTACTGGGGGACAGAAGAGATAGAGGGTAGATCCTAGGGAACTGGCTGGTGTTAGGCTCCAAATAGTACGAAGTGCAAAAAAGAAGTGAAGATGGATGGAGCAGACAAGGAGCTGTAGCCATCCGCAAAAAAATATGAGGTGGTGGCACTCCTGAATTCATTCTTCACCTACCAGAGCAGAGCCAGCTTCCAGTGCCAGGGTCACTTCCTACCATGCCTGTGCAGTGAGCTGGAGAAGATCAACACATCTTGCACCAACTTACACCTGTCCTCTTGAGACAAAAGGGAAAGGAAAATGAGGTCTCTGTTACCTGCAAGAAGAGCACAGAGTCACTGATCTGGTGGATCTGCTCCCTGTTCTCCTTGTCCTCCCGTAGAAGCTTTGCCCTCTCTTCTAGCTCATCCACAATTTCTTTCACATTTTCCGATGCGATCTTTTCCCTCTGGTCCAGGGCAGCCTTCACCTCATCCCTCTGCCTCTCCAGGTCACGGATCAGCTCTTTGAAATGCTGGTCCACTGTGGCCTTCTCGTTGGTGGTGTAGTTCTGTGGAGGGAAGCAGCAGGGCGAGGAGGCAGTGGGAAAGATGCAGGAGAAATAAAGCATTACACATCCCTAGGGAGTCATTTGCTGATAGAAGGATACAGAGGGGGATAGGTCCAAGCAGTCTGTCGCCCCGCAGGCTCCAGGTCTGCAAGTTTTGTACCAGAAAAGTTGTTCCAAGAGTAGAAACACTTGTTCTTGCAGTGACTGTGAGTATGTAATCGGTAGGGCATGGTGTCTTCCTCATCTTTTATTTGAATGAATGAACTGCACTCTCAGGTGATATTTAAAACCACCATTTAACTCCGAAGTCATGGTGCTGGCTCCTCAAGAATTTGAGGAGCACATTCCCACCATTTCAAAGGATGAAAGGTGCTGAAACTCTTTTTTACAAGCCTGACCCCTAGGTGCTTCTGAAATAGAAGGACGGGGGATGCAACTATATTGAAACTGAAAATTTCTAGGTCAGATTTCCAATAATAATAACAATAATAATAGTAATAATGGTAATAATAGTAATAATCATAATAATACAGCAGATGAAAAGCAGAACTGGGAAGCCAACGTGCGTGCACCACATAAAAAGGAGAGGAATGGCTTTGCCTATTAATATTATGCAAATTTTCTGCGGTGACTCCAAGTAGTGTTTTCACTGCTCCATTCAGTTAGGGAATAAATGAGGATAGAAAAAATAACATCATTACTATATTCTACTGCTTAGTGTGGTGAAAGAACTATAAAGGAGCTCTGTATCAGTATGGAAATAAGCTGTTCCACTACAAATAAGATGTTTGTTGCTGTAACTGCATCTGTTCCTGCTGCCTTATCTCTGTTTGGGCAATCCAGAGCCCTTCTGGAGGTTATTCTGGCGTGTGGTCTAGCAGGACGAGAAGCAGCACACCTTTGTTTCCGAGTCAGCCTGGCTACTGGTGGTTGGAGAACTGTGAGAGACCCAAAGCAGGGAGGTGCCTTGGATCGTTTTGTAATGAGGCTGCGCTGCCTCTTCTCGATCTCCTGCGGGGTATTTTGCAAGATGACTTCAGTAGGAGTTGTTGTTTCCAAGATTGGCACGAGTGAGTTTTGGACAGGGATGAGATAGACTGAGTAAGGGATGGAGTGAGTAAGAGATGGGTATGTCAGAGAAATTGAGGAAAGGAGGAGAGGCATGAGAGAGTGGAAAAAATGTGAAGTGATCAGTACAGGAGGAACAGAGGACTTGGAAGAATATCTCAGACATACCTTGATACGGTCCCTCTCCTTCTGCCACTTATCCATCTCATCTTCTACCTCGATGATCTTCAGCTGCAGCTGCTCTTTCTGCAGTGAAAGCTCAGCCTAGGAGAAGAGGAGAGTCTCATGAATTGGGGCTGGGGGAGGCCAGCTTCAAACAATGTCTGTGCTTCCACTCCTGCATTTGGCCCTAGACAATATCAGCTGGGAGGAACAGGCTCCTGGCACTGCCTGAAACGGAGATCATGTGCTGACACTGGGCAAGATCTCAGAGCTCCTGACTAGGTGAAGAGATTCAGCTCCCTCAGCAAAGAGCAGTAGCAGCACCCACCTCCCAGGCTACCGTCCCGGTGCCGCTTTTAATCACTTTAGAGTCATTAGCTGGAGGGGGAAGAGGCCTGTTTCAAAATTCAGCTGTGTGTGCAGCGAAGGGCCCATCCCAGGGTGTGCCCGGGCAGCAATAACAGTTTTCATGCAATTACGGAATGACGTTTGACGAGTGTTGCAACAAGAGGACGATGCCTCCAGCAGGAATTCTGTTTAGACAGGATCATGGATTAATTTGCTCTGAATTGAGAGCTTTCATGTTATGATGAAGCTGGGGACTGCTTGGAAAAAAATGAAAAACACTGAAGGAGGAGGAGGAGGAGGTAGAGAAGGAGGAGGAGAAGGAGGTGTAGTCAACTGCTGGGCTTAGATCAGCAACTTCGCCGCCGTTCATTTGCATTTCATATTGTGCTGGCTTCCCAAGAGAAGCTCAAACCAGAGGCAGTTCACAGAACTGGAGCCCGTGGAGGGCCGGGCAGCGCACTGGTGTGGGACACTGGTTGGTGTGCGTGCTGTGCCTCTGCATCACAGCAGGACCCGGCTGTTCAGTAATGCCTCGCGCCGTTAACTCCCTCTGTCATTCATATTCAACCACGTCCCTGCCCAGCAGATCATGACAAAGCCTTTGTTTACGCGTTTCAAGATCGTTCTGTGTTTCATGTGTGTACAGGTTGGTCAGGACACAGCTAGAACTACAGGAATTCTGGCTATGGGACTCGTATCCCCAGTTGGCAGAAAGTGCTGGAGTCCCACAGCCAAGCTCGGCTGCATTCACAGACATCCTTTGGGAAACGATTGAACGCCTCTGCTTCTTGCAGGGGGATTGGACTAGTTGACCTGGGGAGGTCTCTTCCAACCCTATGATTCTATGATTTTCCCAAAGCATTTCTATTTTAAGCCACTAGTTAGAGGCAGGGAAGATGAGCGATGGCTGGACCCACTCCCACAGCAACCAACACAGTGAGGTCTCCCTGCTGTTCACACACTGTTTGCTGCCTATCCACAAACATAAAATCCCAAGGAATCCTGCCTCATCTCATGAGATCACCGTCGCCCTCAGAGTGGGAGATAAAATGTTTTCAATTGTCTATTCAAGGAATAGAAAACAGCATCACATGATGAAGAGCAGACAACAAGCTGTCAACCAGTTCGGACCAAGGAAAGCAGCTGCCCATCAGGGCTCTTGTCCTGGTGCCAGTCACCATCGAGTCTGAACATTCTCTCGAGCTGGAATGGAGCACAGCTGCATCTGAGAGCCATTGACTCTAGCAATTGCGATTTAGAAAATCTCTATTTATAGAGGGAAAACAATGTGATGGTTGTTTTATTGCCCCATAAAACAGAAGAAAGTGGAAACCAAAAAGGGACATGTACGTGAAGGTCTCTCGATGCCGAAAGAGCTGCATCCTCACACTGATGTTGCCACTGTCCTTGTTTGTTGAGAGTTAGGGAAGAACTGGTCCTCTGAATAGTACCTGTACTCCCTGACAGCCTTCAGCAGTCCAGTGAATGCTATCAAGAGCTGAAGCTCATATTCCCAGTTCATACAATCAGTTCCAGAAGGACACAGAGCAGCTGGAGGGTGTCCAGCGTAGAGCAACAAAGATGATGAAGGAAGGAGAGCAGCTTCCTGATGAGGAAAGGCTGAGGGAGCTGGGTCTCTTGAGCTTGGAGAAGAGGAGGCTGAGGGGGGACCTCATTCCTGGCTCTAAATCTGGGAGGGGTGGGTGTCAGGAGGATGGAGCCAGGCTCTGCTCAAGGGCATCTGGGGATAGGACAAGGGGCACTGGGTGCCAGCTGGAACATAGGAGGTTCCCTCTCAATCTCAGCAGGACCTTCTTCCCAGGGAGGGTCCCGGGGCACTGGACCAGGCTGCCCAGGGGGCTTGGGGAGTCTCCTTCTACTGGAGACGTTCCAGCCCCGCCTGGATGTGTTCCTGTGTGACTTGGTCTGGGTGATCCTGCTGTGGCAGGGGGATTGGACTGGATGATCTTTTGAGGTCCCTTCCCATCCCTAAAGGTTCTATGATTCTATTGTACAGGGTTCACAGCAGACACGGCAGGGTTTTGTGGTACAGTATCATCAGGGAACCATATATGGGTACCAAGAGGAGGAACTGACTCTATTGGTGATCAAGAGATTTAGCTCAATCTTATCTTTTTCACATTTTCAAGACAGTGACTTGGAGGAATACGTGGTTATTTCCATTCCTGTGTGCACTGTGTGAGATGCCTTCTGTACCAAGACGCAAAGGTGCCCGACTGTCTTTGCACAGCAGGGAAATTCCATGAGAGAAAAGCATTTTACACCCAGGTAGCCTTTGCAGCAGCTAATGTGACAGATTACACTGTACTGCAGTGGTTTCCTTGAGCCCACAGAGCTGCATCCAGATGGCATTAATTGTTAGCAAAGTGAAAAGCACATCTCCTGAGCTATGGGAGGCAGTTCTTATGACAGGAATGTGAGTGAAATCATAAAGAGAAGGACTGGAGGGATTAAATTTTGAGAAGAACA
This sequence comes from Upupa epops, assembly GCA_013397515.1. Lineage (NCBI taxonomy): Eukaryota > Metazoa > Chordata > Aves > Bucerotiformes > Upupidae > Upupa > Upupa epops. The sequence goes on along the minus strand of VZRI01004037.1, from coordinate 344,146 downwards.
GCCCTTCCGTAGCTATGTAGACACTGCCAGACGCGAGGGATTTGGAAAGCAGAGTAACAGGAAAAGCTTTCAGGTGATGTGATGGCTTAAAGGTGGTGACAAGGATATTTTACCTTTATGGTAGTTTTTAATTAAAATGGGTCTTCAAGGAATTCTGGAAAGTATTACTTGCTCACAAGTGATAGCTAACCCTTGGCATCTCGTCGCAGTTATAATATCCCTTCACCCAGAGAGCTCGTTTGGGTGTCTCTGGGATGGGATGTAACACCTATTTAAGGGCAGCCCCACACTGCAATTTTGAGTGAGAATGATGATTTGCAAATGTAAATTACAGAGATAGTTCCAATAGCCAGAATGCAAATAGGCAGTCATCCAGGTCTGGCATGGGTTAAAACACCCAGACTGAGAGCAAGAGGAAACACCAGTACAGACACCAGCAGGGGCAAGGGAGGTGAAGGGAGCTGTTTCATTGCTTGATAGTACAAAATCAAAGCTAGTGTTAAAAAAGTGGTAAAAGAGGTCTGGAGTGACTGTGGTGACGTGGGCACAACGAGGTGCTTTCCTTAGGGATGCTCTGGAGATGGACCATGATATAAGGGGGTCAGCAAAGGTGATTTGATGGTGTATGGGAGGTCTTGTTTGGGCTGGAACATGGATTTCCCTGACCACATATATCCTGTGTTAGAGTAGTTACAGGTTCTAGGCACAGTCATTTTGTGGTGATGTTAGGTCATAGGCTGGGCTTGATGATCTTAGAGGTCTTTTCCAGCCTCAACAATTCGGTGTAGCTCTGTGTATCTTCTTGCCCTCATTCCCTATGAAGAAACTTCTAGCATTCTTCGTATTCCTCAGATTTTCCAGTGTGAACCATCCCTAATGCCCTTATGTGATGGTCAAACCCGTTGGGTGAGAGCTGGGGTTCAGAAGGTCCTAGTGAAAGATAATAACAGCAGTTCCACCCTTAGTGGAGGGAGTCCCTACAGTGCAGAAATAGCACTGAGGAAGATCTAGGAAACACAGGCTTAGAGCATTTGGTTTGACTCTAGCTCGTTGGGAAATGCTGGCACTGAGAGCCTTGGAGCTGAGAGGATCCCCTATTAAAGTCTAAGTTAATTAGGACAATCAAGAGGCCTAAGTGAAAGTTCAGACTGTACACCTAAACATCCACAGCTGAACCCAGCCCTTGTGCTGGAAAGGACCTACAGATGGAAGATGGTGAGTCTCACATCAAGATGATGATGCAACTCATTTTTGCAAGGCAGCAATACAAGCATCATCATGTCTTAATGCTCTGGGAACCCAGTCCCTGAATCAGGGAACACCCCTGTGTCACCAGCCTGGGAGAGTTCTGCTAATTACCTGACAGCAACAACCACAGGCAATAATGAAGCTAGAGAAGGAGTGTTTAAACGAGTTGTCCCAGTACAGGGTCTGTACTGGAACTGACCTGGCTGAGAATTGAGCAGATTGAATGAGATGTCATTTTTGCTGGGTCTGCCACTGCATCTTTCTGTCTGTTAAGCAGAGGTGGGCGTCAGTGAGCTTAGAAATCTCTGGACACCCTGGCAGCATCCTGCCAAAAAAAAATGCCCCTAAGTCACCACAGGAACTGAGGCCTGAAAAGGCTTCTCTTCTTTGCACTATTTGAATTCCTTATTCAACTTTTCCTTGTTCAACTATTCCTTATCCTAACTTCCTTATTCCTCACTTTAAACTGTAAAGAATTCCTTGCTTCTTCACTTAAACTGGATTTCTTTAGCTTAAACTGATGTGAGGGGTGGGTGTCATAAGGATGGAATCAGGCTCTTCCCAAGGTCATCTGGTGCTAGGACAAGGGGCACTGGGTGCCAGCTAGAACAGAGGAGGTTCCCTCTCAATCTCAGCAGGACCTTCTTCCCAGGGAGAGTCCCGGAGCCCTGGACCAGGCTGCCCTTGGGGAGTCCCCTTCTCTGCAGACGTTCCAGCCCCGCCTGGCTGTGTTCCTGTGCCACTTGGTCTGGGTGATCCTGCTGTGGCAGGGGGACTGGACTAGATCGAGGTCCCTTCCAATCCCTAATGATTCCATGATTCTATGATTCTATGACAGGATGACCCTTGGGGTCCCTTTCAACCTGGAATATTTGGATACTTGCAAGCTGGTGACTTTCCCCCGGATTTTACCCTCCCTGCAGAGGCAGCAATGCAGCAAACAGGCAAACCTCCTCCAAATCACAACTTGCAGCAGGTCAGCTTCTTCCCCAGCCTTCTGACTCAGAAGAATGACCCTGCAGGTAGCTCTGTGGAAAGAGCATCTATTTCAAGCTGCGTCCACAACACAACCACAGCCGACTCAGATAAGGTCTCACAGCCGCATCGTGCCCTCATCTCGCATCCGTGAGAGAGGCCAAAAATCCTCTCTGCTCAGTGACAGCAGCGCAGTGGAAATCCCTCTGGATCCATCTCTGCGGATGGTTGACTTCAAAGCCGAGTTCAGCCTCTGTGAAGTCTCCCCCTTTTAAAAGCCGCTTTTGTTGAAGCGAGGAACACCCAGATCCTGTTTCTGCACGGCCCTTCTCTGCTGCCTCTTTAAACCCCCTGTACAACACGAACTTTTCTTTAAAGGATAGAAGAGGAAAAGCAAAAATCAAATAAAACCCAACGTGCCTCTCCCTAGGACTGCCCTGGCGGGCCGAGTGCCGAGGCTGCCGCTCCATAGCGTTGGCAGGTTATTTACAGCCCCGTGACTGGCAGGCAGATGGGAGAAGTTGTCTCCTTTAGAGAATAACCCTGTAAAACAGGTTTGGAATGAAGGTTCCCCTTTCAAAATGAAAGATGCTGTCTGGAAGGGGGGCTGGAGTTCTGCTGATAAATCAAGCTGGCCCAGAGGATTTTATTTGAGCTGCTCTCGGCAATTCTAAATCCTCAGCTGAGTGTGTGGTTGGTTCCCTGCATCACAGACTTTCTTCTTTATTTATTCCTGCATGGATCCTGGTGCTGCCTTTACTTTTCCTTTCAATCTGTAGCAGGAAACTCATGCAAAGCGGGCCTGGGGAAGGTATTAAAGGTTTGCTGGGTAACATACGCAAATCCTTCTGGGTGGAAACTCAGAGCACATGTCTCTGTCGCCCCTGCCAAACTGTCTGCGTCTGGCCCCCTTGTGCCCTGCACTCATCTGCTTCAGGAAAAGGGGGATGAGTGACTCTCACCCCAGGCTCCTGAGAAGTGCAAGAGGCAGGTCTGTCTCACAGACACAGATGTCAGCCTTTCCACTGCTGCCTAAACGCTCTAACCAGTAGGTGTTACAGGCTTGTTTGCATTCCTCTCCTCTTAAGCTGTGCTGTCTGTCTGCTTTTTGGAGCAAGCAGGGTTACCTAATTCTACCAAAGAACATGAAGCTCCCCCTTGCTTTCCCAACACTGAAACGCAACGTTCCTCTTCCCTACAGACCTACAGCAGAGATAGACTCATAAAAGACACCATAACCCGCATTAATTAATGCAGAAGGATTAGCAGAGGTACCTAAAGCAACCATATTATGCTCTATTATCTGGCAGTTCAGTGCTGAGCACCCAGACTGACAGGCTGAAGCACCACAGCATAGAATTCCAACCTCTCCATCCTCTAGTTCTGCTTAAACCCTCTCCAGGTTTGGAGTTGCCAGGGTTTCATCTTTGTGGATGAACCAGTTGTTCATTGACACCCATCACTGTATGGAAGGGTCTGTCTGATACAGCTGTATCCTGGTCACCAGTCCTGTGGCAGAGGTAGTGAATTTAGAGGTAGTGAATTTAGAGGTAGTGAAGTTACCCTGGAGCTGCTTGGAAACCAAATCTGGCTAAATGGGGCAGGGATGGGGGTAAGGACAAGGGGCACTGGGTGCCAGCTGGAACAGAGGAGGTTCCCTCTCAATCTCAGCAGGACCTTCTTCCCAGGGAGGGTCCCGGAGCCCTGGACCAGGCTGCCATGGGGGGTTGTGGAGTCTCCTTCTCTGCAGACGTTCCAGCCCCGCCTGGCTGTGTTCCTGTGCCACTGGGTCTGGGTGATCCTGCTGTAGCAGGAGGATTGAACAGGATGATCTTTCAAGGTCCCTTCCCATCCCTAAGGATTCTAGGATTCTATGACCTGATGTGGGGTTTGCTTATCCTTTCCACAAAGGCCAGCAGCACCAGCCACACTTTGCCACTCTTCCAATTTGTGGTCACATTCCAGCAGGGCTGATTTGCAAGACTTGAAAAGAATAGGTGGTGCACACGAGGGACTTGGAAATGTTCATTCCTCTTTGTGGTTCTTGCTAAAGCTCGACCTACGGTGAATAAATCAGCGCTAGCAATAAACATTTGTGAGCACCAGCTCTGCTGTTAATTGGTTTTGTCTGAGTGAATACTTGCTCAAGTTACAACATGATCAGAACTCGTCGGCAGGAGAAACTTGAGCATGTGGGTGATTCATATTGATCAAGCCCTAAATCCTTCAGGCTTAGCAGCAGCAGGGACAACACGGGGCATGACAGTAACTACAGCATGGAGCTAGCAGGAGTGGCACAAGTACCCCCAGAAAGACATCAAAAGTCATTTCAATCTTAGGTGAAGCCTTGTCTGCCCAGCTCTGGTTCTCTCTCAAAGCAATGTGTTCTAGGTCTTAGAACACTGGACCTCGTGTTCTAGGTGCAGCCAGGCACAGGAGGAAGGGTTTGACTCTCTCACATTCCTCAGGCTGCTGCTGTTACCCTCTTCTCCACAAAAAATGGCTAAGAGGAAGGGACTGGACAAGCTGGCAGACACTAGACACAGCTTTGAGAGTTAGGCGTATGCGATGTTCCGAGCTGACATCAAAAACAGCAGAAGAAGCAATTACCGAGCAAACAGCAGGCTGGGAGCCCTGCAGGGATTTCTTCAAGAAGGACTGGCTGAGACTTGGAAGAAACCATGTCTGGTTTCAGCGAAGCTGCGAGTTGAAGATGGCATTGCAAAGAAAGATAAGGAGTTTGCACAGAAAGACAGAGATAAGCTCGAGATGAGATGCTCTTTCAGCCTTATGAGATAAATCTTCCTAGCACCTTAAACTGCTGTTCCCACTCAAGAGTTTCCAGCAGCGGGTGCTTGCGTCTGCCTGCTCACCACATCAGGCTGTGCCTAAGAGTCTGATGGAGCAGATCTTAGTGCCCTTTCCCTTTCTGCCATGGCCTGGCTCTGTGACTCTAGGCTGCTTGTCTTATCACTTCAGTCTGTAATCCCTCCTGTCCTGGCTGCTTAGATCAGAAGGTCTCTAGGCCAGGACCTGCTCTTACTATGAGGATATACAACACCACGCATGATGAGACCCTGGTCTTTACTAGAGCTAGTGGAATAATCATACATCCACCCAGGAAGCAAACAACACGAGGCTTTAGGCAGAGGTGGAAGAGTTTTCATTAGAGTGAGCACTGTTCCACACAGCAGCCTCAGCAACTTGGAGGTCCATCCTCCAAACCTCTTGTAGTAACCCTTCAGGGGGAAATGATAATGGTTTATATTTGCACCGGGAGGGAGAGTGGGTTATTCATCTGAGCTTCAAAAGGCTCTTCCCACAGGTGTGGCTGACACTATTGTATCTGCAACAGGGAAGAAAAGCAAACCCCCCCGTGATCTTCCCGTAAGGCGCTGAGACAGCAGCTTTCAGCAGTGACTGGAGCAGCCTCTGATCTGACTAATGGACTCTGGAGGTCCTGAACCCGAGCAGTGCCCCACCTTTGTGGCTGTGGGTAACACTCCACAAACTCTGACAAAACATGCCATGTTTTTTTGCAAACCTTGCATGTGGGGCTTTGATTCAGCCTCTGCTGAAAGCCAGTGGTGCAACCAGGGGTGGAAACCAGGTTCTGCACCCCACCCCGTGCAGGCTGCTACAGAACACCGGTGCAACCATTAGGCCAGTCTCCTGGCAGTCAAACCCAACCAAAGACCAGACACTTCCCATCCCACCCTTGCATCCCACAATGACATCGCAGGCAGGATTTTAGGGGAGAGCAGAAGCTATTGGGGTCCACTGGAAAGGACTGGTGGGGATGAGCAATAAACAGAGTGTTACCTCTTTCCCCGCTTTCTCGATCTCCACTGTCACTGTGCTGTGGTTCTTGTGCTCCTGGAACATGCAGAGGTAACAGATGCACATCTGGTCTGTCTGACAGAACAGCTCCATGGTCTTCCCATGCACAGGGCATTTTCTTGCTTCAAAGTCCCTGATGGGGTCCAGGAGCTGGTGGTCCCGGAAAGCCGCTCCCTCCAGATGGGGCTTGAGGTGCAGCTCACAGAATGACGCCTGGCACACCAGGCAGGACTTCACAGCCTTTTGCTTGTTATCAATGCAGGAATCGCACAGAACATCCTCGAGCTTCACCCTGGGCCGTGACCCAGCTGCTCTGTCAGACTTGTTAAAGGTTGATCTTCTCAGGTCTCCCGTTTCCACCAGAGGAAGGGAAGATTTCTTCAGGTCCCCCATCTGCCCCCCGGAGAATAGTGATTTCCTCCCTTCCCCGTCACTGGGCAGGAAGCTCTTTTTGGAATCCAAGGAGAAGAGGGACTTCCTGAGGTCACCTTTCTCTGCAAAGGAGAGGGGGGGTCTCCTCATGTCTCCTATCTGTCCACTGGCATATTGCATCTTCTTTGAGTCTGCTGAATCCATGCTGAAGTAGGACCTTTTCTCGTCTGACGACTCCACAAACTGAATGATGGGCCTCTTCCAGTCACTCCCAGAGAAGAGGGAGCTCTTTATTTGCCCTGTCTCCAAAGCAGTACCGCTGGTGTTCTTCAAAGCTTCCTTCTCACCTCCACCAGGGCTTGTGGTCTTCTTCACTTCTTCTTCTTTTTTGGGGGCAGATGGGCTCTTCACATCCTCTGGCTTCCCAGCGGTACCGTTTGTCCTTGCTGCGCTCCCCGTTTCCATCGTCTAAACAGGGCGAATTGGCTTCACTGCTCACTCTCTTCTCCAGTTCCCCTCGACCCTCAACCAAGCGGCTACGTCTGGCCGGTGGTTGTCTCAGCAAGGAAAGACAGTGGAATGCAGGGAAGTTTCTGCCCAAGTGACGCACCTGGAGCTCCTGCGAGGAGGAGGAGGAGGAGGAGGAGGATGCCTGGATTATGCTAGGTAGACAGAGGGAGAAAGAAAGAAGCAGACGTTACCAGAGATCAGAAGCTACAGCTGTGCACTTAATTATACAAGGCAGTCCACACCCAGGAACATTCTTGTCTAACCAGGTTTGGGAGGAAGGGCTGTTTATATACATCGAAATGTTCTTTAAAAAAAAAAAGAGAGAGAGAGAGGGAGAAAAGATCATTTTCATTACGATGCAGCAACCAGTCCGACCGCTTGATTCAAAAATACTTCTGCTCGTTGTTGCCAGGAGCTGAGGTTACCTCCTTGCAGAGATGGGCAGGGTTGGAGAGAGACCATGAGATGCCGGAGATGGGTTTGTTAACTGGGTCATACACCAAAATAATGATGGTTGTAATTAAAATCAACGCCCAGAATAAAGCAGCCTTGCTCAGGGTTCCCCATAGGGCTTGCTGGATTCACTAGGACAACGGGAGGGGAAACGTGCGGCTAATACCTGGTTTAAAAGACCCTATTATCTTGAGTTTGATTTCAGTGTTGGGTTTGTGCAAGATCCATCCGTCTGTTTTGATTTCAGCATCGAATTTGTGCAAGATCCATCCATCTCCACCTGGAAATAACCCAACCACATATCAGAGGAACAGAGATGACCTGAGCTGTGCATTGGCTGGTGCTGTTTTTACCCACAGGCCATGCAATCTCCACTAATGCGCAGCAGAGTAACCTCTCCGTTGCCTATTTCACTCCGTGTTCTCGCTGCAATAAGGGTTCAAGGGTGCCTTGTGTAGCCTTGCCCATAAAAGTCCACTGAACTGAGAGATTTACCTGGAAGAGGAAATATTTTACAGCTCCGTGGCCAAAATATTTCTTACAAGGAGGAAGAAGTGAGAAAGGAGTTTTATAAATAGATCTGTCTGCACAGGCTGTGCTCCTGGAAAAAGTTCAACGTGGTAGAATCACAGAAGATTCCAGAAGAAAAAGCCTCTTTATAAGCAATTTTGTCAACTTCTGAAGAAGGAGCTTGATCTTCAGCTCAGATCGGATCCATTTAGAGGACATCATGCTCTGAATTTCAGCGAGAAGGCTCTGAGAGTGATGGCTGTGAAGTCACTGCTTCATTTAAGATTGCAGAACACAGTGGTGGCTGCTGCTGGCCAAGGTGATTTTTAGCCTTCAATAATTTTTCCAGTAGAAACCTGGAGCAAAACCCCGGTTGGAAGTGTCCTGAGTAGTGGAGTTAAAAGTCCAGCTCTGTGTTTTACAGCTCTTTCTTGAAGCGTGGAGGAAATAGAACGGCAACCCAAAACAGCGACAGGGTTTGGGTCTGATAGGAGAATGAGACAGCCAGGAATTGCCTGTCTTGCAGATACAGGTTCTAAGGGCTTTGTCTGTTCAAAGTGAGAGAAAAAGAGAGAGAAGTCTTCTTCCTCTTCAACCAAAACGCAGTTGGGATTCCTAGCTCACAGATCCAGCCCCTCTTACTGCCTGCATGTCCTTACGGCTCTCAATAGACGAGGAGTGATTCAGTGCACGGTATTAGTTGGGATAAGAGTTGTTGGGAAAGGCTGCGCCTTTCTTTTGCTCTGAACAGGACCATAGTCTTTCGTGAGTCAGAAGCCATTCTCTGGCATAGGAAAAGGCAGTGGGGTTTTTTTATATAAACAAATTTCATAAAAGAAAGAGATTGGCTGACACAGGTGTATTTATTTCCCCCAGCTTCCTGGGCTGAGCCTTCCTTCTTTATAACATCAACAGTCCTATACATCTCCAAGTAATTAAAAATACTGGAGGGTGGAGACGCCTGTTCTCACGTGTACAGAAAAGACTCGCCAGAGCCTGGCACTGATGCTTAGGGAATAAAAAACAACCCTATGCAGAGATCTAACTTGGAAGGGGGCCTTTGTTTCTCTTGTTTTCCTGACTTCTGTTTTGCAGTAGGGAAAAGAGTGAGGGCTGGTATTTTTCATCTTGGTTTTACTGATTATAGAATCATAGAATGATGGAATTAGGTGGGTTGGAAGGGAGCTCCAAAGGGCATCCAGTCCATCCCCTCTGCACCAAGCAGGGCCAGCACTCACCAGCCCAGGTTGCCCAGAGCCCCAGACAGCCTGAGTTTGAATGGCTTCAGGGATGGAGCCTCCACCTCTTCTCTGGGCAGCCTGGTCCAGGGATCCCCCAACCCTCAGACTCAAGATCTTTGTCCTCCTGTCCAGCCTCCCTCTGCCCTTTTCCAGCTTCAAACCAGGACCCCTCGTCCTGTCTTTCCCTGTCCTTGGGAACAGCCTTCCCCAGCCTTCTGATATCCCTTCTCAGGGGTTGGAAGGTCACTGTAAGGCCCCCCCAAAGACAACTTCTCTTCAGGAAGGCACCGGGAGTGGGAGAATGGGAGGGGAACTGTGCTGCCAGTAGGGTCCTGCAGGACCTCTGAGTCCAGCGGTGGCCAGGGACTGCAGAGTACTCATCCTGTCATTCCCTGCTCTTGTGAAGAGTAGATGTACATCAGAGTAGACAAGTTTATTCCAGTTAATCTAGGCAGACTCAGAACTGGGCTTGATTCTCCTCTCCATGCAGGGGAGATGCAAGCCTGGCACCCTCCAATAAGGCAGGCTGGGCTGTGCTTTGCCTGATCAACCCTGATGCCAACCATGGCTTTAGCTCTTCAACTAGGTGCAGGACTGGAGAAGCATGGCCATTCCCAGATGATTGATGATGTATCTTACATCTCAGTGTTGCTCCAGTCAGACTCAGACAGACTGTTGTCAGCCCTCATGGCATTTGGGCTGTTCTATAACACGGCAGGGTTTTGAGTAGCCTCGATGGCATCTGTTCTTGCTGCTTAATTTTGGGAATCCTCAGCTTAAATGCTCAGACAGCAAGAGGGAGGTTGTGTGCACAGACACACAGCCTAGTGGGGCCAAGCACAAACTGGATCGGTTTGCCAGTAGTCTGGACTGAACCTCACTTGATGCTGCAGAGAAAGGAAGGTCACATGCATAAGGCACTTGCCCTGTGAGCAGTCACTTCTGCCTGCTGCCTAATGCCACTGGTCCCCTTGCGACTCGTAGCATTCCACAGGCCTGGTGTTGATGCCCCACGCACGTCCTGCTTGCAAATACCCGCTGAAAGGTCCACAAGGGCTGAAGATGTCACCGCTGCTGCTGCGTGTCCTGGGCTCGCAGCTTCGCTCCATTGCCAAAGGCCAAGCCCACCCCTATCCCCATCATCTCTGGGCATCTCATCACACCTCGTCGTGTGTGACGAGGCTTTCTCGTGCCAAAGAGTTGTTTGCAGATGGGATCCACCTCTCTTGTGTTATTTCTGGCCGTTTCTGGGAAATCTGCTGTCCACACTTGCCTGAAGCTAGAGGAGTGCGTGGTCTTGCTGGTGCTCAGAACCTCTGCCAGTGCCAGCTAGCGCTGCCTGGGAACCTCTGCTGGAGTTAAAGGGAAGTTTGTTGGACAGTTTGTGCTTCAGCTCCCGATACTGAGGAGCCTTGGGCACTCACAGATAGATTCCAGGCGGTGTCAAAGTCCAAACAGAGTACAGATTGGACCCGCCTTTGCTGTGGGTTCTGTCTTTGCACCTTCCCGGGGGTGGCTCCTAGTTTCTCTAGAGTGAGTTAACACTTGTGCGAGCATTTTTGCACCAGCCATCCCTGCCTTGGCTGCAGAGGACAACTGTCTCCTATCTAGCGCCCTGCGTCGAGCCGATCACACAATATGCCCGTGGCTCTGACTCAGAGCCTACACCCACATTCGGCATCTGCAGAGCCTTTCATCTGACAAACTCGGAGCGGTTTTCAAAGGTTCACAAATTAAACTTGACAACACCTTTGCAAAATAGGTCTGGCTTGCTAACCCCGTGTAGCAATTAGGGAAACTGAGGCAGGTACTGACATTCATGACTGACATTTTCCAGCAAAAGGGAAATCATTCCTTCCTCAAGTGTCTCTTCCTTGTTCATTCTCTTATTTTCTATGCTTGTGGCTCCTCTAAATCCTTCATTTATTATTTTTTCTCGTAGTCTGGGATGCTTTTGTGCTTGGTTTGCTCTTTGTTTCCTCTACTGTCTATGCAGCGGTACATTTGGGTAGTTTATTGCTGGCAGCCAACTGTTTCCTGCACTGCACGAGACTGGGAACGGGTAGGTACCTTCCAACAAGATCTCCTCAGGATGGAAATAGTGACAAAAGTTGGGTCCATTTCAAACTAAATCGAAAAGAAACGGTTAAGCCAACCCCAGGGCACTCCTTTAGACAGGCTCCGGAGCAGCGTTTCAGACACCAGTGACTGATGAAGTCATGGAGAGTCACAGAGAATTAGATCAACCAGCCCATGATTCACTGGCCCCAGTTCTCACAACAGCTCCAACCCAACTAGGAGTGGGGAGCCTGTCTGCTAATTGCCTGCTCTGTGCTCTACCCACTAATCCACACTCCCTTTCACATCCTACATATTTTCAGGCCTTTCTCATTTCTTACACCTTTAGATGAAATAAATCCACAGCCCAGAAAATGTTGCGCTGGGACGCACGCACAGGCTGCTCCTGCTGCAAGAAGGCACATGAAACCAATCCATCAGGCATGTAGACACCGTTGAGCAATGACCACGCGTTAGCCGGCTCCCAGCGTAACAGCAGAGCAGGCAGAACGAGTTCAGGGCTTCGTGTTGCTCTCACACGTATGAGATCCAGTCAGCAACGCGCCCAGATAGAGCGGCAGAGCTACCCTGGTGCATGGGGGAGACCCAGCAGTGCTGCAGCTGTGCTTCAGGGTTCCCTCTGAGCTGTGGGTTCTACCAGATGCACTCAGCTGGTGGTCACAGATTCATTCATTTGTAGATTCATAGGGTACCAGGGTGGAAAGGACCTCAAGGATCATCCAGTCCAACTGATCCAGCTCACAAGAGAGGGGACATCATCTGCCCCTGGGTGTGGAAACTGCCCAGTGCAGGGCAACCGACCCCTTCCCTGGGAGATGATTCCAGGGGTTCATTGTTCCCGTGGGGAAGGATTTTCTTCTGGACTCCAATGGGAATCTCCCCAGCAGTAACTCAGACCCATTCCCCTTGGCTTTTCCCTTCCACCATCCTCTTGGCAGCCCCCCCTCTTTATGTGCTGGGACCTGGGGATAAGGTTCCCCCTGAGCCTTCTCTGCTCATGGCTGAACAAACCCAGCTCTCTCAACCTTTCCTCATACTGCGGGGCTTCCAGCCCTCTGATGATGCTCATGGCTCTGGATAGGGCATGAACCTGAGCTCCGTATGACAGTGTGGGCTCACTGCCTCCACGGGATCAAAGCTGTGTGTCCCAAAGCAGGTGGTGAGGGGCAGGGAAGTGGAGCTGGGAGGATGGCGATGTCTGAGGATGCTGGTCTATGTTGGGGATTGTGCTGATGTGAGAGCTCAGGGAAGACGCTCAGGACCTGTCTTGGATGCTTAGGGTAGTGTGAGCATCCGAGCAGCTCTGCTGGCCAGACAGCAGCTTCCCAGGGCTGAACTCAGCCCCGCAGGCTATGAGCTGGACCATGGGGAATCTTAATTATTGGAAGAAGTTACAGGCAGGGTACAAACGGCCGTTGTGTAACAGCGATACTGAGCGAGCGTGCAGGAGGGTGATTCACTGAGGGAGCGACGGGTGTGTGACAGCAGCAGGGCATTAACTGGAGGATATGTGGTGCCTGGGGGAGGACCCCTTTCTAGTGGTTATGCTGAGTCGTCAACTTTGGAAAGGCTGAAGGGGAAAGTGACTACTCAGCATTAAATCTGTGCGGAGGACAGGAGAGGGAATACCAGCAGAGGAGGGAAACTCTGAATTAAAGGACAGCGCTGGTGCAAGATCAAATAGGGTAAATTTGTTCATTAAAACACGCGGCCCAGGAATTAGAAGACGATTTCGAGAGATCACAGGAGCAGAGTTCAGGGATGGCCTTTGAAACAGAGTCTCGGGCACCAGGATCCCAACTGGATCCAAGACGAGCTTGCTGCAGTCATCAACACGTTGCATAACTGTATGGATGATCCTGCGTGCCTTTGCTGTGCTCACAGACTTGTTGCACCATGTTCGTATTGGTTTTAATTAATTAATGAAGCCGGTGTTTCAAGGCTTCTGCTGGTTGCTCGTAGAGGCAAGGAATGATTGTTTTTCCTTTTCCTCCCCCCGTCTTTGATGATTAACTCGGTTTCTATGTCACTGGTTTTCAGGTTTTGTTTTCTTTTCCACCTCGTTTTGTGCACTGGAGATTGGCACAGCCTGAGGTGGGGAAGTAGGGTGGAGCTGGTCGCACCTCTCAGGTGTCTGCTCAGCACTAACGCACCATCTCCACATCTGGGATCAGGAAGGAATATTCCTTAGGTGGACTGGCAGGGAGGATTGGAGCTTTTTTCCCCTCTCTTATAGGCTCATAGAATCAATTATTGAGGCTCATATGCTCATAGAAATAGGTCTGGTTCTGGGATCTAGGTGCTGACATGGGTCTGTAGCCCCCAGGATCTCTACAAGAGAGGCACCGTGGGAAAGCACTGAAGCAACTACTCTAAGAGTTTTATTTATTAAAGAACTGGTCTAGTGATGGACTTGGTAGAGTTGGGTTATTGGCCAGAAATGATGCTCCCAGGGGTCTTTTCCAACCTGAATGATTCTATGACCTTGTGATTTGTGATGGGAGAGGCTTGACAGGTCCTTGTCATGCTATGGACAGTGCTGATGGAGCTGGAGAAGCTCTGTGTTTGGTGATGGCGGATAAAAGGTGTCTGTAAGGAACACCACTATCTCATTTCTTACCCTATGTCCCTCCTGCTCACCTCTCCGAGCATCTGTGCTCTCCCAGGCCACTGGCTGTTCCCACCTTCCTTCTTGAGATCCAAGTCCCAGCTCCCTGCTGAGGGCTGGGAGTGAAAGCCGGTGATGCTGATGGGACGGATGAGGTGTGACCCGCAGTGCTGAGCCTGCATCAGACAGGTGAAGAGAGAGAAGGAACATGGATGGATAAAGAAGGGCAGAACAAGGACAGGCAGAGAAAGAGGGAAAAGGACACGGAGCTGTTAATTGAGCCTTCCCAACACACAAACTGCTCTGAAACCCTCTGTATTTGGCAATATCAAGCCAAGCACTCCTTGGCTGACCTGCCCTGGGGACAGACGCTGTGGCTCTGTCCCTGCTGAGGTCCAGGCCCCATCTCTAGCCGGGGTCAGCGTCTGTCTGCCTTGCTCAGAGCAGGGGTCATCTCCTCCACATCACCCCTGGCCTCCTGCAAGACCCAACGTGAGTGGAGTCAGACCTCTGCAAGGAGTTTAGCCTGAGACTGCCACCCTCAAGGGCAGCTGCTGAGAGGGGCAGAGAGGCACTGCAGACCCAGGGCAGCAGGGCAGGTCTGAGCAGTCCCACAGACGTGGAAGAAACCCAGCAGGCAGGGTCTCAGCTGCTGGTAGCTTCTGCCCTGTGCAGGAACCTCCACCAGAGGCTTTGCCTGAGTGAGGGCTGCTGCTCCATCACTCCAGGAGCCAGCTCAGCACTTGGGGAGCTGCAGCTTGACCTTGCTGGGCTTCCCTGCCTGCTGGGAAGGCTGTAGGGGATGGGTGGGTGAGCCAGGCTCTGTGTCATCGCTGCGTTCCTGGAAATCAGAGCACAGGATGGGGTGGAAGCCCTGAGGAATGAGGCCACCACCATGCACTGCTAAGGGCTGTGAGCTCAGCTCTTGGGTCTGGCTGTTCTGTGGAATTCTCCTTCTGAGAAGCCCCTGGGAAGTCAGATGGGAGGAAATGAGGAGATGGTGTTGAAACAAGGAGGGTTCTTCACTGCCTGACCGAGGGAGACAAACACCCAGCTGATTCCCCTCTCCCTTTCTTGTGGAAATAGAGAAGGAAAAAGAAGCAGGACAGCAAAAGGAGAGAGGTGAAAGGGCAAAACAGTGAAGAAGAGGGGAAACAGAGGGAAAAGAAGGGAGGAGAAGGTATAAAAAAGAAAACCAGAACTATGCTGGGAGAGAAATCTAAACAGCTGAGAGAGAAAAGGCAAACTATCAAAATAAAAGATCCAACTATAGAAATAGAGAACAAATAAAATGTAAGATAGGAAAGACATAAAACGTAAAATAGAAAGGTAGGTAGACTATAAAACAATATAAAATAGTAGATTAAAATATAAAATACAATGATATTTTAAAGAGATACACGTTATGTGTAAAATAAATATAGAATGTAAAATATAAGCTATAAAATGCTGAGCCTCCCTTACCCCTGCCATAAATACAGGGTAACTCGACAGAAGCCAAGGCAGGACAGGGGTCAGGAGCAGACCTCGAGCTTTAGCATCCACTACTTACTCATCAGGGCAGCGTGGTGCTGCCTGCCTTGTTCAGACCTGCTTGTCCTGGGTCAGCATTATCCCTCCTCAGCCCAATCCCACCCTCTGGTTTTCTGCCTGGGAAAGAGCTGTGTCATGCTGTCCCCTTCTCCAGGGGAAAACAGCAGCGTCAGCAAACTGCAGGGAAGGTCAGCGAGGCTGCTCTTCTCCAGCAGCAGCACGGGGACTGTATCTCCGAGCTGGCATTGAGATCATAGAATCAGACTGTGTTGGGTCGGAAGGGACCTCCAAAGGGCATCCAGTCCACCCCCACTACAAGCAGGGCCATCTCTAACTACATGGAGATGGGAGCAGGGGCAGGCAGTCCTTGACACAGCTGGCCCTCCTTGGTCCCTTATCTGCTCCTCACAGAGGCCACTCGGTGTTTGGGGCTTGGGAAGGGATCTGCTGTTCCACAGGAACATGTGGACACCAGCCCTGGCTTGCAGAGATGGGAGTGAAATTTGGCATCCGAGGAGAGCAGTGTCTGATGGAAAATGTTTGATGTTTGCCTTGGAAAGGATCTGGGGACAGGCTGATCACGGCAGCTCTTGCATCACTGGCACCACTGAGCTCACAGTCCTTCAGCACCTGTTTATACCTTCTTCCAAGCCCTGCTGTGAAGTGGCTCAGACTTCACCTCTCATCCTGCTCACCCAGCTCTCTGCCTTTCCCCAGATGCAGCCTCAGTGCTCTGGACAGCCCAGAGGGTCACCTGCACCCTGAATCCACCCCACTCTCCTTGTAACCAGCCTCCATCGCCCTGCCAGCTGCACTGGGACCCCTTGCTTCACTCCTGTGTGGCCCGGTCCCCTCTCCACCCAAACCCAGTTAAACAAATCTCTGCAGAGTTCTCCAGCTCAAGAAACCCACTCAGTGTTACCGAACTCAGGTAACAGTCAGGGCAGATACTGGGCTTCTTTATAGCACAGGCATGGCCACCCACTGCATCCTCACTCACAGATGCCTCCCTGTCCACCCCATCCTCATTTGCCTCCCCGAGGCAAGGCTTTCTGTGCGGCTAGCATGTCTTCCAGATGTGGTGGTAGCCCTGTCACTACAGTAGCAGCTCTGTGTGGTGAGTTAAATGCCCATAATGAGGTGATGGGTAGCAGACTGGACACTGGCAGCAGCAGCAAGGGGCACAGCCTCAGGCCAGGCATCGGCCACAGTCCCTACGTGCCAGCCTGCACCGTCACTGGCCCCACAGAACAGGGTGGCCAGTCAAGATGAAGAACTCTCTTGCAGCTGCATGTGAGCTTTGGAAAGTGCCCAGCACCCAGAGGGCCCTAAAGCTCCTGCATTCCTGCCTCCCCACCTCGCTCCCTCCTGGCAGAGCCTGCTCCTCCAGCAGCGAGCTCTGGGCTCCTCGTTGGTGGTACAGTTGTGAAAGAGGGTGGAATGATGGGGGAGATTCCCAGGCAGCTCTAGTCTGGCACTGCGGCTCTGTGGGCTGCAGGAATGCCAGGGAGTGGAGAAGGGATGTTGCTTGTTGTGCACGGGCAGGGAACACCTGGAGCTTGGGCAACGCGAGGAGCCATCCCTGCTCCTCCATGCAGTAGCTGCTGGCCTTCATTACATTAATTGCACTTGAGTTTGAGGCTCCATCAAGTCCAAACGCAGCCTCTAACGTAGCGTCATGGGGCTGGCTGGCACCCAGGAAGGAAAGCCAAGGGGGTGGAGGAAGGCTGGGTGAGAAAGCAACAGGCCTGGGGGAGCTGCAGCTCTCGGGGAGCAGGGAAGGATGCGCTTGTGCTCCCTGCCTCTCTCTGTGCCCCAGCAGCAATGATCCTGCCCTCTGTGCTTGCTGGGACAGGATCCTGGGGTGAAGTCCTTGTGTTGGGAGGGCACAGTGCCCACCCAGTACTATGTGTCCCACCTCAGGAGAGGGATGGGGTAGCAAGGAGCTGCCCTCACCCACTTGCTTGTAGCCCTGTGGCTGCAGGAAGAGGAGAGAGGCCACAACTACATGGTGCCAGACATGCAGGAGCCTCCACACCCCGCAGGTGAAGAGCAGCTGGTTTGTGAAAGGGTTTGTGATGGGTGAGGGTCTTTGCTGGAAGGTTCCTGTGTTTCTCACCTGCTGGGCTTTGCTGTTGGGCTTTTCCTGGGCTCCCTGTCTGCATCTTGCCTGTGCAGGAGGGAAAATGCAGCAGTGAGTGAACGAGTCCCTCCTCACACTCTTCTAGGGTCTCTTTAATAGAGCAGATCCCCCTGAGCATCCCAATGCATAGGGAGAGGACCCCCAGGGTGGATGGTGTAGCCCTCCNTAGCCCCCACCACCCCACCACCCCCCTACTATGCCTCACCTGCAAGGCTCCTTAGCATCCTCTTGCCCATTCCAGATGGGATGAGCATTCTTAGGGCAGCCTGCCTGCCCTATTCCCAGCAGGAAGGGTGCTATAGGGTAAGGGCACCCCAGGATGGCTTGGCAGCCACTAGATGTCCTCCGTGGCCCACACACGAGTGGGGCTTTCCTGCACTCTGCTGGAAAGGTAAATCCTCTGCCACTGAAACGTAGTTCATCCTGGGGAGCAGGAGAGCTGCTGCTGGAGCCAACCTCCTCCCTGTACTCTGCTCCCCTTGTTGCTGCCTGAAAGGTCCTCAGCAGGGTGAGCACCTTCATGATGTTCAGCAGGTACCCAGAGCATCCTTGGGCTTCTGCCAGTACCTCTCCTCTTCCCTGCTGGGAGGGATGGTTTGGTTTACAGCAGGGAAAACACCCCGGATTCCTTTTTGGGGGTCAAGAAACCCCCATGATTCTGGAAATCCCAGCTCTCCCAGCCCTGTTGTTCAGTCTTAGACAGATTTTCTCCCTAAGCAGCCTGAAATAGATGCTCAAGGAAATGCTGTTGCCTCTGTAGGGTGCCAGCAGGGTATTTCCCATGCACCTTGCCGAATACAGCGAGCAGCTTCCCCCATCTACATAATCCCCCTCATTCAAGCCAGGTAGTTCCTGCACTATCTTATCAGCACAGTCATTACACCCTCAGAAAACACAGAGTAAACAGCTCCAGCAAACTGCTCTTGATGAGGATTTCCTTGCCAAATAAGCCACTTCCCATCACTTGAGTGATGGTTACAAGAGAAGGGGTTTTGTACCTGCTGCTGTTTGAACAAGAGAGGAGTAAATAGAGCTCCCTCTCCAGGTACACAGGCAGGCACCTGCTCCTCCAGAGCTTCATCCCAGGCAAACAGAGGCAGGGAAAGAGGCTGTGGGAGCTGCTCATTTCAATACTGGCAGCTCCCCGCTGCTGCTTTGTTCAGTTTCTAACCTGGGATCTGGCTGAGGGAGGGAGATAACACCAGCAGGAGCTGCCAGAAGGGACTTTGATAGTCCACGCTGTCAGACAGT
The DNA here is from genome assembly GCA_013397515.1 of Upupa epops. Taxonomy (NCBI): domain Eukaryota; kingdom Metazoa; phylum Chordata; class Aves; order Bucerotiformes; family Upupidae; genus Upupa; species Upupa epops. Next base: position 325,383 of record VZRI01004037.1, on the reverse strand, counting down.
TGGGTTTACATCTTACTGCAAAAGATGGCACGGGCCCTGGCACCACATCTCTCATCGAGGGCATCAGGGGACTGCCATGGGCTGTGCTATGGAGAGATTGGTTGCACTGGGGACGTCAAAGCAGTGATGCTGGAGTATCACTGTGCACAGAAGGATGACAGCGCCCTGAGCTTCAACCCCTGCATGTCTCTCCTCTCGTTACCTGCCACAGCTGCTATGGGGTTTAGAGAGTCCTCAGGCTGCTCTGCTCCACCACAGCTGGATGCAGACAGGCCAGGACCTGCTGAGGAGCTCAAGTGCTTCCTATGCTCTTCTTCAGCATTTTAGCTGGAGCACAGCCTGAGAAAGCCCTTTCAGCCTTCCCTGGTGTTTACTCCTCCACAGAGTGACCCAGCCTGCCCCGGCTGAGCTGTACAATCTGGCTGGAGCAGAGCCCTTGGCCATGCTGCTCTCCTATTCAAAGGGAGAAAGAAGGAGGATGGGGAGAAGAGGGGGGGGAACAGAAACCAAATTAGTCTCCCAGCTGGTAGCAGAGCTTCTGTGCAGCAATTCCAGAGCCCGTCCAGTTTCTTCTCGCCTTACGAGGCTTCGCCACAGCCCCTCACAGCCCCTTGCTGTGAGCGCTGAGCTAATTCCTGCCCCTAGCTGGGCTGGTTTTCTCGGACGGGCATGTTCCCACCCCACTTTGCCTGTGTCTCTGCACTCACATTTCACATCGATAGGTATTTTTCATCCCCTTCCCCATGTAAATCACACCACATATAGTCACAAGCGCTGTGCTCAGCCAGCAGGGCTCCTCCTGACAGGAGCCAGTGCCCAACACTGAGCAAACAGGCTAATTCAGCAGCCTGGCCTGATGCCCGCCTCAGCAGGATGAGGTAAAGCTTTAAAGATCAGGGACCGGGCAGGACCATCAGGAGGTGGAAGAAGAAAATCCCCTCGGCCCTCTGCAGGGTCTGCTCTGGGGTTTGTCCTGCAGTGATGTGATGGCACCAACGCAGAACGGAACTGAGATCTAAGCACAGACCCTTGGGTTTAACTCTGGGGTCTTTTGGAGCTGGAGGATTTACAAGTGAGAAGGAGGGTTAAGCCTCTTCCATTCTGTGCTGAATCCCAGTTGCAGTGGCTCCTTATTGCATCTCATCACCATGTGCAGCATGTCCTGCTTTCCAGGCAGAGCATGTGTCGCCCCATGCGATGCAACATCCGGCTGATGAGCTGCAGGACCACCAGGCTGCCTGGAAACCCTCCTCTCCGTGGAGATCTGAAATGATCTCAGTGGTCTCAAGGTTTATGTGGTGGAAGGGACAACAGAGAGCTTTAGAGCAAGAACCCTCCAGATCTTGACCAACCATGAAAGGGATATCTTAGGCTTAAGACTGGTGGGGAAAGAGAGAGGCTGGTCCTGGCATTGAAGGGGGGCTGAGCTGGAGATTCCCAGGGTCAGGCTGGGACACAGACAGGGGGTCCTGCATAATTATTCACCTGAGAAGGTGTGTTGTAACAGAATCACAGAGCAATCCTGGTTGGAAAGGAGCTCCCAGCTGCCCCAGTCCAACCATCCCCACATCAACAAAACCCCTCAGTCCCTGAGAGACTGACAGACACAGCCTGACCCCCTCCCTGCTGCCACTCGAGCAGGGCGGGAAGCCCCATGGCTACAGGGTTCTTCAACACCTCCAGGCAGGGGGACTCCACCACCTCCCTGGGAAGGCCCTGCCAGTGCCCAACCACTCTGGCTGCAGAGAATCTCTGCCTCAGAGCCAGTCTGACCCTCCCCTGCCTCAGCTGCAGAGCAGTGCCCCTGCTGCTGTCAGCAGGCACCAAGGAGCAGAGGCCAACAGCCACTCTTCCACAACCTCCCTTCAGGGAATAGGAGAGGGCAGTGAGGTCTCCCCTCAGCACCCCCAAGTCTTGTTCTGCTGGGCAGCTTTTGAGCCCCTCAACCCCCAGCCTGGAGTGGTGCCTGGGGTGGTTGTGACCGAAGAGCAGGACCCAGCACTTGGCCTTCTTGCCCCTCAGACAACTGGCCTCACCCATCGATCCAACCTGTCCCAGTCCCTGTGCAGAGCCCTCCTGCCCTCGAGCAGACCAACACTCCCACAGCTCTTGGCGTCATCTACCAAGGGCTTATTTTCCCTCAAGAAGTGAAATCTCTTATTAAACATGAAAAGACCCCACTGTCAGTAATCAGAGCAGGAAGGAGCATTGTGAGGCATGTGATAGCAGATGAATTTCTTCACCAGCATTCACTGAACCAGTGAGGGCAGGTGTTGCCCTGGACTGGGTTTTGATAAGTGATGAGGGCACCGTACTGCGAAAATAACCTTGGAATCAGACACGAACTGCTGATTCAATTACAACCAAATGGAAAGACAAACAAAGCCTGCAAATAAGGTCCTTGATTTCTAATAGGCAAATCCTTGTTGGCTAAGAGAAATCCACAGGAATGAAAATTGGCCTCAGGAGCTCAGGAGGAGGTTTGTGATTTCTTTCTCTGAGTCAGAAAAAAAACCAACCAAGTTCAAAAATCTTTTGGAGAGATGAGGGATGGGGCCACCTTCCAAGGAGCTCTGAGTTCCAGCTAGATGAATAACCACCTCAAAAGGATGCTAACAGCAATCAGAATGCCCGCAAGGGCTGTAGGAACGGGCCAGCTCAGCAGAGAAAGCAGCAGCATAGACGGGGGTGTCAGGAGGAATCAATGGGAGCTGTCAAAAGCCAAACGATGCGATGGGGGTTGGGGGGTTAAAGCAGCCAACCCTGAGGTTTTCGGGTACAGAGCAAGGGAGGAAGGAAGAAATGGTGATGCTCTGCAGTCGGCAAGGGGTAGAGAGTAAGGCAGGGCTAATACTGCCTCAAGAAGATGTAGTCATCAGTGGGGGAAAGGGCTAAATGTGGGGCAAGTGAAGGCAGAGATTCAAGTGGAAATTGCCAAGTTCCTGGTAGAAACGCAACTCAGAGCTCACTCTCTGGGAGGTGGGAGGTAGGGAAGAACTTTCTGCCATGTGGATCTAGAGGAGTGGAGGAAACTGTGGCTCTTCCATCAGGGTTTTTAACAGGTCTGTGTCCTCTCAGCATTATCACAGGACCAGAGCACCGAACTCAGTTCACATAAAACAGGGATGGAGTTGGGAGAGGTGATGGTAGGTGACTATGGAAATGCTACCTCTCTCCTCAGGGTGAATTCTGTAGGAGACAAGTGTTAGGGCTACATATAAATGGGAAATGAAATGACTTGTGTCTGCCTCGGAGGAACCAGTTGTTTCTCAAACTGGTCTTCTTTTCTAACCCAAAACATTTGTAGATAGAGCTTGTGGGGATAAAAAAACCCTTCTCCAATTTGCTTTAGGATGAAGCTTGAGCTATTTTGAGGAAGGAGTGTGTGGTATGGTTTCTGCTAATACTACTCCAGCAGATCCTTTCCCATTTCTGGATGAGGAGACAGGGCTTCTGAGAACTTCTGCATCAGCTCTGCTTGCACAGACATCAGCGCTGGGAGCAGCAGCCATGGAGGTGCTTTGTCCTGAGGTTTGATCACACACTGAATCCCTGCGGAGTTCTCTGCACTGTCCACTGGCTTCTTCAGCGGTGCCCTGGCCACCTTGTCTGCAGCAGGGTGAGCAGGCAGCAGTCACAGAATCACAGGCTGGTTTAGGCTGGAAGGGAGCTCAGAGCTCACCCAGTCCCAACCCCCTGCCATGGGCGGTGACGCCTCTCACTGGACTGGGATGTGCAGAGCCCCATCCAACCTGGCCTTGGACACTTCCAGGGATGGAGCAGCCACAGCCTCCCTGGGCAACCTGTTCCAGGGCCTCAGGACCTTCACATGAAGGAATTTCTGCTTCAGATCTCATCCCCTCTTTTAGCTTGAACCTAGCCCCTTTGTCCTCGCACCACAGTCCCTCATAAAAACTCCCTCTGCAGCTTTCCTGGAGCCCTTCAGAGACTGAAGCAATGTCCTTCGGTGACTGGAGGTTTCCTAACTGCAGAGCAAAGAGGCAATTCAGGCCTTCCAGGTCCTCCTCTTGGCTCTCCATGTGTGGCCATGGGCAAACTGTGACCCCAGCTCTGAGATGATGATGCAAAGACCAACAAGGTCAGGGAGATGCCAAGTGCCAGTGCTGCTCTTTCCCACCCCAGCACGTCCAGGTCTCTTGCTCTGGTTCCTTGCACACACTCACACTCTCTCTCTGCCCTAATAGCTCTCTGTAACCTGAGTCTGTCCTTCCCCTTTTCCTTACTTTCTCTCCTCTTGTTCAGGCACGTTGCTGAGCAGGGCAGAAGTCAGTCAGCATCGCTTGGGGAGGGACCCTCAGCAGTGACACTGGAGGAGAGGAGCCAGCTGGGAGGGAGAGGGGTCAGACAGAGGGAGAGTGGGAAGGAATGATGAGAAAAGGAGAGACACAAGTTAAAATGAGTGAGAAAAACAATTCTTGCTCCAATTTGTGGGAAATCTCTCTGCCATCCGTTAGCAAATTTCTCCTGGTTTTGTAGCAGCTGCAGCCCCAAGCTATAGGCTGGAAGCAGGGGAAGATGAAAGGAAAGGAAGAGGTGGGAGAGGGCCCAAGTCTTGCTAAACCAGCGGGATGTGAAAGCCACAGCACTAACTGGCTGTCAGCGCTTTCTGGCTGCTCCCTGCCACTTCCCTGGCAGCAGTCTGGAGCCCAGGGGGAGCTTTGCAAGAGAGGAAAGGGGCTGCAGAGAAGCTCCAAGGAATCACAGAACCATAAAACCATAAGGTTCAGTGCTCTGGAAGTCATCCAGTCCAACCCCTCTACAAGATGCAGGGCTAGCAGTCACCAGCCCAGGTTGCCCAGAGCCCCAGCCAGCCTGACCTTGCATGGCTCCAGGGATGGGGCCTCCACCCCCTCTCTGGGCAGCCTGGTCCGGGGATCCCCCAGCCTCAGCTCCAACAGCTTTGTCCTCCTGTCCAGCCTCCCTCTGCCCTTTTCCAGCTTCAAACCAGGACCCCTCACCCTACCATTCCCTGCCCTTGGGAACAGCCTTCCCCAGCCCTCTGACAGCCCCTCTCAGGGGTTGGGAGGTTGCTGTAAGGCCCCCCTGCAGACAATTTGTCCTCAAGGATGGGGGAATGAGAAGGGAACATTGCAGCCAGCAGTTTCCTGCAGGACCCCAGGGTCCAGCAGTGGCCAGGGACTGCAGAGTACTCCCTCAGGGCCTTCCTTTGCCTGTTAGGAGATTCTCCAGGGCTGTCTGGTGCAGACAAAAGCTTCCTCTGGCTCCCCAGGCTGGCACAGAGCTGCTGAACTCCAGCTCCTGCTTCGCCTCTTGGCACTAGAAGAGTAGATGGGAAGCTACTGCAGCTCAGTTGGGTAAGTCTGTTCTTAGTTTGGGATTTTTATTCATTCTTTTACCAAAAAAAAAAGGCAACCCACAGTTCATGTCTCTAATATTAAGCTGGGCTGCTCATAATTCTCCTCCAGACCTTGCACCAAGCAGGCTCTCTCGTGCTCTGACACAGGGAGGATGTTCAAAGTGCTCCTGCAGGGCAGGAGAGGGGATTGGCAGCTCATTGCTTCATCATCTCTTTCAAAACTGTTTACTGACCTTGCAGCTCTCCTGCCCACCCTGGACTATGGCCTCTGCTTTTCTTGTACTACACACACACCACACACTCCCCCAAGTCACCTCCTCATGGTCAGTGTGAGGGTGCTGTGTGTGGACACACAGATGCCTTCTCTCCAGATGCTCCAGATGGTCCCCTATACCCTCTGGCAATGCCAAGTAACTGACCAGGTGAGTCCCGGCCGTGCTCAGAGGGGCTGTGGGTACTCACCCTCAGCTCCTGGAGACAAAGCATTCCCTGAACAGCAGGTAGTCCTGCAGCCCACAAGCCCCACCTGCCAGGATTAATCATTACACCAAGGGTAATCCTGCCACTCAGACCTGAAACTGCCTTGGCTTTGTGAGGACCTGAATGACCTCAGTGACAAGCTAAGCCAGGGCTGTCCTGCCCTTGGCTGTCCTGCCCTCAAGCAGTCCTTGCAGCCTCAGGAGGAAGGTGTTGGGTGTCGCACGGTGTGTTCAGTGCTTGCATGACAGCTCTGCCACCAGTTGCAAGGGTACTCTCTCCCCTCCCACCTCCAGAGTGTGCTGGAGCCTGATCAGAGGTAGCCTGGTGCTTGGGACCTGCTCTGGTTCAGGTCATCGCCACAACCATAGCAAAGGGATCTGATTACAGAACCACAGGATCATTAAGGTTGGAAAGGACCTCTAAGATCATCAAGTCTGACCTTCACCCCAGCACCTCTATGACCACCAGACCGTGTCCCACAGAGCCACATCTACTGCCTTCTGGACCCCTCCAGGGATGGGGGCTCCCTCACTGCCCTGGGCAGCCTGTGCCAGTGCTCAACTGCTCTTGCACTGAAGGCATTTCTCCTCATTTCCAGTCTGAACTCCCCCTGGGGCAACTGGTGACCATTTCCTCTGCTCCTGTCAGCAGTTCTTGGGGAGAAGAGGCCAACACCAGTCACCCTACAGCCTCCTTTTAGAGAGCTCTAAAGGGCAGAAGCGTCCCCACTCAGCATCCTTCAGGCTGAACAACCCCAGCTCCCTCAGTTTCTCCTCACAAGACCCGTTCTCCAGTCCCCTACCCAGCTTTATTGCCCTTCTCTATCCTCACTCTGTCCCCCGCTGCTGCTCTCGGGGTCCCCAGCATCTCCTCCTGTCTTCCTTTCACAGCTGGGGTGGGTAGGGGGGGTGGTGGGAGGCTTTGCTCAGGGACAGGACAGGACTGTGCTGTTCGGAGCAGTGTTTTGAATGGGGCCCCTCTTGCTGACCCCACCTCCTTCCCCCTTTTTACGAGGAGCTGGCCTCTTTCAGCTGACAGCAGGGCTTTCCTGCCAGCCTCGTTAGCTTTAGCTGGAACAATTTCCTTTGAACTCAGCTTGAATTAACATCTCCATGGCAATAGGATCAGGGCTTTGTCTCTTGCAACCTACCCTTCACCCTCAACAAGAGGTTCCACCAGGAGGTGGGAAGGGAACAGTTTTGCCACCCTGGCCAACACCAGCAGCTTCTCCTTGGGGATAAGCAGAGGTGTTTGCGGGGAGGACCACACCAGGATGGTTCTACTGTCTGTAACTTCCCTTGGGGAGGACCTGGGAAGCTGCAGCAGATGTTGGCAGGTCCTCTCTCAGATTATCTTCCTGCATAAAGTGCCAGCGAGTGAGAGTGTGTGTTGGGCTGGAAGGAAAGCAGCCTGTTTCACTGTACCATCAACAACCACAAACGCACAGTCCCCTGGGACTGGATTTCTCTGGTGCTGAGCCAATGCAGTGGGTGGAAAACACTGCTCCTGCTTCATCCCAACTCAGCATTTCCCTTCAGCCCCGTGCTGTCACCTCATCTCCCCCTACAGCCACCCAGTTCCCCTCTTCCATCTCTGTCCTGGCTGCCTCTTCATCTCCCATGACTGGGGTATCTGCTGCTGCAGAAGGGGGCTGGCTGGGTCCTCTCCCACCCTCCCACCACCTAGAACTTCCCACTCCTCTAACTCCTATGAAACAGCCACGTGCAAATCCATGACCTTCTGGCTGTTTGGGGGGGCTCCTCCTGATTGTTCCCGCAGAAGGGAGCTCCTTCTCTTCAGGCTGTTATGGGATCTGACCTTTCCAGTTCTGCGTCACCCCCAGCCCAGGCAACCCCAGCAGCAGATAAAGGGCCACTTTATTCCCTCCTTGCATCACTCCTACGTCCAGCTCTGGCCCACGTGGCTCGGTCTGGTTGGCAGTAGTGGGCTCTCCCTAACAATATGGGGTTCTTTCCTCTCGCAGACCGAGAGGCTGCTTTTGCAGCCAAATCTGTAGGTGGGAAAAAAGAGGCTTTTTCCTCTGGATGCCAAATTCTTTGGGAGCTGCCCCAGGGGAATCAAATCCGTTCCTTCTGTTTGGAGGGACAGAAGAGGGAGAGATGTAAACACTGCAGCAGCCACTTCCCCTTCTGCTCCTCCTCGTTGCTCTTAAATACCTTGGGATGGCAGTGCTAGTTCTGCTCCCAACATCCTGGCATGGGCTGTGGGTGACTGGGCAAAACTGGGAAGCCCCGGGTGAATTTTGTGTCTCCAGAGTGGGTTTGCTGGCCATCACACTACAGTCAGGGTGACTAGAGGGGAAGTCTGATGAAGAGAGGCTGAGGGAGCTGGGGGTGTTGAGCCTGGAGAAGAGGACACTCAGGGGGTACCTTCTCCCTCTCTCCAGCTCCCTGAAGGGAGGGTGCAGTCACGTGGGGGTCGAGCTCTTCTCCCGGGCACCCAGTGCACCAGGATGAGAGGGCAGGGCCTGAAGCTGCCAGGGGAGGGTTAGGTTGGATGTTAGAAAGCCCTTCGTCGGGGCGGAGCAAGGGCAGTGGTGGAGTCCCCATCCCTGGAGGTGCTTAAGAAACAACTGTATGTGGCACTTAGAGCCCTGGTCCAGTGTATTGTGGTGATGTCAGGTCCTGGGCTGAGCTGGATGAGCTCCAAGGGCTCTTCCAGCCTCAGTAGTTCTGTGACCATCCAACAAGCTCACGGAGCAGAACAAGGTCCTTTGCAGAGTGATGCAGGGTCTCAGTANCTCTCTCCAGCTCCCTGAAGGGAGGGTGCAGTCACGTGGGGGTCGAGCTCTTCTCCCGGGCACCCAGTGCACCAGGATGAGAGGGCAGGGCCTGAAGCTGCCAGGGGAGGGTTAGGTTGGATGTTAGAAAGCCCTTCGTCGGGGCGGAGCAAGGGCAGTGGTGGAGTCCCCATCCCTGGAGGTGCTTAAGAGACAACTGTATGTGGCACTTAGAGCCCTGGTCCAGTTTATTGTGGTGATGTCAGGTCCTGGGCTGAGCTGGATGAGCTCCAAGGGCTCTTCCAGCCTCAGTAGTTCTGTGACCATCCAACAAGCTCACGGAGCAGAACAAGGTCCTTTGCAGAGTGATGCAGGGTCTCAGTAGGATGCATGGGGAAAGAAGTGGCAAGGCAACAGGCACAAAGCTCTTGGCACAGGCATTCCGAGGCAGTTGTGCTTTGATTTCCTCTTCTCCCTCCTCCTTCCCCCACTGTGCTCTTTCTCCCTCCTCCAACAGAGCTGCTGCAGCTGGATCGCAGCAGGCAGTTTTCATTCTCTGTTAATGAGAAACTCCTGCACTTTGTCCCTTGAATCCGAGCCACGTTCTCCACGTGATGGTGGGGAAGGGCTCCAGCTAAGGTTACAGGCGAGAAAGAACCACGAAGGGATAAGTTAGCTGCCCTTGTACTCATCGCTCCTGTGCCAGGGGCTGAGCTGGGTGGTGGGAAGCCATCAGCTGGAAGCCAGTTGCTGGGGGAATCAAAGCCTGTCTGGCCTCACCCTGCTGACCCTGCGCTGACTCAGCAGGCTGTCTGGATCTCTTCATAGCAGGGAATGGGAATTCATCCCCCTGTACTTCCCACCTCCCCCCATCCCCATCCTCAGCTGCGATTAGCACGCAAGAGGCTGCATGCACAGCCCAGCCTCCACGCTCCCGTAACCATGAATCATAAACCAGCGGGGTGGTTTCCTGGAGCTGGGGAACAGGAGTTCTTCCTCATGTCCTGGTACTGCTGGACGGGCCTTTTCCCATGAGGGAAGCTTCTGGTCAGGGCCAGGGGAACCCCCAGTGTTGCTTGGCTGGGACAGACTCCCCCCAGCTGCTTGCCAGGGCAGCTAGGTGCACCGTCAATGAGATTTCTCTTCCATAACCCAGACTCTGTGGCAGTGATGCTCCTCAGCACCACCTGAGGTGCAACTTTCCCCCTTATTCTTGCCTCCCCCTAGCATGTCTGCGGGGAGTGGAGCCCCTCTGTGTGCTTCTGAGCTTCTGCTCTCAACAGGCAGAGCACACTGTGCCAGGCTCTGCCTTCCTGCGGTGGTTTCTGCTTCTTATCTCGAGCAAAAGGTGTCTCGTCTCTTGCTGATCCAGACAAATCAGCCCTGACCCTTTTGTGGCTCCATCTCAGTCAGGGATTCTTGTTCTCTTTGCAGTCCAGCCCTAGGAGAAGTGAAGGGAACATGATGTGATTTCTTCCTGCAGCGCTTACGAGCCGCTCAATTAATTCTGGGCTGCAGACCCAGCTCCCCACAAACAGCGAGACTTATTTATTCCCCTAGTCCTGGCACTTGCGGGGACTCACAGCCTGCAAGTGGTTGGCAGGGCAGCTGCAAGCAGGACCATCCTGGTTTGTCCTTAGCCAAGCTCTGAGCTTCGTGCCACAGGGGACAAAGGGACTTCCCAGCGGTGTCTGTTGTCTGACTCCAGCTCTGGTGACCCGGGCTTGTTTTCTTTCACGCTTCCCTGCTTCCATGAAGCCCCATAGAAAGGGCTGGCCTCTGGGTTTAGTCCACAGCATCGCTGACAGACACATCCTGAACTGCAGAGCAACAGCTTAAGGCAAGCCTCTTCGGGTTTTGGGGTGTTAGGGATTCAGAGCCCAGTGACTGGCGATAGGAGCAGAGGAACTGGGGTCAGGCTGTGCCAGGGGAGGGCCAGGTTGGATCTGAGGAGAAACCTCTTCCCAGAAAGAGTGGGGAGGCCTTGGCACAGGCTGCCCGGGGAGGGGGTGGTGGCACTGTCCTTGGAGGGGTTCAACAACCGGGCAGCCAGGGGGTTTGAGGAGCTGGGGTCGTGGTTGGGGGTTGTAGGGTGGACGGTTGGACTGGATGGTCTTGATGGTCCTTTCAACCCCCCCATGTGATTCTTTCATGAGGGGAGGGCTGGCAGCTCTAGGACTTGGGAAGAGGCAGCCTCTGAAAAACCCTTCTGCTTTCTCCCACACTTCACAGGACGGGGCAGGTGGAAGCATTTTGCCTTTGATGCACTGCAGAGAGGACAAAGACTTCCCAGCTCTGAAAGCTTCTCAGCTTTTGCATTGCAGCTTTCCCCACCTCCTTAATGGGGCGTGAATGGGGTGAAGCAAAGCAGCAGGAAGCTCTCAGGCAGCTGTGATCTCCCCAGAACCCGAAAACCTCTTGGAGCTGGGTCAGTGAAATGAGTCAGCAGCTCGGCTGGGTGGTAGGGACAGAGAAGCTTCCCAGTGTGGGGGGAACCTTTGGGAGCAGGAGTGGGGGAAGCTCTTTCTCTGAAGTGACTGAGGGAGAGAGAAATCCAGAGAAAGCCCCTGGAAAGACAAACTGGGGGTAGAGAAAATGTTCCTCTACATCCCCAGTGCTGTGCCCAGCTGGTGAGGGGCTGTGGTCTCCAGCTACTGCTCTGCAAGTAGAAAGGGGGGTGTGAAGGATTACCTGGAAGAGTTGGGTTTCCTTTGCTGGCCTTGTGCTTCTCAGCCTTTATCCACCCCCTGGGACTGAGATCAGGTGAGGAAGGGATGTTTTCTGTATTTCACTCTGTTTTGGCTCCATCCCCCAGGCACCACATCAGCAACAAGCTGCAGGGTGACCTCAACGAGGAACAGATTGTCCTTTGGCTCGCCTCCATCTCACTGCCTGTGGGTCACCAGGCAGGAGGACCTTGAGGTAGGAAGAGAGACATGAAGGGCAGAGGAGCTTTTCCATCAGGTAACAGCATGCAGGAGCTAAAATGAGACCAGCAGCAGGGTTTGGGAGCTGCAGGATCTGGCACAGGGGTGAGATGTGTTTCAGCCATCTCTAGTCTGATGCCTTGTTGGGTGTTCACTGAGTCAAGAGTGACTCAAGAGCTGTGACCAAGACAACCTGGACCTGAGCCAGCTGTGGACCTTCATCTAGGACTGGATGCAGAGGGAAAGCCTTTCCCCATGTAAAATCAGCACAGAGGAAGAACTCTAGTGACCTCAGTCAGTTAGTTACTGCTTTAGGACAGATCATAGCTGATTCTGGGAGTCCAGAACCATCCCAGCAAAGCACAGAGAACATTTCCAGCTATAGCCTATTCCTGCAGGCTGATCCCTCACCTCAGTTCTTTGGGGCTGGGGCTGGTTTTTAGGGGGGTGGGGAGGGGAGTTGCTGCTTTTCAATACATTTCCATGAAATAGAGGTTTGCCTGGACTCTGGGCAAATGCAGTTCGGGCCACTGCAGATGCTTAAATGCCAGAGGACTTTGAAGCATGAGGAAATGTTGAAATCCTAAGTAGAAAACATACGGCACTGGGCTGCGGAGTAAAATGGGAAAGGGAAAAGCTCGGTTGTCAAGCTGAGCTGAAGATGGTTTATTATTCAGATTGAAAACGAGGAGATTTCTTTCTGCTAAAGGAACTTGGAGCAGAGCTGGGTGTTTTCTGAAACCCATTCTTTGTTCCCAAAGACAAGCAGCAGCCTTATTAATTGTTTGTATTGTGGTTCTATTAGGTCGATTATTAAATCGCTGAAGTGAAACCCAGAAGAGCCCGAGGCTTTTATTTTATGTAAAAATGGATGAAAATGGAAACCACCACTGACATTTTCCCAGCTGAAGAGAAAAACGTTAACCGCTGCCTCTCTCTGCGAGCACAGACCGTTCGGGGAGGTTCAGCCTTCATCCATAGGAGGCAAAGGGAGGGAGGGGATAAAGGGGGAAGTGGGAAACTCCCCCCAGATCCTTCATGTTCTGATTATTGCTTCGGTGTACAGTTTGAAATGGAAATGAGACTCCCTGGGGAACAGGTTTCAGACAGGATGGTGCTGGCTAACTCTGCTCTTGTGCCCTGGTCTGCAGTGGAGGGAGGAAGCCACTAACCCCCACCCCAGCTCATCCTTTGGCCCCATTGCTGCTGTCAGCCCGCACTCATGACAAAGTATGGCTAAAACATGCCCATTGCTTCGGGCTTAGGGTTATTCTGATCTCTCTTAATTGTTTTGAGAGCTGACCCTCACTGTGGGGGTTGCTCCCGCATTGATGTGTCAGGTCTGATGGCATCGGATCAGTGCGCTCAGCCGTGCAGGGGATTATGCTCATTCCCACAAGCTCCTTGTGCACTGAGGATCCCCTAAAGCTCCCAGGACCATGGGCTGGAAGATTCTGGTCTTTAACTTGACTACTTTGTATTTACCCCCTGAAAATGTCCTCATTTTTCTGTCTAGATTTTCATTCATGCAGCTTGGGTCAGGAGCTACTGTGGCTCAGTGCTGTCACAGAATCCTAGAATCCTCATGGCCAGAGAGGACCTCCAGGATCACCAAGTCCAGCCCAACAGCTCCCCAACCCCCAGACCATGGCCTCAAGTGCTCTAGCTATTCGTCTGTTAACCCCCTCCAAGGATGGCGAGTCCACCACCTCCCTGGGCAGCCTGGTCCAGTGCCCAACCTCTCTCTCAGGAAAGAGCTTCTTCCTCAGATCCAATCTAACCTTTCCGTAATGCAGCTTGAGGCCATTGTCCCTCATCCTATCATTATGAATTTGGGAGAAGAGACCAGCAGCAGCCTCGCTACAACCTCTGTTAGGGAGCTGTAGAGAGCACTAAGGTCTCCTCTCAGCCTCTTCTTCTTTTGTCCTTAGAGAATATCCCTTCAGCAGCTGGAGATTGTTCTGAGGCACTGAACCTAATAAATCATAGAATCATTGTGGTTGCAAACGACCTTTAGGATCATCAAGTCCAACCCTAAACCCTACTCTACGAAGTCCAACTATTAGAGCCACCAGTGTCCCAACACCCCATCTGTGAGTCTTTTGAACCACTCCCATCAGGGATGGCAACTCAATCCCCTCCCTGGGCAGCCAGATCCAAGGCCTGATGACCCTATCAGTGAGAATATTTTCCCTAATACCCAATCTCAACTTCCCCAGGTGCAGGTTGTTTTTATTCATGATAGCTACGGGTATTTTTATTGCTTAAAATCCCATCCTGGTCCCTCTCTGCAGCTGTTCACATCTTCTGGGGACCCTGGCTCTGTTTAAAATGCCCGTTGTGTAAATCACTGTAATGAGTTTTATATCATTCGGTTGTATTTATACGGCTTGATTTAGGTTTTGGATTCCTTCCACTACATCTTCTCTATTGCTGTGATTTTATTGATGGTGTTTCTAGTGGATTTGCATTGCTTTCCTTCGATGGGTATCAGGCTGGCTGGATTGGCGGTGTATTTCTTCAGTTAGATTTATATCACTTTAATTAGATTTATATCCCTTTAGAATTTGAGGGCTTCACTTAGATTTATCTCTTTTACCAGGCTTGTCTCGCATAGGAGATTCACATCCTTTTTGTTTCAGAGGCTAGTGCTTAACTCAACGCTCGTGTTGTCTGATCTAGACTTTGGTCAGCTTCCCAATCAGATCTGCAGAGAAAGAACTCACTGCCTGGGTTTCTTCTTCCCTATTTTCCACTGGGATCATTCCAGCATAAACTGTGCTGCTTTAACTTAACTTCATCCAAGTCAGCACCAGCAGGAATGTACTGGAGACCAGCCCACTACCAGCATTCCTCACAATTCCCAGTGGGAGTCCAGTTAGTGAGCTACCACTGCTGTTCCTCTTCTCCTTTACCTTCAGTACCACAGAGGAGCTGAGCACACCCTCCTGGGATGGCAGGAACCAGCACAGCAGTCTCCCAAAGCTCCAGGATCAGTGTCTGCTTGGGTAATGTAGTCTCCAAACTGGGTTTTCCCCTTGCAAGTGAGTGCTGTGATCACCAAGCAACAGGGTGTCAAGGGAGCATTTGCTTCTCTACTTCTCTTTATCCAAGAAAATACTCCAGTACCTTAAGGAGAGCTCAGAGCTGCTAATCCCAGGCTTAGTGGTATCTCCCTACTTACTGGTGCCCCCAAGACCATAACTGGGCAAGTGGGGCAGGCTCCTACACTTCTTGCTCTGAGATGCGATCTTGCAGGATGTGAAATGTCAGTGCAAGTCTGTCCCTTGAGACACTCTGGTCAAGACACCCTCAGCAGGGTTCAGAGAAGCTCTTCCAGTCAATAGCCACAGAGGACCTGGCTTGGAATTTCCTCACCAGCTAGAAGGGACCTAAATCCACAGAGCAGCTAGAAGGGACCTAGATCCACAGAGCAGCTAGGAGGGATCTAAATCCACGTGCTTTAGGGTGAAAGCCAAGCCCTGGCTGAGCTGGGTCGGTAGATGTCCCTCAGGGCTGTTATTTCAGATGTTCACAGCAGGGGATTCGGTTTCTTTCCTACAAACATGTGATCTGGGGCTCTGCTGGAGGGCAGGACAGTGGGACAAGCAGACCCCTGCTCCCAGACCTTACCCAGCCTTTAAACCCACAGAGGGCCTGAGAAACTGCACTTTGCTTTCTATTAGATGTATTTATATATATATTTTATATATATATATTTAATTTCTCTTCAGCCTCCAGCACAGGGTTTGGCAGGGGGGTGCTGCCCTCACTCAGAGACCTCATGCAGAAGAGATTCAGGTTGAATCTCTTCTTTCCCGACACACAACATGACACTGGTGCTTCCTGCATATCCAGGGATATTAAAAGCTTAGGAGAGATGTCACTCACACAGCTGTAGCCTCAGGGTGCAGGTATGTGAGGTACCTGCCAAGCATGGAACAGCCTGTCAGCAGTGCAGAGGGTTTGCATGTCCTCCCCAGCCCTGGAAAGGGCAGGAAGGTTTTCCTCCTGCTCACTGGGAGTGCTGCCAGGCGATACTGAAAGATCAAGTCCAGCTGTCTGCCCTACAACCCCCAACCACTACCCCATCCCCTCAAACACCCTGGCTGCCCGGTTGTTGAACCCCTCTAGGGATGTTGCCACTGCCCGCTCCCTGGGCAGCCTGTGCCAAGGCCTCCCCACTCTGTTTGGGAAGAGGTTTTTCCTCAGATCCAACCTGACTCTGCCCTGGCACAGCCTGACCCCAGAGAGGTTTTGGAGTCTACTGTTCTGGTGATATTCCAGACTCTCCAGGACATGTTCCTGTAGGATCTGCTCCAAGTGATTCTGCTCTGACAAGGGGGTTGGACCAGATGATCTCCAGAGGCCCCCTCTAACCCCCACCAGTTTGTGATGTCAAATAGGCCAAGAGCTGCAGAAGAAAGGAGAAGAACACAGGGGTTCACCTACCAATTCCTTTATCCCAGCCTGCCTTCACCCCTCTCTGCCCTCCTTCAACAGGAGGTCACTTCCCATCCCTAATGATTCTATGATTTCCCTCTCCTTAGGCATGACTCAGGTCACACAGAGCATGGCAGCAGCAGGGTCACGCTCTTAAGCCTCTTCCCATGAACTTACCCAGGAGAAAGGGGGCAGAACCCCTCCTACACATAGCAAGAACCATTCTAGTTGCTCTCCTCACCCCTTTCCTCTGTTTTTTTCATTCTCCCAGCAGCTGCATCCAGCCCCTACATAAATGAGCATGGTATCTCAATTAATGTGGATCTAATCAGGACATCAGCATCTCTGGAAGGCAGTCTGCATGGGCTGTAGAGGTTGAGCACTCACTTAACCTCCCAGAGCTCTGCCACTGGAGCCTGTTTATTTAATTACACCCAGGCTGCTGGACTCCTCAACCCTTTAATTGCCCAGGACAGAGAATAGGATGGTAAACAGGTCAGAGATAGAAGATGCTGGGCATTGTTGTGAGACAGTGAAGCTGGTTTTAAGCGCCATTCAGAAGCTTGTTTTATGTAATTGCCGAGAAAAAGAGGGCGTTGAGGAGGGGCAGCAGGGAACACTCAAAAGGGATGCTGAAGAGTTTTTTAATTAATGAAAAATTACTTGATTGAAGCCCAATTCCCTTCTGTGACAGCAAGATCAGTACTGAACGCCACAACACAAATCCTTTCCCGGAGCTTCAGATGAAGCCGTGGGTTCTCTGTAGTAAATATTCCTGATAACAGCTGGGATTTAGGCAACAAGTTGGAGGAGTGAGACAGTAAAAAAAAAATCCAATTAACTCTCCCAGAGCTCGATTAGTTCTGCAGTGCTGAGCACAACGGTGAAAAGCTGGGGTTTATGTGTTCAGATCCCCAAAACCATTACCCTGATGGAATCCTTCGAAAAGCACCGATGATTCTTTCATGTAGCTTTAAGCGTAGAGTTTGGCCTGGAAACAGTAATGAAGGATGGAAGATTAAAGAGACGAGGCGGAACATCTGGGTCTGATCCCTGACCTCAGTTACACCAACCTGAGATTAACTCTGGAGTAAATAAAATGAGAGACTCGGCAAAAGCTGCTGCTTCTGGAAGACTTAGAGCTCTAAGCTTGTTCTGGATAACCGAGTGGGGTTTTCAGAGCACAACCCAAAGTCTGGGTTTTCCTTCTCTTTACTGCCCTCAGCTCTGTCTGAGCAACCAAGTGCTAGAAGGAGAAGGCTGCGTGGCTCTCAGTATTTGGGTCAGGCTGGATCTGAGGAAAAACTTCTTCCCAGAGAGAGTGGGGAGCCCTTGGCACAGGCTGCCCAGGAGGTGGAGGCAGCGTCCCTGGAGGGGTTCAACAGGATGATTGAGGAGATGGGGTAGTGGATGGGGGTTGTAGGGCAGATGGTTGGACTTGATCTTGAAGGTCTTTTCCAAGACTCTATGATTCTGTGTTCACACAGAGCTCCGTTCATACCAGCAAAGGAAATAAACCTGAAGAAACTAGGGCTGGGGGGTGGAAAGCCTTGGCAAACAGCAAGCAAGCTGTCCAGCCACGGCTGGGAGAGTGAGAGTAATCTGCTGTTAAACCTCTTGCATCGACAAAACAGGTGTGTGCACCAGCTTTGATGCTTGGTCCATCCATCTTCTTCAAGCAATAACCCAGCAAGGGCAAGGGTGCTCTGCACAGCTCATTAGACACAGCCCAGTAAATCATACTGAAAGCAGTATGGCTTGACACCAGTGCTTTGTTCGAGCTCTGGCTTGGAAAAGGCTTGGTGTCAGGGCCTTGAGCACAGCAGCAGGCACTAATTGCCCCGGTGAGCCTCACCCACACCTCAGCCTGCTCAATCTCTTCCCACTGGTTCCACAGCTCTGTTTAAGCCCAGGCTCCTCAGCACTGCTCTGAGCTGGCTGTGGGGCTGCCCCACTGAGGATGATGAGTAGTGTGGGATAAAGCTGCAGCTTTGCCAGCACAGGTGCAGTCCTGGGCAGGTGAGCAGAGCAGGATTAGTGGTTGCAGTGAGCACCAGGCAAGGGACAGATGATAAGCCAGGTCTAGGCTCATGCTGAGGCAGTAAGTCAAGCTGAAGAGGCTCTACCTGGAGTTGAGTTCAGCTAAGTGCTGGAGTTTTAAATTAAAACAGTGGAGCCAGGGCAGAGGGGTGCAGGGAGAGGGCTGAGGCTGGATGTTGAAGGCTTCTTGTTGCTTTTAGGTATGACACAGACCTGCTGAGGATGCCCTGCCTGGGTGTACGCCTCCCCTGAGAGCTCAGCAGAGTGCATGATGCTCAAGGGAAAAGCAACCTGAAATGGCAAGTGAAGCTGTTGTGAAGAAGCAGAGATCATTTGGAGGACCTGGAGCTTCTTGGGAACTCCTGTGGTTGTTGATTCAGCAGTCTTGAGGGGAACCACACTGGCAGTGGTAGAGCTTGTTTCTCCCACAGCAGAGTTGTGTGGGACTGAGATCCTGAAGAGGTGTGGTGCTGCACCTGCATGACAGCCCCCTGTAGCCCTCTGCAGCCCCAGCACAGAGAGGGCTTGTTTCCTCCTAATACAGAGGATGGGAAGTGTTTCTCTTGCCTCTGCAAAGATGAGTTGCTGACAGCAGAGCAGTTCTCAGCGAGCTGCCCTTCCACGCTGCCCAGTCTCTCACAGCCTGGCTCCCAGGATTGTTTCGTAGAATAAGCAGCTCATTCACAACAAACCTCCTCCCTCTTTGATGTAGTGGTGGCAGTGCTGTTGTGGTGTCTTAAATACCTTGGTTTCATGCTCATCATAATAAAATCCCTGGCCACAGAGCCTTACTGTAAGTCGATGAGAAAGTAGCAGTAATTATTGCTCTCTCCTCCATGGGAGGAAAAGCCTCAGATGCTAATGGCCACGGGAGTATTGACTGATTACTCACACTGGGATGAAATGGCGAGGGGAAAGGGCCGTTGCTCTCTTACTTTCATGCTTTGATGTTCAGGGGGTTGGGCAGGAAAAGTTGCAGCAGCCTTATTTTTGGACCAAGAGGGGAAAGGCGGATGTATTCCTGCAATGAATGAAGGGAGAGGTGGATGCCTGCAACAGGCTGCACAGAGAAGGAGTAGAGACCCCATCCCTGGAGCCATTCAAGGTCAGGCTGGCTGGGGCTCTGGGAAACCTAGGCTGGTGAGTGCTGGCCCTGCTTGGTGCGGGGAGGTTGGAATGGATGCCCTTTGGAGATCCCTTCGAACCCTATGATTGTGTGATGGAGGTCTTAATGCATCCCCTGCTCAACAGCACAAGCAGCCCAAGTGGATGGTAAGTGGTGAAGACAGGCTAACATTTCTGTTTGCTTAGGGCACTTACATCCCTTGTGCGGGATGCTGTAGGACTCCTCACACGCTGCTCTCTTTTCCCTTGCCCGTGAAGGCTCTGAGTGAGCTTTTCACAGTCCAGGTTTTCACAGGCATCAATCCTTTCCTGCTTTTCCACGCAGCTGCTGTGACGCTGAGCTTCTGTAAATGAACTTTTGAGGTGAAGGAAAAGAGGGAATGAGGATTTGTAGCTTGGCCAAATATTAGTGGTTTTCCCTAGGGATGACAAAGGATGCATCGAAGGCACCGTGTCAGACTGTAATCCCCTGCTCCCACGCACTGCCCTGCTGGAACTACACAACAAAGCACAGCTGAGAGTGTTTTCTTTGGACAAGGTATTTTTTTCCCCTTAACCTTATTCACAAACACAGCTGAGGCTTTTTAATGGAAGATTCCTCCCAGCAGCGTGCACACATACCAGAAACTCTTGGCCCAGACCATTAACATTCAGAAAGCAAGATGCAACTCAGCACCTGATCCTGCAGTGGGAAAGCTGAAGTGCAGAAGAGAGACATTCCATGTGTGAAGAGCTGTCCCACAGCAGCAAACAACAAAGGTGCAAGTGCCTGATTGACACCAGTAAAGAATTGGATTGGTCGTTCAGGCCCATCTGAAAGGGTTTGAGCTGGACTTGCCCTTCAGTAATTCTCCACCACAAACCTGTCCATGTGTCTTTCGCTAGGTCTGTTCCTTTTGTTCATCAGCTTTCAGTCTCTCTCTAGTGCTTTTCTGTTATAGAATCATAAGGTTGGAGGGGACATCCAGTTCAACCCCCCCACAACAAGCAGGGCCAGCACTCCCCAGCCCAGGTTGCCCAGAGCCCCAGCCAGCCTGAGCTTGAATGGCTCCAGGGATGGAGCAGCCTGGTCCAGGGATCCCCCAGCCTCAGCTCCAACAGCTCTGTCCTCCTGTCCAGCCTCCCTCTGCCCTTTTCCAGCTCCAACCCAGGACCCCTCGTCCTGTCGTTCCCTGCCCTTGGGAACAGCCTTCCCCAGCCCTCTGACAGCCCCTGTCAACAGGGAGGTGGGTTCTGGGTTTGGGCTGAGAAGCCAAGGATGGCCCTTTGGACTAGAGAGCTTCCAGGAATCATCTGTACCCACCGAGCTCATGGTACTGAGTCCCTGCTGGGGTCCTCCTGCTTTTTGTATCATCTCTTCTGAATAAATTCACCATGACTGGGTCTTTGCAGCTTTGGCTACAAGGAACTGTCCTCCTCTGCCTTTCCACCCTCTCTTTTCATATTGAGCAGAGCCATTTCTTTATCCCCTCTTTGCACCTCTCCACTTTCTCTCCTCCTCTGCTCATACTTCTAGCACTGCTGTCATCCTGAAAAGTGTTTCAAGAAGGCTCAATGCTTTTGATGGAGGATCTGGAAAATTTGGGGCTAAAACCCACAAAAAAGCCTGCTTGGATGAGAGTGATCTCTTTGCCTGGGGGTGTGGATTGGAATGGTGGTTTCTATTTATTTCTGTGCTCTTCCTTGCAGAGCTCTTTTCTCTAAGGCCCTGATCCTGCTGTCACAGTGACCTTTGTGTTTGCAGAGAGACCTTTTGAAATCAAAGGGGCCCTTCACGAGCATCTGCCCATCTGGAAACGATTGCAGTGCAGAACAGGGTTGTTGAAGGGCAGATTGAGAGAGTTTTCTCTGTGAACTGCAGAGTCTGAAGTGACCCAGTCCACAAGCTTGTGAAACAGAATGTGAAGTGTTGCCTGTTCCATCCTCGAGGGCAGGAACACCTCTAGGATGCCTCACAGCAGACCTCAAAGTGCTTGAGAGTTGTACAGATCTGGAGCTCAGGGACAGGGTTTAGCAGTGGCCTTGGGACAGCTGGGTCAATGGTTGGACTCGCTGAACTTCAATGCTTTTCCAGCCCGAGTGATTCTGTGATTCTAAGTGCATCTGTGAGACTCACAGAACAGTTTAGGCTGGAAGGGTCATTACCATTAAGGGTCATCTAGCCCAACTGTCATTTAATTCACAGCAACCACATGGTTTGAGGGGTCTGTGTGTGTGAGCTGGACCCTGTGTTATCGCTGCCCTCCCCACTACAACCTGCAGAGACAACTGTGCACTCTGAGATGATCTGGAGCTGCAGCATCTGCCTTAGGAGGAGAGGCTGAGAGAGCTGGGGCTGGAGAGGAGGAGACTGAGGGGGGAACCTGATCAATGCTGTTCCGTATCTAAAGGGATCAGGATAATGGGACCAGGGTCTTCTCAGTGCTGCCCAGTGACAAAACAAGGGGCACTGGGTGCAAACTGGAACGCAGGAGGTTCAGTTTGAACACAAGGGAGAACTTTTTCACAGTGAGAGCGGCAGAGCCCTGGCCCAGGCTGCTCAGAGTGGCTGCTCTGGAGAGGTTCCAAGCCCACCTGGACTGTTCCTGTGGCTCTAGGTGCCCCTGCCCTTCGGACTGGGTGATCTCCACAAGTCCCCTGCAACCCCACCAGTCCGGGATCCTGTGCTGCCACGCAAAGGATCCCAGAGCCACACACGCACCGCGGGTGCAGAACCCAGAGCCCACAGGAGCCGATGTCCCTCTCCATCCGCCCCCCGGAGCCCGGCTGAGGGCAGGCAGTGCGGGGTTCGCTGCGGGTCCGCAGCCGTCGGGGCTGTGCGGGGCCGGCCCCGCGCTGGCCCTTTAACGGCGGGGCGGTGCGTTCCCTCGGCGGGGCCGGTCCCGGGGCTGGGGGAAGGAAGTGACGGGGCGGGGGGCGAGGGAAGAGCCCGCCGAGGGCTTNCCCGCTCCCGGCTGCCGGCGCTGCCCGCGCTGCTCTGGCTAGCGCTGGCCCCGCTGCCCGGAGCTCCTGGCCCCGCGGCCAAGGCCGAGCTGCGGGTGCGAGTGCGGTTGCCCGGCGGGCAAGTGACGGAGGAGAGTCTGCAGGCCGATAGCCGCAACGACTGCGTGAGCCTGGAGCTGCGAACGGCCGACGGTGCCCTGGTCACCCTGACGGCCGATTTCAAACAGGTACGGGGAGGCTTCGGCACCGGGCATCGCCTCCCGCATCCCTAACCGGCGCCGCGGGGTCCCGGCGGGGGATGCGGGAGATGCGGGGGGAGCTTCCCGCGCTGCTTTGCCCGCTGGATGCCCGTTCAGCCCCCTCGTGGAGCCCCGGGACGCTGGGATGAGCCCTCGGGTCGCTTCCGACGGTTCGGTCCCTTGTGCTGCGGGGAGTCCCGGCGGAGCTGCGGGGCATTGCGGGCAGCAGCGGGCAGGCTCTGGCTGTTCCCACCGCCCGTCGAGGGTCGGGACGGGGCACTGGGTCAGGGTTGTGTGCGGGGAGCGCTGGTACCGGCGGTACACGAGGTCATCCCGGAGCTGGGAGCAGCTCGGAACCTGGGGACACCGTGGCTGCGGGTCCCGCGGCTGCGAGTGGCCCCAAGGGATGGAGGGTTCTTTGCGGGTGGAAGTGAAACCCTCAAGCACTTCTTGGGTTGTGGGGTTTCTTTCCAGATCAGTTCTCTGCCTGTAGCTCCAAGCTCTAAGCTGCCTGCTGTCCCCAGATGTGTCACATCTGCCACCTGGGCTGTCTGGTGGTGAACAGAGCTGGTAAAGCCTCTAGCAGGATCGGTGTCAAAGCCTTCCCCCACTCCAGAAGCCCAGTTTTCCTTCCCTGAGATGCAGGGAGCAGGGGTTTGCACGGCAGGGCCAGGGCAGGAGAGTGGCAGCCTCGTGGGCAGAGCTCCGGTTCCTCACTCCTGGCTGGGTGTGTTCGTGCTCTGCTGTATCTCCAGGACATCTCTCTCCACGATGCCCGTGGGGTACAGTTAGTTCCTCAGGCAGACTCCTGCTTTCTTTGGGGTCACGTGTGTGAGTTTATGGTGTGGAAGTGTTCACCTGACAGCTGTCTGTAGGGCTGGCGACAGCCCTCCTCAAAGGAAAACCATTCCTCTCAGCCCAGGGTGTGAGGTGGCTTCTCTGCAGGAGAGGTGATGCTTTGCGGAGCTGAAGCCCAAGATCCCACACCTCTCGGCAGGACATGGTGACTCCTGGGCCAGCACGATCATCCTCAGAGCGTGCCAAGCCTGGCTGCATGCAGCTATAACCTTCTCTTGCACAAGGAAGAGCCGTTTGCTGCCCTGGGGTGGCACGACACTGTTATCTTGTTCCACCCCTCTGTTCATACTGTTTGCTTAGGTGGACTTTGTTTTGCAGCAGGAGGAAGCTCAAACCCCTGAGATAGGAAGGTGTTGTGTCCTAACCTATTGTTAACCTTGGAGTCTTTTGCCAAGGATTGTTCTGGCGCCTCTTCCCCTTTTGGCTCCTCACGAAACTACTGTCTGGAGGGTGCAGGGGAAGCCCAGCTCTTTCTGAGATGCTAGCAGAAGCCACTGTGGTTTTGGAAGTGAGGATGGTCTCCAGCACACGAGCAGGGAAGTAGCCCTATGGCTCCTCTGAAGAAAAGATTGCAAGAAGACACCGCACACCAGGGAAGTTAAGGGAGAGCTCTTAATCCCAACTAGACAACCACAGTGGGACCGAGAAATCCAAACTCATTGCAGATCCTCCCCAAGGCCCTTTGGGAGAGCTGGTGACTTAAGTTGTCATGAGATGTTGATTGTCTCAGCATTTTTCACTTGCTTCAGCTCTTCTTGAGGAGGGCTTGTCCTCGGATCTCATCTACAAACCCAGTGGTGCCGTGTGTTAGCTCTTGTCTTGCTCTCCTCCCTATTACAGTTGAGCTCCTTCTGAGGACAGGCTCTCTGAAGGTACCGTGACTTCAGAATGTGAAATCCTTAGCTCCATGCATCCCCTCCGCTCCAGGGGGAAGAATCCAGGCCATGATCCCTGGAAGGCTCCACAAGCATCAGACTTGCAGAAGTCGCTTCCTAACATTCAGTTTGGAAGAGCTGGGTGCTGGCTGGCTGTGTTTCTTGGCTTTTGCTGGAAAATAGCAGTAAACAGCCAGAAAAACCGAAGGGACTGAGGAGATGGATTTGCAGTGCAGTGAATAACGATGTGAGCAGGCAGCTGCCTGGCCAGGCTTCCCTTTCTGACCTGTTCTGGCTGCACAGAGGCATTTCCCTGTTCTGCTCTGGTGCTCATCTCCCTAACATTACACAACAACTCTCTAGGGAGAAGGTCTTGAGGCTCTTGACCTTGACAAAAGCAGCTGGGGTGGTTGTTCTGGCTTTCACAAGCCAGATTGTGTGGTCGGGCTGCGGCTGGGACGCTGGGGTTTTGCACAAATGAGTTTTCCACTTCTCTGGCTTAAACTGCAGGGGTTAGTCCAAGGGGGGGATTTTTAACATAGTTTTCGTTGCTAACAAGGAGCTGCTGCTAGTCCGGGGGCTGCAGCAGAACGGAGCTGCAGTGAGATCACAGTTCATGTCCTTGCTCTGACACTGGTGGAAGCTGGGTGGGACTTGAGCCCTGGTGGTGTTTTCCACAGCGATGAGCTTTCCGTTTGTCTTTCACTCCCATCTCCTCTCCAGAGCTGAACCTGGAGGATTTGTGCCCTCAGAGCACCCCGGGGTGGTTTTATTTCTCCTCTAGAGCAGTACAAACTGCTCAGTGGGAGTCCAAACCGGGACTCAGTGTTTTCTAGGCAGCTGAATAGTGAAGACTGTTTCTTTCCTTGCAGTTTGAAAACTCCTCTCTCCCCGTGTAGCACCGGCAAGGCAAAAGGAGATGGGGGGGACAGGATAGCAACCTTAAATGTTGTATTTAGTTTGGATAATGTGATTTTCCCAGCTATCAAACAGTGTCCTGAGAACCAAGTGGGTGGTTTTATTCCAGGATTAGGGACAAAGATAGAGAAAAGCTTCTTTTTTTGTTGAATTACTGGAAAAGTTGTGTTGGAATCAGAAGGGGAAAGAGCATCATTTGTGGATTTTAACAGCTGCCCTGCCAGATCGTTCAGGTTCTTTGCTAATAGACCTGCTATTACGTGATACTGTGGGGTCATCTTTTCAGGATGTTCTTATCCCAGGGGCCCTTCATGATTGGTGCTAAATGACCAGGAGATATCTGAAAGCAGCTGTGTAAAGATTATACCTGTGTACATTGGAAAGGGGTCTCTTCTCTGTAGAGATCCCAAAACCGGATAAAAGGAGGGTCATTCAGCACCTTCTGGGAGGGTTTGTTAAAACGTGGTGCTCGTTGTTGCCCTGAACTACTGAAGATGCTCCTCAGCTCCTGAACTGATGGCAAAGGCAGCTCTGTGAGTGTGAGGCTGGAGGGCTGAGCTGTTGGCTTGCAGCTAGAGCTGCCCTCTGCTCACTCCAGGCTTTGGGGAAATCACTTGCAAGAAGGGATCCGGTTTCTGAAGTGGCCACTGGCAGTTACTTCTGGGCGTTGCTCAGGTTGTGGGTGTTGAGCAGGAAGATGCTTCACTAGAGACTGTTTCTGGGGACTTTCTGGCTGCGCAGTGCCCGTAAGAATAGAGATGAATCTTTATTGCTCCTCAGAAAGCCTTCTGATTGGGTTTGTTTGGCCTCATCTCCCAGCACATCCTTCATTCACCTTTCTAGATACCTGAGTGTAGGTGCCAGTGCACCCAAGATTCTCCATTTTAGCCATTTCCAGCAGGGAAAGGGTTAATAAAAACCTAATCCCCACCCAGTCAGGGTAACTCAGCTGGCTGGACCCCAGTGCGGATGCAATAGCACATTCTCTGTGCTGTACAAGGACAACAACGTTCTGGCCAGCTGTAGCTGTTCCCTTGGGGCAGTGCAGGCAGAGCCCTGAGAGCAAAGGCTGCTCACGGGGTTAGGAACTGAGCCCAAGAGGACCAGTGCCACCCAGTTCCCTGCAGCAGCCTGTCCCCTTGGCATATGCCCCCTTCTCTGAGCAGGCACTGCACAGACAGAAGTGGGTCCCACAGCAGCTCTGATATCCTTGGGGGAGAGAAATTTGGCAGGAAAAGCTGGATGGGTTGTGGGGAGGAAGGCATTGAAATAATTTACTTCCCTGGGAACGGGTTTTCTCCACTCAACATGAAGTCGAGACAACAGCTCAGATCTAGACCACACAGGCTTGTAAG
Organism: Upupa epops; assembly: GCA_013397515.1. Lineage (NCBI taxonomy): Eukaryota > Metazoa > Chordata > Aves > Bucerotiformes > Upupidae > Upupa > Upupa epops. The sequence goes on along the minus strand of VZRI01004037.1, from coordinate 299,102 downwards.
GCTCTGCTGGAAAACCCTGGAAGTGGAGGTTGAATTGTTCTCACACCCCATATGACAGTCCCTGCAGGAGCTGGGAAGAGGTCTGCTCATAGACTCATGGAATGGGTTGGGTTGGAAGGGCCCTCCAAAGGGCATCCAGACCAACCCCCCTGCACCAAGCAGGGCCAGCACTCACCACACTAGGTTGCCCAGAGCCCCAGCCAGCCTGAGCCTGAATGGCTCCAGGGATGGGGCCTCCATCCCCTCTCTGGGCACCCTGGGATCCCCCAGCCTCAGCCTCAACAGCTTTGTCCTCCTGTCCAGCCTCCCTCTGCCCTCTTCCAGCTCCAAACCAGGACCCCTTGTCCTGTCGTTCCCTGCCCTTGGGAACAGCCTCCCCCAGCCCTCTGACAGCCCCTCTCAGGTATTTCCCTCCTCTTCCCTGCAAACTACTCTTGTGTGGAAGTCCCTTTGATGGGTGCAGGCCACCTGAGTGTGGTGCCCAGTTGTCCTCTCTGGAGAGGAGCAGCTCTCCCCTGGCTGTGAAGCCAAGGCTGTGGTTATCTCCAGTGTTATCTGGCTGCAGAACTGCCTGTTCTGTTTCACCAAGCATTTGTCATCAAAACCCAAACAATGGCTGTAACTGCTCCTGCCCTGCGAGTGTGGGTCAGGACTGAGGGCCCCCCCCACCCCGCGATGAGTTCATCTGGAGAGTCCCCGCATTGCCAGGGCCATGTCCTGCTGAGACTTGTTCCCTGCTGGGAAACTTTGCAGAACCCCAGAATTCAAGATGCCGTTGGCTGCTTTGGCTGGGTCCCCACCTTGGCGCTGCTGCTGCTGCTGGGAAGGAGGTGGTGAGGTGGCCGGGGAGGGAAAGGGTTCTCCCACAGCAGGAAAAGCTGTGGTGGATATCTGATGTGACAAGCTGAGGGTGCACAGACAGAGTGGGGAGGACTGGGGAGCTAGGGCAAGCCGAGCAAGGCTTTGAAACAGAGCAGTGAAGCTAGGCTGGGTCCAACAAAGAGCCTGACTTCTTGCTTAGGAGACAGTGATCACCACGGGGCTTGTGTCCCCCAGCAAAGGGGCCGTCATGCAGCACAGCTTTAGCCTTGCTCTGAAACCCATGGATTTCTTTCTGTCTTTCTCAGGAGGTGAAGATCTTCCGTGCCTTAATCCTAGGGGAGCTGGAGAGGGGCCAGAGCCAGTTCCAAGCACTCTGCTTCATCACACGGCTTCACCGCAACGAGATCATCCCCAGCGAATCCATGGCAAAGAGGGCCCCCCCCAGAGACACCCGGCAGGTGAGAGACACCCTGCAGGTGCCCTCGGTGCCAGCTCCACCCTCTGGTCCATCCAGCTCCCTTCGAGCTGCTCAGCCCTGATTGTTCAGCCTTGTTGACTCACTGAGACCACTCCTGCTTGATCAACTAAGTTAATCCTAGAATCCTTAGGGATCGGAAGGGACCTTGAAAGATCATCCAGTCCAATCCCGCTGCCGCAGCAGGATCCCCCAGACCAAGTTGCACAGGAACAGACACTATTGATCCTGTTCTACCAGTGCACTAGGAGACGTGATGGGGTTGATGGTTGGACTTGATATTGGAGGTCTCTTCAAACCTTCTTGGTTCTGTGCTGGAGTCTGTATCAAAGGGTGGCTCTTGGCAAGAGTCATCACCACCTTATCCTACATTGCCCGATGATTTGAAACCACTGCAACAGAGCATTGAGAAATGATCACAGGAAGACCAGTTTCAGTATCAAGGGGAAGTCTGAGGGACTTTTCCCAAGGGGATCCAGCGACAGGACAGGGGGAAATGGTGTGAAACTGAAGGAGGGGAGGTTCAGATCTGAGGAAGAAGTCTTTCAGTGCAAGGATGGAGGGACTCTGGAAGCGATTGCCCAGAGAGGATGTGACTGCCCCCTCACTTGAGTTGCTTAAGGTCAGGATGGCTGAGGCTTTGAGCAACCAAGTCTGGTTGAGAGGTGTCATTGCCCATGGCAGGGCGTTGGAGGAGATCAGCTCTGAGGTCCCTTCCACCCTGAGCCAGTCTGTGATTCTAAGAGCCTTCCATCCAGGCATCTAACACCACATGAAACCAAGACACGCTATTTGAAATCCCTAACGTTCTGTGAAGCAATTTGTTCAACCAGGACTCAGCCTCTCTCTGTGTCTCCCTTCACAGAAGAATCCCAGGACAGTGCGGCAGGCTGAGGAGGTGCGGGGCTTGGAGCACCTCAGCATGGACGTAGCCGTCAACTTTAGCAAGGGGGCCCAGCTCAGCTCTCACATCCACAACGTCTGTGCAGAGGCCAAAGAAGCGATTTACACTCGAGAAGAAGATGTCAAGTTCTGGCTGGAGAAAGGTGAGTTCCCTTTGGTTTCCTTGGAACCACTGGTGTCAGCAAGCTGGCACTGTGCTGGGATGTCTCCTGCCAGGTTTCAGATGATGAGCACAGATTGCTTTGGCTTCTCCTCGGCTCTCTTCAGGATAAGACCGTGTGGAATCACTTGTGTTGGTCTACTTGTTGGCAGATCTGACTCATTTCAGTGCTGCTCTCGTAGTGAACCCAGTCAGGCAGGTGTTTGCAAGGTTCACCTGGGCCATCACCCAAAAGAATACATTCTCGACACAGTTCCTGTGTCTTCTGAGCTTCCCCAAGGGCCTTTCTTTGCCCAGGGCTCCTGTTCAGCTTGTGGAACAGCCCCTGGAAACGAGCTTTGTCTGCCCTCGTTCTCCTTGACGGTCCTGGAGACCCCGACACTGGCTCTAGTGTCTCCTGACCAGGGGTCTGGAGAAGGGGTTCCATGAGGAGAGGCTGAGAGAGCTGGGGGTGCTCAGCTTAGAGAAGAGGCTGTGGGGAGACCTCACTGCTCTCTACAAGTGCCTGGAGGGAGACTGGAGTGAGAGAGGGGTTGGCCTCTTCTCCTTAGAGACTGGCAACAGGACCAGAGGAAATGGGGTCGGGTTGGGTCTGAGGAGAAACTCCTTCCCAGACAGAGTGGGGAGGCCTTGGCACAGGCTGCCCAGGGAGGGGGTAGAGGCAGCATCCTTAGAGGAGTTCAACAACTGGGCAGCCAAGGGGTTTGAGGAGCTGGGGTAGTGGTTCAGGGTTGTAGGAAGGATGGTGGGACTTGATGATCTTGAAGGTCTTCTCCAACCTTGATGATTCTGTGATTCCTTTGGCCTGAGCAGTGTCTCTGTCTTCTCTCCCAGGGGTTGATGGCTCCATGTTTGAAGTCCTGCCCCAGACATCTGACCTGCCTGATGTGCAGCGGTGCCGGCTGTGCACAGACCGCTGGAAGCCCTGCATCTGCAGCTACTCGCTGAGCATCGAGTGGTACCCCTGCATGCTCAAGTACTGCAAGAGTCGCGATGCTGGCGGCAAGGTCTCTTCTTACAAGTGTGGCATCCGCAGTTGCCAGAAGGGCTACACCTTTGATTACTACGTGCCACAGAAGCAGCTCTGCCTCTGGGATGAGGAGACCTAGCAGAACAAGACCACAATATGGCGAGGAGCAGCTCATCTGCCTCCTGCCACTGTTTGTGATGCTAAGGGCCTTCTTTACAGGCTGCTCCAAAGAAGGATTAGGGTTCCCAGAGGTGCCTTGTCCCAGGAGAGCTCTGTGTGTGCCTTTCCTTCTGGCCTCCTGGACTCCCTCCCCACCTGATGCTGCGATAAACCGGCTCAGCTCACTGTGCATTCATGTTTTCCTGCCAGCTGCCAGGAGATCCAGCTCCCTGGAAGAGGCAGGAGAACCCAGATTTCCAGGGTGAAGCACTGGCAGGGGTGTTCTGTCCTCCCCAGGAGTTGGCAGATGTGAAAAGGGCCAGCTCTGACCAGTTCTCAGCCTCAAGCATCCCCAATGAGGGGTCAGGGCAGGGAGAGAGATGGTCTCGATGGCCTGGGTTGTCAAACATCTCTGCCACCGAAGCCCCTTCCCTGACTTCACCACCTCCTAGTGACCCAGCAGCAGTTTCCAAGGGGAAAACGGCTGATTTCTGGGATCACACACCCTGCACCAAAAGGTACGAAGCCTGCCCAACGTGAGAGCCTGCCTGTAGCTTTCTCTAGCGTCCGACTGCCTGTTACAGCCTTCCTGTGGCTGGAAGATGTAATAGGGGGGAATCCATCCCAGCACTGACTTCTTGCCCCGAAAGGGTTGATAATTAGGGCTCTAATTAATTCCTGTTTAGACTAGGGAAGGCCCAACTTGTTCACTCGGTTGGTCCTGTGTCACTCCCACTGAGGAGCATGGAGGGACTTGTGGCTTCCATCATCACACTGTGATTGCAAGGTGGGAGAGGATGATCCCGAGTTTTGAAGACCACGTCCTACGTCTACGTCCAGTTTGATCTCCTACTCTGCCAGCTGCTCACAAGAAGCTCTCAGATAACTCTAACCGCTTCGCTGTGCCTTCGTTTCTCCTGTCTTTAAACAGGGACAACCCTGACGCTGACCTTGGCCCTGGGTTGCACCTGCAGGGCATCAGACTAAAAGCTCTGCCTGGTCACTGTGTCATCTTCTACTCCAGTTACAACAAGTAGGGAGAGGGGAGAGTGGCTCTTGGGGTCATTGTGAACCCTTATACCTCCTGAGGAGACCCCGACCACCTTCCCAAAGTGCCTTTTTGCCTAAACCATGGGAATTTTTGGAGAGAAGGGGGGGTGGGGAAAGGGTAATCATTTGGTCACAGTTATTTTTGTATCGATCACTTTCAGCGGGGAGAAAAGTATTTTAATAGCTCAACATGAAGTCAAACACTTGAAATCATTTTTTTTAAATAAACACAAATTATTTATCGTTTGTAAGGTGAAAATAAACTGAGTTTTGTTTTTTAAAGCAGCCTTGGTCTGAAAAGATTCTCTTTGTGTCATAATTCAGCGTGACCTTGGACTCTGCCCTTGAGAAGACTCATCGTGAGTCCTGGGGTCGGTTCTGATGATAGGAAAGACAGGGAGATGCTGGAGTGGGTCCAGAGCAGAGCTACCCAGCTCAGGAGTGGTTGAGAGAACCAGTTGTGTGAGGAGAGGCTGAGGGAGCTGGGCAGGGTGAGTTTGGAGAAGAGGAGGTTGAGGGGGGACCTCACTGCCCTCTCCAGCTCCCTGAAGGGAGGCTGTGGAGGGGTGGCTGTTGGCCTCTGCTCCTTGGTGCCTGCTGACAGCAGCAGGGGCACTGCTCTGCAGTTGAGGCAGGGGAGGCTCAGACTGGCTCTGAGGCAGAGATTCTCTGCAGCCAGAGTGGTTGGGCACTGGCAGGGCCTTCCCAGGGAGGTGGTGGAGTCCCCCTGCCTGGAGGTGTTGAAGAACCCTGTAGCCATGGTGCTTCCCGCCCTGCTTGAGTGGCAGCAGGGAGGGGGTCAGGCTGTGTCTGTCAGTCTCTCAGGACCTGAGGGGTTTTGTTGGGGTGGGGATGGTTGGACTGGGGGATCTGGGAGTTCCTTTCCAGCCAGGGTGGCTCTGTGAGCCAGATGTTTGGGTTCTTGATGGGGAGATTTTGCTTTATGGGTATCAAGCCTGTGCCCAGGATATTGAAGAGCTGTGGATGGTGGAGGAACATCCATGACCACAGCACTTACAGGTGAGAACCTGCATCCCTAACAGCCATGTAAACTTCCAGCCGGAGCCCTGGTGCAGTAGCAGCCCAGCAGCAGAGGTAGGTCCTGGGGTTAGGCAGGCAGGTCCTTCCCTCGGAGGGGTGGCGGGGTTCCATGGAAGGGTGTTGTGTGATGTGGGTGGAGGTTTGTCTGGGTCCAGCAGCCCAGTGAAGCATTTATTCCATTAGTCCACCCAGCTGTAGCTGCGGAGAGAGGAGAGTGACCGGACCAGCTCAGAGCTCTTGGACAGGGCTGCTCGAGGGAGAACCATGGAGTGCTGATTCCCCCTAGTGTGGTGAAAGCAGAGATGGGACGAGGACTTCTGCTACCTCAGTCCTCCTCTGCTTGAGACTCCTAGGCAACCGTGATTTCTGAGGAAGCTGGAATGGGTTCTTTTTCACTCTGTTGCCCATTTCCACAGTTGCCTCCAGTACAGAGCTGCTGGGAGGGAATGTGAGCTCTCTGTGGCAGCACTGGGGCATATCCCAGTGAGCTCAAACGAGCTGCTTTTGTAGGCAGTGGGGCTCTGGGGTGTCTGGAACATGGAGAGACATTTCAGCCCTTCCCTGGTGGTCTTGGCAATGCGGAGCTGAGGTGCTACCAGACCACCCTGGAAAAGCCCTATGGTGCATGGCAGTGCCAAACCATCACCTCAGCTCTGAGGGGGGGACGACAGAGGAGCTGCTTAGAAGCTGGAACCAAGTGCAGGAAGTCGAGTCAGAGGGTGTTTAGAGCTTCTGAGTGTTGTGGGAGCTCTGGCAGCAGCAGACAGGTGAGGGCCCTGACCTGTGGGCAGTGCATGATGTGTGCAGTGGTCATTGCTGGCTTTGTGTGAGCGATGGTGAAGCTGGACTTTGAGGAGAGGCCAGCAACTGGGGCATGTCCCTCAGTGTTCCCCCGTCATTGGAGGGAGGTGATGTCCCTGCTTTACCTATCTGCTTGGCCTGAGGCTCCTGGGGGGCTCAGAGGTGTCCAAAGGGCTGGTCAGCAGTGCTGGGGGTCTTGGGAGTACTGGGGGGCACCCGTTGCTTGAGAAGCGCATGGCAGAGCCCCAGTGTCACCCAGCCTGGGGATGGGTAGGAGGTCTCTAACTGCGGATGGGAGTCTCCTCCTGGGTCTTCAGGGGGGTGTCACTGCCTGGGGCAGCCCAGCCCCGTGCAGGTTCCCCAACCTCCACCAGTGGGTGCTGGCGGAGCACCTCTCCGCCTCGGGAGCTGCGGGATGCCCGGGCGGGTTGTGGGGATGCTGGTGGTCCCTGCCCCAGCTCCAGGCTCTGCATCTCGCTCCCTGTAAAGCTCCCACTGACTCCCCAGCTTTGTTAGAACAGAACCGCTCTGCTCTGATCTTCCTTCTGCTTGATGCCCTTCAGCAGCACCTCACAAAGCAGCAGGTGGGGATAGGAGACCTCCTAGCACTGAGAGAAGGGCAGAGCACTGGTACCAGTCCTCACTGCTAGGAAGAAGCAAGAAGGGGTGTTGTAAGCTCTTTCTGCAGCCTGTTCTCTCGGGGCCTGTCCAAACGCCACCCACCATGAATCCCCTTTATCTCCAGAGCTTATCTGCATCCCGGAAAGAGACAAACACTGGCAGCAGGAGTGAAGGAACAAGTGTGTATGGAGAGGATGGGAGAAGATGGGTCATTCACAGATTTCATAGAATCACAGGTTGGAAGGGACCTTCAGAGGGCATCCAGTCCAGCCCTACTACACCAAGAAGGGCCAGCACTCCCCAGCCCAGGTTGCCCAGAGCCCCATCCAGCCTGAGCTTGAATGGCTCCAGGGATGGGGTCTCTGCCACCTCTCTGGGCAGCCTGGTCCAGGGATCCCCCAGCCTCAGCTCCAACAGCTTTGTCCTCCTGTCCAGCCTCCCTCTACCCTTTTCCATCTTCAACGGTCACATTTCCACAGCAGAAAGGAGTGAGGATGCTGTGATCCCTCCTCTAGTTCTTGTCTCTCTGCCAGCAGAGATGTTTTGGGTAGATAAACAAGGAGGGGTTTATTCTCTTCTCTCTTGCCTGCACAGCACATCGCTGAAGTCAAGGGTGCCCAGGCTTCCCTCCCGCAGCTGTCTGGGGAGAAAAGAGCCTAAATGCTCTTTTTAAACCCTGCTCTTCCATAGCAGCGAGAGACCGCCAGCCCCAGCAGCTGCGAAGCAGAGCCGCAGGAGGATTCCCGGTTGTGTTTGGCAGGACCAGGAGAGGGCACTGCGCTCCTGCCCGTGGCCAGCGCAGCATCCCCGGCCACAGGATGCCCGGGATTGTATCCTGGACTGTGCCAGCCTGGAACTACCTCCCGGCGGGTCTGAGACAGGCTCTGGAGCAAAGAAAAAGCACCAGACAACAGAGAACAGGTCGGTGTCCCGAGAAACTCAGGACTGATGTACAAAAGGTGCCCTGAGGTGGAGGGCGGGCGGGGGTCTTGTGGTCTCCAGCCATCCCAGGGCCTTTCTCCTGTCCCAGAAGCTCTTCAAACAGGCTGGAAGCCACCAGCAAACCCATGTTTGATGAAGTGAAGGCAGCTGATTGCATCAGTTTGCAAGACGGGGAAAACCCAGGCATGGTGGTCACTAGAAAACAGACCAGAGGCTGCCCAGGAACACCCTGAGGACCAGGGACTGGGGCTCTGTCCCTGCCTCTAGATCAATGTCAGGAGTCCAGTTCCCACAGCAGTTCCAAACAAGCTGCCGGCTCAAACCAGCCCCCATCACCTTTCTGCTTCCTGGAGCAGCACAGGGATCTCCCCTCACACCTTGTCCTGCAAATGTTAGTCTGGCCTGGGAACTTCCCCTCTGCCTTCCCCCTTCCATCTCTCCCCCAGTTTCCTCCTCTTTTTCCTTGTTAGAGTTTCGTCTGACGCAGGCACCCTTTTCCTCCAGCGGGTTGCCCTCTCCTGAGGATGTTCCCTGTCACCACACGAGCTGAGGACAGGCTCTCCAGCCCTGTAAGGTCCATCTGGGTTGCAGGTAAGGCTCAAGAGCCTGCCCGCCCACCCATCCCTTCAGACAAACCTGTCTTTCCAGAGAGAGAGTAGTATGTGGGAAAGCCGAGAGCCCTGGAACGGGAATTAGCCAGGGAGATGAATGTGTGATAGCTTGTACCTGGCAGCTCCCAATGGAGCGTGTTAACGCTTTCAGGAGGGGCTGGAGCAGCGCTAGGGCTCAGGTGCTGCTCAGTGCAGGCATCCTGCTACCCCGGGTCATCAAGGTAGCGAACGGAAGGCACCAGGAGCATCCTCAGTGCCTGGGTCCATCAGGGTGACTCTTAGTCCCTGACACAGGACTGGGGATGTGGCCTCTGGCAGCTTCCTACCGAAGGAGCTGACATGAGGGGACCTTTTCCCCTTGTTTCCCTGGAGTTCAGTCACACATTGCAGCCTTCAACCACATGGAGGAGGAGGAAGAGGCTGTCTGCCACTTGTCCTCTTGGGAGACAAGCTCCACAGACCCCACGGGGAGCCTCCACATGCTGGTCCTACCCCTGCTCTGTGTCTTTCACCACATCAGAACCCCATTCTGCTCTCACCTTTCCACTTTTGTGCTGACTGTTTCACAGGGCATCACTCGGGTCCAGCCCAGACCTGGAAGATGCAAAGACTCAACCCCACAGGCTGCTCCCACAGCTCCCCCTGAGCAGCCCTAGTGTTTATCAGTGACCAGGAACTCAGTGAAGGGGCTGCTGGCTGGAAGGGCCAATTCCTGAGGACAACCTAGCTGTGGACTTGTGCAGATCCCCTCGTCGTGCAGGTGCTGCGAGGTGTGTGTAGAGCTGAGGGCGGGCAAACCAACCTTCCTTCCTCCCTCCTTCCCACCCCACGCCCTGGTAGCGCTGCAGGGACTCATCCATTCCCCAGTTACTAATATGCAAATGGTGCTTTTGCATGGGCCGGGCGCCAGGCTGCTGGGTGTCAGGGCACCCGAGGGAGCCGGAGGTGGGGCGAGGCGTGGCGTGGAGCCGCATGCTCCCCTGGCCCTGCATGGCAACAGGCAATGGAGCTCTAGGTCCCTTCGGGAGCGGACCCACGCCCGGTTTGAGAGGCAGCGGTTGGCAGAGGAGGGAGGGCAAACTGGCAGCCCCTGGCAACCTGGGGCTGACGGCAGGAGGCTGGGCACACCGTGGATTTCCCTCCACCAGCAGGATGGTGAACCTGGAGTCTGTGCACGCAGGTAAAGAGCGTTGGAGGAAGGATCGGGCTGCGACTCACCGTGTAGTCTAGACCATGGGTTTGGGCAGGAAATGGGATTGCTCCGATTCCCGTGACCTTCCCTCTCTCCTTTCCCTCCTCTTTCCTCCTGATGAAGTCTGCTATCACAGCCAGTGCTGGGGAAGTGCCCACATTCCTACCTGGGCACAGATGCTGCCCTGATCCCATTGAGGGGGCTGCCAAGCCATGCCCACAAGGCAGTGCATCGCTCGTGGGTTGGGTTGCAGAGCACAGAGGACTCGGGTGCTGGAGAAGGGGCATCTGGTGCCTGGCCTGTGGGTCCAGTCATTGGGATAAAGCTGGGAGGGCTGAGAGGGGATAAATTCACAGAGGGATGTGGCCAGGGTGGAGGTGGTGGGGGGGACTGTGTTTGAGAGGGAGATGGGATGTGAGTTGAAGGAGAAAAGTTAACAACGAAGAGAGAAAAAGAGGGAGAGCTGAATGAGGGAGAAGTGAATGAGGAGGGAGCTGCAGGAGACTCGTTGACTGAGGAATGAATGAATGGGGATCCTCAGAAAGGCAGAGGCTCCTTCTGGGGGGTCTGATCCAGGGGGGACAGCATAATTTTCTTACATTTCTTTAGGCAGAACCCCCCTCCTGCAATTAGCTGGGGAGCAAGAGCAATCAGTGCCAAATCACTTGGGTGCTGTGGGGAGCTCCAGCTCACCCCAACAGGGTGAGTTTAGCCTTTGCCCTTGGCTAGAGCCCCACATTTCAGAGGTAGAACCATGTCCCTGGGCTCGTTGGATCTGAGGATGATGCTGGGGTAGGAGCAGAGTAATGGCAGGAGAGAAGGCCATATCCTGACAGCCTGTGGCAGAGTGCTGGGGGTGTGGGAGCCATGTGCTCTGCAAGTGACCTGTGTCCAGCTCTTTGTCCAGCACTGCATCTTGTCCCCAGGCTTGGAAGGGAAGGGGGTAAACACATCCACCAGTCAGTCCCAGGCTCATTCCCTTTGCACAGCCGTTGGCATGCTGCACTGAAAGTCAGGGGTTGGGTGGTCCTGCTGTGTGGAGAATCCCTACGGTCAATGTCCAGTGCTTGAAGCCCCTCAACAGGTTCTTCCCATGGATGGGCTCAGGCCTGCAGCACCAGGTAGCTGCTGTGGCCATGCCACCACCTCATAGTGTCAGCCAAGAGTTGGCCAAGCCTCTGCTCTGTGGCTGTGCTGCAACCTGCCCATGGCTCTTGGGTGCCGACAGCCCCTCCATGGCCAGCCAGCATCCCACCGAGCAGCCTGGCTGTCTGTGCCAGCCATGAGGAGGCCAGCAGGGAGCCCCCGGCACTGCAGGAGCAGCTGCAGAAGGCTCGTGGACTTGGCTCAGCGTGTGAGCCCGACCAGTCTGAGCACCTGCACTGGGTGTGCTTGTGTGTGGTGTCTCTCAGGGACGCAGCCCCCGCAGGCTCCTATCCGCCCAGCTGCTCGGTTTGTGGGCGACTCTTTCTCCATGAGAAGATTCCCCAAATCGATAGGTGCCCTCTGTCAAAGCCGGTGGCATCGGTCCCAGAAGGGATTTGGCCAGGAGCTGGGTGAGCACTGAGCTTCCACTCTCCCACATCATCCCATCCTGCCGTCTATCAGAAGGGCCTCAACTTTAAGCAGCCTTTTTGCAAGCTGGGAGACCACCCCGGGGCCAGCTGCTTTCCCGTGCCATGGACCAGTGCTGGTGGGATGGTGTCTCTTCACCCTCACTGGGTATGTTCTGTCTCGGGGTCCCTCGATCATGTGGGAAGCCGCTTGCAAGGGTGCACAAGGTGATGGTGGGCTGCTCAGGGCTTTCCCTGCAGCAGCACGTTCCCTGGCACGTACCCCCACCTCCTCCCCAGGTCTTCCCATGTTTCACCCTCCTGCAGCCTCCAGAAGAGCTTGGGCACCTAGAGCATGGAAAATTCAACAGGCTCCATGCACAGGTCTCGGCCAAACCGAGTTCCTCCTCACCACCAGCTTTCGTTTTGCCTTTTAAAGTCATCAGGCTGGTTTCCCCTAGTGCCTGTGTCTGAGCAGCTATGAGGAATAAGGGCTTGGGAAAGCTTTATTTGCTGACACCATTTGTTTCAGCAAAAATAGAGATGCAGATATATCCCCAGAGAAGTGTCTGCACTGGTAGAGTTGCTTTGGTCTGGGTGAACAAACCAGACTACCCCTACTCCCGGGATGTTTGCTAGCTGAGGTACAGCAGCACATTTTTAATATGGCCCAGGCCACAGTGGCGGCTCCTAATGGGTCTGTGGTTAGGAGTCAGGCAGTCCTCAGTTGCATTATTTTTCCCAGAGAGTTTTTTTTTGGTTGTTTATTGGCCTCTTTATTCTCCATCCATTGCCAGCCCGGCCGAGCTGCACGGCAGGGGCTGGCGTTTAGTTGGCCGAGTCTCAAAGAGAGAGGTTGTGCTCAATGGGAGCTTAAAGATCATCTAGTTCCACCTTCCTTGCTTTGCCTGGAGATGCTTAGGTTTAGGGGTGTCAAATACACATGCATCGCCCCATCCTGGTCTTGGGTGTCAAGGGAAGGTGTTGCCTTTATCTCTTCCCCTTGGCTTCGCAGCAGAACATCACTCCCCTCTGTGTCCACCCCTTGTTCCTAAGGATGACTGGAGGTTCTCCACTGCTGTCCATAGGCAGATAAAACCCAGCCCTGAGCTTAAAAAGCAAAAGAGGGGCTGGGGGGGAGTGTGTGTGTGTGGGGGGGGTGTCTTTTCTTTTGTAGGGATTTGTTTTCATTTGATTTTTGATTTGGGCTTGGTTTTTACCCCTAAGAGACAGAAACTGTAATAACAAAAGCCAGCCCCAAACCCCTCAGATCAATGAGATTTGAGCAGAAGGGGGTTATTTCTCTTCTATTTTATTTGTAGGGGTTTGTTGTGCTTTGGGTTTGGGGCTTTGGTTTGGGGTTGGGGGGGGTTGTTCCCTCTAAGATGTTCAAACTGTAATAACTGAGGTGCAATCGTGTTGGGAATTTGAATCTTAGTGAAAAGAGAATCCTCCTGCTCCGTGTGAGAGGGTCACAGGTGATCCTGTTCCCTCCTGACTGCACGAGGAGTGAGTTCAGCTGATGGACACAGCATGTGACAGGCAATCCAGTTGCTGTGGTGATTCCTCTGCTCCCCACCCCCCCAGCTTATAAATTTCAGGGGGATTGACTGCTCCCTCCCCTGACAGAGCTGCTCGTGGTTTGCTTTTGCCTCTTCCCTTCCTCAGCTCTGTCTGAGCTCTTTTTGCCCCCCCCAAAAACCTCCTTGGTCTTGAGGATGGGGCCACTCTTTCCCTACCCCACGTCCATGCGGCGCTGGCGTGTTGACGAGGTAACCTTCATTACTTTTTTACAGCAGACTTGCTCGTGCAATCAAACACAACCCTCCTGTGATTTCTCTTGCTCTTTCTTTTTATGAGAACTTGGCCCCTTTTTTTTTCCAGATACTTTTTGGCAGCGAGCGAAACTTTGTGCTTTGTAGCTTGCCTAAGTTAGGGTCCCTTGGCAGTATTACAAGACAAGAAGATGTTTATAGCTGATGATAATTACTCTTCCTGCAGTAGAAATGCTTAGAAGCCCAACTAAATGTTGATGTCTTAATTGCAGCGGGTTTATTTGAAGGAGGGGGGGAGGAAAGAAATAATCCCAGAACTCTCTCCTCTCTTCTCCCTTCCTCCCTCCATTAATTGAGTTTAAAGCAAGGAAGTTTTGGGGAGGATGCGAAAGTTTTTGCACCCTGCCTCTGATTTTTTTTCTCCTTTATTTGTCTGCTGAAGGAAAAGTTTCCAGTTTAATCGAAAGAAAACTCTTCTGTTTGGGTTGAAAAGCAGAAAATCAGCTGTTTGCACCCAGAAAAATAAATGGAGGGGTCTACCTGCTTCAGTCTGAGTGACAGAGGGCAATGAGGGTTGGAACCTCTAGGGTTCTGCTCACTCTTTTGGCTCTTTGTTCCTGTGCCGCTTGGTCTGGGGGATCCTGCTGTGCCCAGGGGATTGGACTGGAGGATCTTTCGAGGTCCCTTCCCATCCCTAAGGATTCTATGAACACCAGGCCCATATAGGCAAGAGGACAAGGTTTGCATGATGCCTTTAAGAAGGTTTCCACCTGCCTTTTCTATCCCAATAAAAACCAGAGCAAACAGTGGCCCAGCTTCCACACTGTTGTTATTAACCGATGCAAATGGGCTGAGTCCTGTGGCCGGGATTGGCTGCAGAAAGGCCATGCAAAGCAGTTAGGGTTTTATAAAAAACTCATTATTAGCTTCTCCTCTCCTCCAACTAACCTGGAAAGAGTTAAAATTCCCATGCAAAGGGTAGAAGAGCCCGTAAAGGGGTGTCCATCTGAATTTGAATAGATATTCTTCCTTCTTTCTGTGCTCTGCCTCTTGGCCAAGGAGATGAGTGATCCTGGGTAAAGTTGACTATTCCCACCTTGTCTTTCAGCTGTCCCCGAAGGAGAACGTGGCCCCGGGTGTGGTGGCAGCCATCACTTCAAGGGTAAATGGAGACTTTATTGGCCTTGAGAGGGATGGAGGGAAATGTGGAGCCTGCAAATAGGGATCAGATGTATTGAGGGGAACAGGAAGAGTTTGGAAGGGAGTGAGAGGAGAAGAGAGACATCGCTGCGCTCTCTGAGAGCATCTTGCTCAGTACCTGCCTTCCAGAGGCTGGTCCTTCCATCTGGTGGGATGAGGGAAGGACGTGAGAGAGCAGGGGACAGCTGGGAGGGTTCCCCTGCCCCTATAGCTATGGTGGAGGGTGGTATCAAACTGGGAGCCACACCACTGCTTTGGGAAGACTGCATAAAGCTCTGGGGAAAGGCCACCGAGGCTGGGAGGGTTCCAATGACTGAACACCCTCCATCCTCAGTGCAGGAGGGATGAGCAAGGTGAGAACTGGGGAGGGGGGAAAGGAACGAGAGGGATGCGAAGAGCAACAGGAGGGAAAGTGCATCCTCGGAGCTGATGAATATTCTAGTGCCTGTATGTTGAGGAATCAGAAATTTGAAAGTCTGATGGTTTATTATAATTACACATTCATTTGTGCTGTTTAGTGGAAGCCACATGTGCCTGTTGCCTGGGACTGTGACCTGTTATTAAAATCAGTTGTGCCTCTTTTTCCAGAGATCAAGATGAGCGGTGATGCGGCAGATTCCACAGATACCCGGCATGAGCCTGACCAGGTGGAGCCAGGTAAGGAGGGTCCGGGATGTGGGGGGGGCGGGTAAGGGAACCCAAGGAGGGAAGGGACAGGAAAGGAAATGGGGGAATGAGTGCTGGAAGTTTCTCTCTGTGCTTTGCTTGCCTCCTGTTGTTGCTATGTTGTGCTCTTCCAACCAGCCTGGGAGTTGATCAAGAATGCGCTCTGGGCTAGGATTGCATCTCTATCTTGATCAGAATGAACCATCCCTCTGTAACAGAGTGAATCCCGGTGTGTCTCAGCAATGGCCTCTGTGCTTGGAGCTGGGAAACACGTTTTGCCAGAGGAATAATGGCAGGGAAATACTCTTGGTCCGCTCAGAGCAGCACCAGCAGCTCCTCGTTCTGTACAGGGATCACGTCAGAGCGTTTCCTTAGACAAACCTTCCCGGGGACTGAGCCCCTTTTTTTTTGGCCACATCTATGTAGAAACATGGGAGGGACTTGGGAAAGGATCAAATGCAGATAGATGGTTCCAGCAAACGGTTATCGCTCTTCATCTTGAAGTGTGATTGGGTTTCTCATCCCCGCTACTCCCACCCGACGGCTGCTCACACACACACTCCTGCTGCTCCGTGGAGCTGCAAGCCTCAGATTTCCTTCACTCTGAAGAACAGAGCGATCCGCTGCTGTTGGCTGTGATTTCTGCCAGGTTACCTACAGCTTCTGCACTGCTGCAAGAGCAGGGAAAAATCAGTGTATCAGTTGGGAACTGTCTGCATCGCTTTTGGCTGTCCCCGCCTGCAGTGGGACTTGAACACTCGGGTCGGTAGTTTCAGGAAGGCTCGTAGTTTCAGGTTGCTTTTCAGGCCGACCAACAGCAATTAGAAATATTTCTAGCACCCACGAGGTAACAAATTGAGGTGACTGGAAACTGTGAGGCTCATCTGTAGGCTTCAAACTAAACACCTTCTCAAAGCCAAACTGGTGGAGGTAGTGGAGAAGAATCATGGTTCTTTGAGTGATGAAGAGCCCTGTGTTTGGGTCGTTGTATCAGGAGGTGAAAACTTCACGTGGAATGATTTTACTCTTTTATTCCTGTCTTCTATATAAGAGAACTTGGAGAAAATGAGATCTTGGCAAAGCCAGAGGAATGTTTTAATGGGACTAAAACAATCCCTTTATTTGCACCTCACACTGGGGACTACAAATCCACTGTGAGCTATTAAGTTATTTGACATAATCTAAGGCTGAGATAAAATCTGCTTCTATTCATGCCCATGAATTCTGACTGACGTTTTGGTCGGGTCAGCTCCTGCTCAGGGCTTTCAGGTGACCTCAAGTCGGTTTGAGGAGGTAAATGCTCCTAAGCCACCCAGCAACGAACACATCTCCAACTTCCCGGGCTTCTTCAAATCTGTGGTAGCTGTTACAGGGAACCAGAGCCTCCTGAGATGCCACTTGGCACAAGGAAATGCTGGCTGAACCAAGATTAAGGAAGGCTAAATTATCCTGAGAGTGGGTATGGGCTTTGGTATTGGCTGATAATAAACTCACTGGGAGAATCTGGCTGCTGATTTTGTACTCAGTAGTGTTAAACAGGCAATAAACTGGCACCCCGCTGGATTAGATAATCTATTTTCCAGTTTAAGCTCCACAGACAGCCCTCGGTGTGAGCTCCAGCACCTCTTTCTAGTGGTAATTGAGAAAAGAAAGCAGAGCAGTCGATTGGCTTTAAAATAACAAAACCCCCCGCATCTGCAGCAGCATTAGCTGTGCTCTAGGAGCCCTCAAATCAAGCAGGGAAATCAGAACAAGTAAATCTCCTTCATTTGCAAAACAGTGACACTTCCCTTCGGACTGCTACCAGGAACTTGCTTAAATTATTCCCTTTTCTTTATCCCTGTGACTGGTTGAGCTGTTGAGGATCCTCAGAGATCGCTGCATCAGGCTTTTAGAGGAGATGAGAGCCCCTGCGGTGCGTTAGGAGCCTCTCGTGGGGCTCTAAGCAGCTTTGTCAAGGTTTAGGGTTGGGAAGGGTTTTTTTTCCACCCTCTTTCCGACCCTTCTGTTTATAAACAACAAAAGCTCTTTGTACTGAACTTCCCTGGAAGTTTTTATTTTCCCTTCTCCACATCGTTAGAGGACTATTTACTGCAGCACCTAATAGTTGAGTGTTTTGTTTACAGGCTCCGTGTGGGGGAAAAATAATCGCTCTTCCAGTGACTCCTTCATGGAAGGACCCGTTTTCCTCATAAATTGGACCATCCCACACAGTTCCCCAGGAATCTTGTTACCTCCAAAAGAGAGGGCAGTGTCCAAACTAACGATATTAGAGCTTCTAACAGCTGGAAACCATAGGATCATAGGATAATAGGACCCCAGCATCATAGAACCATAGGATAATAGGACCCCAGAATCATAGAACCATAGGATAATAGGACCACGGAATCATAGAACCATAGGATAATAGGACCCCAGAATCATGGAACCATAGGATAATAGGATCATAGAATCATAGAACCCTAGGATAATAGAACCATTGGGCCATAGGATCATAGAACCATAGAATCGTATCTTTCTGGGTGCAGATTTACAAAGGTTTGTCATCCCCAAAAGATGCAGCCTGGCTCCAAAAAAAGAATGAAAAGAACCTTAAAATACTGAAGAGAGAGTTGGGTGCCAAAATGCTTTTGGAAACCAAGCCCTTGATCTAAAACTGAAGCCTAAAGATCTGATGGGAAGTGTCAGCAGCAGAAGCCTAATCTCAGCCTTTCATATCTCCGCCAGTTGTAGGCTCAGAGGAGGAGGGGGGGAAGGGGGTAATTGGCGCTTTGTTTTACTTTGAAAGGGTTGAAAACAATCCCGGGGGATTTTTTCCCCCCCTTTAAGGAAAATTTGGAAATTGTTCATCGTTCACGGGAGGTTGGGAAAGCTGGGCTTTGCGAAGTCTTTGTCACCCACAGCAACTCCATTGCAAAGCTGGTAGAGAATCACAGAATCCTGAAGGTCGGGATGGTCTTCCAGCATCATCAAGTCCAACCTTTAGTAGGATGTTCCCCTAGAAAATCGTGTTTGATTCCCCTTCCTCTCTATCAGTTGCAGTGAATTTTGGCCACTTTACTAAAATCTATGATTTAAACAAAAAATGATCTAAGGTTTTTCACCTCCTCTACCCACTCCCGGGAATCCTACCCTCTCCTTCACTTCAGCTCTATCTTATTAATCCCAATATGTGTGTGAGGGGGAATAGGAATGAGCTTCTCCCATGGACTTAACTGCCTTCCCCCATCGCCCAGGAGCTGGGTGGGTCAGTCCCAGCCCGAGCACTGGGTCACATCTCCAGCGTGAGGGTCCTCCTGACCCTTTCCATGCGATGGTGCAATGCTCGGAGTGCAGCGGCTGGGCTCTGCAGCAGCCCTGCTGACTCCATGGGGGGTAATGACAAGCGTGAGTTTTACGCTTGGCTCTAAGCTCTTTTCATCTTTTTAAACTGATGAAAGCCATGCCAGCAAGTTCTGGGTTGATTTTTTTGATGGGAACTGTGGGGGCTTGGCACTGTAGAGTGTCGCCCCTGGTCTTCACGCCGAGAGGCAGAGATCTCCCCCTTCTTGTGGTTTATCTAAGGCCTCTATATCTGATGCAACAAAATGCTGAGGTGGGACTTGCCTCTGTCTGTCTGTTTGTTTGTGTCAGACACTTGTTCCCCGTTTATCTGCTTCATCAAAACAGGTTACACCAAGCAGAGCTACTTCCCTTTGATTTCATCTGTTGAGGCTATGGGGGGGAAGCCAAAGCTTTAACAAAAGGGCGATAGGGAAGCTCTTCAAACACAACCATCGGTAACTGAATAGCTGCAGGCGCTCCAAACATCTTCCCTCCCCACCCTGTACCACGGGGAACTGGCCTGCCAGGAGCCCAGGGCGGGGTGTGCAATGGGCACCTCAGCACCCGTGTTGAGGAGCTGGGGTGGGGATGTGTGGGTGCAATGTAGGACAACCCGGCGGTGTTATCGCTGCCGCGGGAGCAGCTGGTATCGCTCCCTGGGACACGCTGGGGGTTGGCTGACCCCGCTGCTTTGCCCAGCTGTGTTGGGTCTGGGAGCTGCAAGAGGAGCAGGCAGGTAGAGGAGAGTGGTTTTGTGGAGAGGAATCCTGGAGCAATGGAGCTGGGCTGGTGTAACCCCCACAGCTTGGGGAACCTCTGAGGAAGCCTGAAGGAGGCTGAAAGGAGACCTTATGGCCCTTTAGAGCTCCCTGAAAGAAGACTGTAGGGAGACTGGTGTTGGCCTCTTCTCCCTGAGAACTGCTGCCAGGACCAGAGGAAAAGGCCACCAGTCGCCCCAGGAGGAGTTGAGATTGGAAAGGAGGAGAAATGTCTTCAGCACAAGAGCACTGCCACAGGCTGCCCAGGGCAGTGGGGGAGCCCCCACCCCTGGAGGGGTTCAGAAGGCAATAGATGTGGGACACAGTCTGGTGTCATGGAGGGGTTGGTTTGAAAGTTGGATTTGGTGGTCTTAGAGGTTGTTTTCAACCTTAATGATCCTGTGAAAGCAGTTATCTTCTCTATGGAGGATAAGAAAGACCTGTAAACTCCCCATAAATGAAAGTGCTAAGGAGCTGCGAAGGATCTGCTCCATAGTCTTGCAAAGTGTCCCATTGAGGAGACATTTCTCTGCTGTCATTCCTCTCCCCCTGCATCCTTAACTGCAGCCAGCTCCTGTCTGTAGAAGGAGGTCAAGGCGAGGCACCCCTGGCAGTGGAGGAAAGACAGCAAGGGCAGCTCTGGAGCTGGACATCAGAACTTCCACCAGACAAAACCTCCTGATGCCAGGGGTTCCATGTCAGTGCTCTGCTGAGCGCTGGGTGAACTAGTCACAGGCGCTGAGGTTTGTTCTCTGTTAGATATGATGGAATAGGACGTAGAGGGTCTCACCCTTGTGCCAGCCCCTATCTCAGGCAAAAGGGGTTCAACAACCAGGCAGCCGGAGTGTTTCAGGGGATGGGAGTTAATGATCTTGAAGGTCTTCTCCAACCTTGGTGATCCTATGAAAAGGATGTCAGATTGAGCAGTGCCATGGCTGTGTGAGATGAGTTGGTGTGTGCTCAGGGTGTTGCACCCAGCAGCTGAGCTCAGGGCTGCACAGCCAGAGCTTTTTTCCTCCACCTTTTCTCTTTTATTGTTGCCTCTCCAGAATGCCAGGCCAAAGTCTTTTGAGGAAACTTGGCCTTCCCCGGCCCCACACTGAGCCTAGTCCTTGGCTACGCCTTTGCTCTCCAAGGCTCCCTCGTGAAACTTTCCTCAAAGCCTCCAGGATTACTCTTGTCTCTTCCCCCTGCAGCCATGCACAGCCTCGGGACAAGTCCCAAGCAGAGGAAAGCAGCAGCAGTGGGGCTGCAAACAGCTGGTTGCTATGGCAATTGGCCCTGCTCTGGATTTGCATAAGGCTGATGATTTTCATAGCGCAGCCACATTTAAGGCGAGCAGGAGAAATTTCCATATTCCCAGCTCCGAGTCAGTTGGGGCGTGGGGGAGGCCAGGAGGGGGATATTTGAAATTCAAATGAAGGTGATTAGGGTTTGAGGTTGGGTTATTTTATATTTTTTTTTATTCTCCTTCTTTTTTTATTATTTTTTCTTTTTTTTTTTTTCCTTAAACATCCCATTATGGAAGAGGATAAAAAAGGATGGGGAGGGGAAAGGGGAACAAAAGGGCTGGTTTGACTTGAATTAGAGGGGCAAAGGAAGAGCTGGTCTGATCTGCCTCTTGCCTCTGGTCTAAGAGAAGAGACTTGCCCTCTCCCAGCACCTGCAGGTGAAATGTTTTCCGTGGGAACAACTGCTGCCCTCGGGTTTCCTTCTGGAAAGTGCCCGAGTCTCCCACACTCCCTGTCCTGTTTTCTGCCCCTTGCTCCCTGCCCCACACGAAGAGCTGCAGCAGGGCTAGAAGATGGGCACTGCTGACAAAGGGGAGGCATTTCTATAACCCAAGGGCTGTTCATCCAAAGAAAACACCTGAGTCGTCAGGGAAAGCTTCCCCCGAAGTCCACAGCCGTCTGAGTCAGCACAGATTCACTTCTCTCGCCACTCAGACTTCACTTTCCCATGGAGACGCTCTGATGCCCTGGGTTGGTCTGTTTGTGTCTTTAGAGTAAACAGTGAAAATGAAAACTGAAGCCCTATCTGGCTGCCTCAGAAACTCCCCACCCTGCTCACACTTTCCCCTGGTCCTTTTTAAAAGGCTTCTTAAGACAAAGCTTGGCAGCAGCCAGCATCCCAGCAGGGCATGTAAAGGTCCAGGGAGCAGGCTGGTGCCTGCTGAGCTTCAGGGTCTGCTCCTCAGTGCTACTGGACACAGCTTGAGGGACTGAGGGGGAGCCACTGAAATGGAGAGAAGGTGGTTTCAGTGAGCTCCTTCCCACCACCCTGGGTTTTCCTGCTGGTTCTGGAGCTGTTAAGAAGTTGTCCTGGGAACAGAAGGGTGAGGGCTCTGCCTTGGTGTTTGCTTGAGTCTCCAAAGTGAACTGAAATCTCCAGGAGTCTATGTGATGGTGAATAGCTTAGCAGAACCACATCCTTCTTGGGGCAGGTGAGCGTTTTGCTTCATTTACACCGTGGGGCTCAAGGATGGTTTGTAGTTAAGGGAATAGTTCTCATTTTCGTTCCCTGCTCTCGGGTAATCTTTTAACTTCTCATGTTGTTTGAGGTGAGAGATTTGGTTCTTGTCTCGGTTAATGCAAACAAGTTCATTTCTCAGCTTCTAGAAAATGTGTGTGGAAAGGCATCTGGTCTGCTCTGACAACTTCTCATGGCATCCTGAGTGCTAAAATGTTCAGGATAGGTGAGATTCCTTTGAGATATTCAATACTTTGGGGGTGAAGTCTGACCTACTCACCCCAGGGTCCTTGTGCAGTCGATGATGAAAATAGGGATCTCCAGGAGGTGATTCATCTCCCTGCTCTCTGTCTCCCGGGTGAGAAGATTTGCCCTCTGGAAGCGCCTTCTTCCTCTCCATGGCTGCAAAGGGAGCCTAGAGCAATTGGCTTGGAATTAGACACCTAAAAGTTAGACATCTAAGCCCAGGCAGCTGAATCCCCTGCCTGGTGTCTGCCTGGCACTGTTCCTCCATCGCCGTTCAGCTGTTCTGAATTTCCCTCCCAAAAGCACAGGGCATCAAAACTGATTCCCTGTGGGAATTCCCCAACACCTGCTCAAGATTGAAATCACCTTCTAACTCCCTGTCCCTTCTGTGGGGCTGAGATCAAACTCTGAGGTGAATTAAGTGAGAAGTTGGGTGGGAAAGGGAGGATAAGGTGAACCTTGCTGGCTGCAGCCTTGATTTTGTCATCGGGGGAGAAGCCACGGGCGGTTGTCACTCCCCGTAGGTGACACCTGCGTGTTGCTGCCTGTGAAGATGAAGGCACCCTGCGACCTTGATTTTACTTTTCTTCCATTATAGTGCTTTTATCCTCAATGCTGGACTGGCTTGATGGCTCCCAGTGGGAATCACATTGGTTCTGATAGAGAGCTGCCTTTGCTTTGCAGAGCAAACGGCACATCGCGGGTGGGGGGAACAGCAGCGGGTGGGGGGAAGCCGTCCGGAACTGTTCTGCTGCTCCCATCCCCAGAGAAACCTCCCCAGGCAAACTCGCACCAGATCTGATGCCAGTGCTATGCAAAACAGCTGCCAGGTGAACCAAGGAGAGCAGCACAGTCCTTGTCTGCTCTGCTGCGGGAAACCAGCTGAGCTTATCGCTGCCTTTTTCCCCTTGTCCAGAGCATCCACGGGGAGGGGAATGAATGTTGGATGGGGGAGCTCCCAGGATCTGTAGTGCATGGGGGCCCAGGCAATCTTTCTCCATTGAAATCTGAGGGCTTCCCTAGTTCGATGCAGTCTAAGCAGGGGGAAGGCTGTGTCTAGCAGATGCTGGAGACTTTGGATTCCATTGTGTCTGCCTGATAAACCAGCAGTTGGCAAGTTGTTGGCTGGTGTGAAGCTCCATTAAAATTAGCAGAGTTCTGGCAGTTTAGAGCAGCAGAGAATCTGCTGCCACTTACACTTTTCTTTCTTTTTATCTCCTGGAGCTAGAAAAGATTAAATCTTAAGTGCAGATCCTGGCTGTTTGAACAAACCATTCCTTAAAGGACAGAAAGGAGAGCTTCAGTGTGAGCCCTGATGTCGATAGAAAGCAAGGGGGGGAAATGGATTCTGTTTGCAAAATATAGGTAGGAAAGTCAGCGATTTAGCTGAAATGGAAGAGCTGTTGTCCCTATCACACCCAAGCTTTGCCTTGCAGCTGGAATCGTTTTCATTTTACTCCAGCAGAAGCCTTTACTGAAATAGAAAGAGAAAAAGACGAGATTTGTTTGCAAATAAATCTGTGCCCCAACCACTTACTGGTTCTGCAGAGATTTGTGTATCCAGATCCCATTTACATAACCACTGGGAATAGGAATCACCTCACCCAGTTTTAAATATCTCACTGTTGGACATCTTAAGTCTGAACTAGTTGCCCCAGGTCCCTTTGTAGTCAATAAGAGGAATAGTCATCTCCAGAGGGCCATTCATCTCAGCCTCAGATAGGCGTCTCAGATAGGTCAGATGAATGGCCTCTGGAGGTGCCTGGTTCTACCTCGCTGTCTACCAAGACAGCCTGGGGCAGTTATCTCAGACTTAGACGCCCAAACTACGACTGAGCTAATGTTAGTCTCCATGCATGTGTGCAGGATGCTCCCCTGTCACAAAACACCTGGCTGAGGGGCTCCAGAGCAGCCCTGTTGATCTGCAGTGGGACAGGCAAGAGAGCAGGGGGTAGGAATTGGAGGAAGCTGTAGGTGGAAATCTATCCAACCCCAAGTGCTTTTGAAGGGAGGCAAAAGCAAGAGATGGGAAGCTTGGAGAGACTATAACAGATTCAGAGTGTCAAGGGGTGATGGGACATCTAGAGATCATCCAGTGCAACCCCCTGCTAGAGCAGGATCCCTTTGATCAGGTCACATAGGAACAGCCAGGCTGGGTTTGAACGGCTCCAGAGCAGGAGACTCCACAACCTCTCTGTGCAGCCTGGGCCAGGGCTCTGTCACCCTCACAGGGAAAAGGTGGTTCCTTACGTTCACATGGAACCAAATACTTTGTTGGAGAGCTTGGCCTTGGTACTAGCAATGGGCAGCGAAACTCCTCCATTCCAGCTGTGCACCTCAAGCTCCAAGTGTTGGGGTGTATGATAGACACTCAGAGCTGTCATCACTTGGGATGCAGGGATTTCCCTCAAGCTCTTTGAATGTTGCCTCATCCACACGTGAACGTGAGTGAAACCCTCGTATCCAAGAAACCAGAAATTACCTTTTCCTTCCTGTTCTATTTTAGCAACTGGGAACTTTATTTCCTCCTTCTCTCCTCCCTGCCTTTCTTCCCTTCAGCTACTGCCTTTAGATTGCATCAACCCCCTGTGGGTTTCAAAGGGAGAAACTGCAGGCCTTGAAGATCCTGCCGCAGTCCTGCTCAGGTGTGTGGATGCTGATTGCGATCATCTATTATCACTATCAGCATTCCCCATCGCTCCCCGTGCAGTTGTTGGCTCTCGGGGCGCAGAGCTGGAACACAATGAATGAACAAATTCCCTGGACAGCAGCAGCTGGGGAGAAGTGGTCAGGGAGCAGATGGTTCCAGCGAGAGGCACAGGAGCACATGGTAACTTAGAGGTTGTAGCAGCACAGGGGATTACATGGGAAGAGATAAAGAGTAGAGATTGGAAGAAGAAAAGGCAGTGAGAAGCAGGTCAGGAGGAAGGCATGAAGCGAGGGCAGGCTCCAGCACAGACAGGCTGCTGGAGAAAGAGCAGGGCTGGATCTAGGATGAGTTGCAGATGGTGAGAAGATAGAGGAGATTTCAGAGTGTGAGAGCATCAACTTATTCTGCTGTGAAATAGTGCCTGGCATCGTCTGATAGATCTACAGCTCAAAGGCTGCACAGGCAGTGCTGTTAACCTGCTGCAAGGCTGCATCTCCAGAGCTGTTTCTAGACAGCAGAGACCAGGGTGCTGTGAAATTGTTATCCTTGACTCTTACGATACTTGGCCATCCATGAGGAATCGTATTGATCCCGAAAGCCACACTGATTCACCTGGGAATATGCTGTGCATGGTGCAAGCTGGAAACCTGCTCCATTAGGGCAGGGAAGAAGGCAGGGGAATGGGAGAGCTGGATTTGCTGCTGCCTTGCACAGCCTCTCATAACCACTTCCCAACCTTCTGCAAGAGAGACGTGAACCACAGAAAAATACGATGTGTTGGAGCTTGATCAGATCACAGGGCACGGGGAACGTTACACTGGAGGGAAAAACCAGGAGGAGAGGAGGCCCTGAGGGGATGTGCTGGAGGGATGTGAACAGTTGAAGGCTGTTTATGACAAACTCCATTGGACTGGAAGAGAATGACTTGGGCAATGGTTTGCAAAGGGTTTCTTGGGGTTGCCTTTGCAACTAAAGAGGCTTCGTGGAATCCCTTAAAGCATTTATACCTGTGGAGCGCACAACCTTTCCTCTGTGATGTTCTTGATGAATTTGGCAGGTGTGATGGAGGGGGGGGGGAATGTTTATCATCAAAGGGGAATGAGTGAGGGCCTGTGCGGTACCTTCAGGCTGAAACCTGTCTGATTTTTTTCCCCCTGTGCCTGCCAATCTCTTTTGGAATCAAGGAGACGCCTCTTGAGCACAACCCCACGGCACCCTCTGTTCCTTTAGATATCCCGTAATTACTCGGTGCCACACGGGTTCCTGAAGATCCCTGGTTAGCAGCCTCGGCCACCTGTTCGCTGGCCTTTCCCACAAGCAATTCTTGCCTTTTATCTGCAGTGGTCCTGGATTTCCCTGGAGACAGTGCTGTCCTCCCGCTCACCTCTGCTGGAATCCCCCTCGCAGGCAGTGAGATTCCCCCCCAGCCTAACTGCTTGGCCAGGAATCTCCCAGGCACTTCAGCAAAGGCTGGTAGCACCAAGCCTTGCAAAAGCTGCCTTCCCCTGCTGCATTTGCATTGGCTCCACCTTCCTCCTCCTCTCCTGGCTCCTGCCCTACGCTATGCTGATGGAGTGTCCTGGGTGATGTGTGTGGAGCTCTGGAAAGTTCACATCAGTCATTAACACTGAGATTGATTTCTTTTTCTCTTTGTTTCGTTGTAGGAAATGAACAGAATGGGCTGGACTTTAACAGGCAGGTAAGGTGCTCCCTGGGTTACAGCCTGCTTTCTTGAATTAGTGTTTTTTAATTGCTCATCTTGCTCCCAGTCCCAGGCAGCCACTGCTGAGAGATAAAAACTGTTAGGTTAGAAGCTCCCATTAAACAGACCACATAAGCTCTTCCCAGTTCCCCTTGTGGGATAGAGTGACAGATTACACTTCTGGTTTCCAGGCCTTCCCATTTCATAGAAGTTCAGTTAATTACAGAGTTTCTTTCAATCACATTTTGCTTGAGGCTTTTGTTCTGGCTTTTAAATTTTCTCCCCACTGTCATTCAGAAACAAAAGGGACCTCAGCTCCCCTGGCAGAGGTGCAAACCCTGCCCCAAAGCCCCATGCATTTCTCCTGCCGGTGACAGGGGTGCTGAAAGCACTGCGGTATGCAAGTCTGAGAGCGCTGGGCTGACTCACAGCAGTATCAGCAGGGACTGGAGATGAGGTGGTTTGAGGTCTTGGAGTGCATAGGTCAAGACCAGGCCTGCCTACAGCAGCAGATTCCTCTTTGCGAGACAGTGGGGAAAGGGACAGCAGAGCAAAGCTTCTTGCAGGGTGAGCAAACCCTAACTGCAAATGAACGTGTGAGGGGCTGTTGGCTTAAAGAAACCCAGTTTCACTGAGCTGGCCCAGCACCCTGTCAGGCTGAGCTTAGAGATGTCTGAAGCTGAGGAATCCACTCCTTCCACAGGAAGACCAGTCCAGTGTCTGATTGCTCTCATGGTCTCATTGCTCTCCATTTCCCTCTGGAGTCCAACGGGAATCTCCCCAGGAGTAGCCTGTATCCATTCCCCCTTGTCTTTTCCATTGTGAAAAGGAATTCTCCATCTTCTTGGTAACCACCCTTTATGGTACCAGTGCTTTATGTTCTCCTGCTTCAGACAGCTAAAAGCAACCCCTGTCCCACTGAGTGCCTGGAGATTATCATATGTGGCTCTATGATGACCCCAAACCTGGCATCAGAATTGCAGGGGTCCAACAAGCCCCCACAGATCTGACAGATCTGGAATCTGTGCAGACACAGCAGAAAATGCTCAGTCCTGTGGCCATAGGTGGAGCTGGACTCAGACCTTGTAAAGAGAAAAAGGGGGTCTAGAGAGAGACTCATTGAGCTGCTGCTGCAGGACAAGGGGTGGGCTGGGGAGGAGGACCAAGGGAAGCAAAAGGAGCAGTAACTCCACAGGCAGTCGTGAGCATTTGAAGCAGCTATTGATGCTGCATGGCACAACCGACCTGCTTCCAGCTGCACACTGGGTTGCAGCCCCTTGCAAAGGCTTCCTGCTCACAGCTGATGTGACTTTTGTGTCCTTCAGGCTCACCTTGGTGGCTCTTGTCTGACAGATGTCAGCAGGCTGCTGTTTGTTTGTTTGCTTTGGCTGCTCGGGTTCTGGGTGGGTCGTAACTTCCTATCAAAGGTGTCTTAACATGCTCAGCCATCTTCCAGCTTTCTGGAATACCCAGCTGAAAACAAAAAGTCTTGTCCGTGCATTGCAGAGCCCAGAGCACAAGAGGTTCCACATGCCAAGAGTAGAATCCGATCTGCTTATACCCAACGCTAAAAGAAAATTCCCTCCAGATAGACCCAAGCTCTGAACCACCAGGATCCTTCCCCCTGCAAACTCCTCCTTTGGCAGCACCACGGGGAGCTGGAGCTGGAAGCTGGGCTGAGGTTAATCAGAGGAATGTTGTTGACTGTGGTGAAGCTGATAGACACTCACTGATGGCTTTGTGGTCCTGGTCCTGTCCGTGTCACTGAGATAGTTGGGGGTGTGGGGGCCAGCAGTAGGGTTTGGGTCAGGCTTTGCTTGATGGAAACATCCTCCACCCCCCAGAAAAAAAGAGGGTTGTGGGTTTATAAGACTTCTCCTTCAGCCGTTTCTCTTTAACTCCTTCTACCCAAGCAGGTACCACAAATTCCCCTTCCCTTACGTGTCTGTGTAACTGGGTAGCAAACCTGACTGATCAGGGCTTAGAAAGCGAAAGCCTGGGAGCAAGCTTGTTTGAGTGTCGTGGGGTTTTGTTTGTTGTTTTAATCTGATCTGATTCCCCAGGACATGGGGGTTCTGCAGGGGTGTGCGAGTGGACGCAGACCCATGCGAGTGGCTCTCTGTCTCCCTCTCTTGGCTCTCTCAAGGCCGTGGGAAGACTTGGACCACTATTACCATGTTTAAATGAGCCTGAGCCCAAACGCGTGGGGGTTAGATGCTCACGTTCAGGTTGACCTCAGCTATTGGTGACTTCATCTCCAGCTCAGTGAATAGATTTCAAATGGCGAGGAAAAAAAAGGAAGAAGGGAGATAGGGAAATATCCAAGCGCTTTCATGTGAAGTCAGGTGCTGAGCTCTTTCATTACGGGTGGAGGCCGGTGGGTTTTTAGTTTTGGTTTGAGGTTTGAAATTGGTTTTGGGTGGCTTTTTTTCCCCCCCTTGGTCTTGTTACCTTGCAATTCAAGTTTTCAAGCTGTAGCCAGGGAACTACGGTTTGAAACCCAACTGCAGGCTGAATGCAAGAGCCACTAAGCTCTCTTTGACTTTATTTGGAGAGCTGGGTGCTAATCACTTTGAAGATCATAAATCTCACATCATTTAAGCCTCTCCCCCAGTCTTTGTAGATGGCCTACATTTCAGGTCTGCTTCCCTCCCATGTTATGCTCCAGGCGGGAGGAGAAGGGTGGAGTGACCTGGTTAGACCCCTTACTTGCCTACCGGTTCCCTGCTGTGGCTGCTCTCACCCTGAAAACGGGGAGGAGGGAAACTCTTGCGGAGTTTGAGGTTTTCTAGCAGTTTGTGGGTCAGCCCTGAGCTTTATGAGAAAGCTGCTTCTGATCCCTCAACCTATTTGGCAAACGCCTCTCCTCCCCGCTCCCCTCTTCAAACTCTCCTCCCACCTGGATGCAGCAGTAATTTGTATGTGAATGAGAGGGGAAAGGGTGTGTATGGAAAAAGCAGCATCTTCTGCCTTGCCTATCTGGTTTGGCTTTTTATTTAGTGAGTCTAATGCTGGTTGTTTCCTGTTTATATCAAGGGAAATGCAAAGAGAGAGTAATAAACTTTCACCTTCGGTGCTGGCAACCTGGGCAGGGACATCTGTGCTTCTTGATGGTTTGGGATCGTGTCCAGAGCGTGTCGGGGACAGAATGGAGCCGCTCGGCAAACACGGCTTCAGAGTTTTGCCATGAAAGGGCATCGAGTGGGACCAGGAAAAGGGCTGGATGAGTGTTGAAATCCAACCTCTGCCTCGCTGTCATGTGGTGATCCTCAGCAGGTGATGCTGCTGCGGTCTGACCGGCTCTGCTTTGGTTTGTTTCCCTGTTGGTATAGGCAGCCTTCAGCCTTTGAGGAAACACTGTGCTGTTTATTTTGGTAGGTGGCTCTGAAGAGAGCTGCTCCAGAGAGCTGGGACATTCACCCTGTGTCAGGAGTTAATCCCCATGATTATTGTGGAATACTGCTTGGAGCTGGGGCAGGTGGGTTTGGGGGATGATGGGGCTCTGGGCAACCTGGTCTGGTGAGAGGTGTCACTGCCCATGGCAGGGGTTTGGAATTCTAGATGAGCTCTGAGGTCCCTTCCAGCCCAAATCACTCAGTGATTTTCTGGGGTTTGAGTGTGTGGTGGAGCCCAGCACATAGTGCTGTGCATCAGCCTGCAGCTGGGGGAGGAAAACACACGGAGGCTGAACCCCTGATTTCTCTGTGATGTGTAGGACTGTGCCATGTGTTGGCTCTTGCAGCAATGCAGACTCTGAATACCAGGAATCATAGAATCATAAGGTTGGAAGGGACCTCCAAAGGGCATCCTGTCCAACCCCTCTGCACCCAACAGGGCCAGCACTCACTAGACCAGGTTGCCCAGAGCCCCAGCCAGCCTGACCTTGAATGGCTCCAGGGATGGGGCCTCCACTCCCTTTCTGGGCAGCCTGGTCCAGGGACCCCCAGCCTCAGCTCCAACAGCTTTGTCCTCCTGTCCAGCCTCCCTCTGCTCTTTTCCAGCTTTAAACCTCCAATCCTTCCAAAGAAATAAGGGGTCCTCTCAACACCCGTTCATGCTCTGAGCTGCACTGCAGTGCTGGGAGAGAACACATCTCCTGTGAGATAAAGCTGCAAGATGCTAGCAGCGCAGGAAAGGCTCAGCAGGATCTGCCTGTGCTCTGTATCCCAAACTCTCCTGCAGTTTCACGCCAGCAAATGGCTAAGTCACGCAGAAAGGCTGTCATTTGGCTAATGGTAATGACATGTTGGCTATCTCTATCGATGTAAAGGTGATGCTGCCGTGAGATGCTAGCAATATTTAAAACAGATGAGCAGACACTAAAGTGCTTGGGCAGCCCAGGGCTCAGCCCAGCCTGACTTGTCCTGTTGGGTCTTTACTGTCATTACTTCACTGTCTTTGAGGGGGGTGCAGTAAGCAGATCTCTCTCTCCCCGACAGTCTTCCTGGAGATTGGGTTGGTGATGGATTGATCTGGGAAAAGGTGCTGAAGCTCCCAGAACAAAACAAGGCAATAGGATAGGCAAATGGAGTGGCCTCACAGCCCCATTAGCCCAGGACTTCCATTTGCAGGTTGAGTTGTACCTGTTGCACGTGGCTGTGAGGGCTGTGTTTCAAAGTCCTCCTCTTCCAGTGGTCAGTCAGTCAGCTTTAAATTGAGCTGCTTCAGATCCTACTGCCTGGGAGTCTTAGCAGACTTCAGTTGGTTGGTGGTGCCCACTAGTATCTCACAAAAAACAGTGAGAGATGGGGTCTGTCAAAAAATTCCTCCTGAAATCATGGGAAGGATCCTGTGTGTAACTGCCCTGCTCTCTGCAGGAGGTGCCAAAAGGGTTCTACTCCCTCACGACCTCCTCATCCAACTCAACTCCTTGCCCTGTTTGCATCTGACAGCGACATTGTGCAAGGGATGCTTCAGTTTTGAAGATGATATAGGCTTTTCGACAGCTGATTTGAGGTAATTAGAGTGAGCTGTCTCGGGTCTTCACTGCTGATGACTTGTAGACACGCGATACGAGACATTAAAGTGAGTGAACTGCATCTGAGCTCCAAACCCCGCTGCTGGCTCTTTGTCGATGCCATTAATAACGCTCTGACCTTGTTTGGTACTTGCCACCCACACGTCTGATGGTTCTTTGCTAATGAATTGAGCATCCCTCTGGAAGGGAGGGAGGTGTTCAGTCCTGTCTTACAGATGAGACAGGCACAGGCTGACTACCCGGCTTTTCCCAAAGATGCTGAGCGCCGTGATTGCAGCAGAAATCAGTGGATGCTTTATAGGACAGTTGCCTGTGGACATTGGGGTGTATAGTAATCCAGGGACCTGCTCCCTCACAGACCTGGGATACGGCCTCTGATTCTCTGATTCATAGTCTTGTGCTCAACCACAGTCAAGTTCTTCCTCCCCTCCATCCTTTTGAAGGTGGAAAGAAGGGCCTAACTTGCTAGGTAGTTTGTTATTAATATCTGGGATGCAAAACTCCCTGCAGATTTAATTCTGCTCAATCAGGGCTTCCCTCCCCCTGGGGATCTCTCTCATAGTTGTTCATTCCACTCTGTGTTCCCACCTCCCCGTAATCTCATGTGCTCCCTACATGTCATTTCTGTTCCTGCTCGGCTTTTCCCTGTGGGTAGTTCAGGTTTCAGTCTGCCCTCCAGATTTCCATCCCAGTCCTGCTTTGCCCTCCTCTCAAGGGGAGGTTCACATCCTGCTTCCTTCTCCCCTCTGGGGATCAATTCAGATTTCACTCTCTCTTCTTCTCCGCATCGCCCCAGGGTGGTATCAGCCCAACTCTTGCATCTGCTTTTCATCTCTTGAGCCTTCGCTAACTGGAAATCAGCCCGGCCGGCCGTATCTGCCTTGACTGACACTGGATCTGGGCTGAGCACTACCTTTGCCTCTCCCTTTTGAAGTTCCTCTGCTCTGTCCTAGGGACAGGCTGATTGCATACATTTGTATGTGTGCTTCATTGAGATGCAGCCCTTTGGGAGAGCATCAGAGAAAGCCCTGGCTGCAGGGAAAGTCCTCTGTTTCTATATATGGCACTGTTTTGCTTAGGACACAAATGTATGCAGAGGAACCCCTTCTTCAAGCTGGTTTTGTTCTGGCACCTTGCACAGGTCCTCAGATGAGATCGCTGGGAATGAGCTCCCAAACAGGCCAGCAAGTCTCTGGCTACCGAGGGAAAGGGGGATGGATGTAGAATGATTTGGCCTTTTATGATGTCTTTTTCCCAAGAGGTAGACTGAAAGCCTGGATTAATTCTACGTTAGCCAGGAACTGCTGACAACTTCTCAGTGTTGGCCGCGTTGTGTCTGTTCCTCAAGATCCCGCTGCAGGCCATTCACAAACTCCTCTTCTCCCGATCCAGGCTTCCAGAGAACAACCCATACTTATAAGGTATTTCCTACTCTTGGTCTCCTGGCAATACATCTTGTACAGCTGTTTCTGAGCTGTCGTGGAGACGAAGGAGAGATGGATCTTCTCTTGGTGCAAATACCCTGCTCCAGCTGGGCTCCGATCATCCCTTGGGAAATCTTCTGCAGACTCACAGGGAACAAACCTGAGTTTCACGGTCCTGTCTGCAGGGACATGAGAATCATTTCCCCAATAGAAACTGAGCCCCGGGCGTGACTGTCGCAGTCAAACCACTATTGAGGTCGGCCAGCGCTTGTTTAAGCGATGAGTTGCACGAACTCCTGAGCCTGGCTCTGACTCTCCTGCCTGCCCTGCAGAGTGGCTCACTGCTAATGAGGAGAGGACTCTTGAATTCTTGAAGGCCTTTCATCTGGTGAGCTCCAAGAATTCAATCAAAAGGCTGCACCACCCTGCAAGGGTGGGGCCCAGCACCCATTTTGCAGAAGGGCAAGTCATAGCATAAAGAGGTGAAGGCAATGGGGTTTCAGGAAAGGCCTCTAATTTGGGAAGGCTGACATCAGGGTGCACTTTCTCTCTTCTCAGAGGTGCTGATCTGCTCGTGCTCCATGTGAAATCAGGGGGCTGAACCCCCTCACAAGTCAGATGGTGCCTTTTTGTTAGTAAGAAACCCTCTTGCCCTGCTTCCTCGAGTGGTCCAGAGACATGGAGTTGGGAGCTCACAGCCAGCGCTGAGCTCCCTCTTTCCCTCAATCTCTTGACTTCATTCCCTCCACTCCAAACGAAGAGATGTGCTACTCTACAGCAAAGCTGATCCTTCTCACTCTCCCTTTCTTTCTTAAATTATATTGCTGGTGTGTAGTTAATGCAATCCCTCTAGCTGCTCTTCTTGTGTCCCAGTTCCCTGGGGCACAGCAACTGGTGCCAAAACGACTGTGAACCAATCGGAGAAACCTGCAGAGCTGGGATGGAGCCAGCCTCAGTCACGGGAGCCCGTCTGCTTCCAAGTTAATACCTTCCAAACCTTCCAAACATGGGATGTGGTGGAATGTGCTTCTCTACCGAGGTCTACCAGACCCACAGCTCACGGGGTGGGCACTGCTCCATCCTCCTCGTGGGTGACTGCTCTGGGGACACTGGTATCAGGTGTTTAGACTGTTTGGGACTGGTTGGCAGCTGGAGAGCACAGACAGTCCAGAACAACCGCAGTTTGCTCCCTCTAGACAAGAGACCCATGGAAAGGGGAAGTTTTTAATGCAGGGCATTTGGAGAACAATTTTAGGGTCTGGCCCCAGGAAAGCCCAGTAAGGCAGCTTCACTGCTGACTTCAACAGGAACATGATCAGGCTCCAGAGAACTTGTGTGAGCATGCAGGAGGGCATGGGAGAAGCCATGAAGCCTGTGTGTGAAATCGGATTGATAAGGAAAGGGGCAGGGATGCGGCCCAGGGTGGGAGCAGAGAAGATAAGCACGAAGGTGTAGGCAGAGGTGGAGTTCTGGAGAGCTTTGGAAGTTGGGCAAGTGGAATTGAGAGAGATGCAGGGAGCAGTGCTGCAACTCACGAGAGAATGTTGGGGCAGAAGGGCAGGACCTCTGGGGGGGAAGGGGTTAGGAGAGTCCTGGGATGGAGATGTGAGAGAACTTGTGGCCTTAGCTGTGGTAAAAGCATTTTCCAAGCTTTGTTTAGAGCTTCTCAGCATTCTGACCAAGAAGATGGCATCTTCCCCTGCTCCTTTTAAGAACACTATGGCAAATCCACAGGCCTTGGCAGAGGAGGTACCGTGAGGCTGATTACCAGTAGCAAAAGTCAAGAAGCTGTAAGCAGTTGCTTTTCAGCATCTTTTTGCCAGTTCTTTGCTCAGGGGGTGCAGATCACCTTCCAAAAGCCCTGGGTACCTTCTGCACCCTGGAGGCTCCTGCAGGGGCTGCACGTGGAGAAGATGCCTAGGCTCAGGATGCAGATACTGCTCTGAGCATGCGATCATTCAGCACAGAGGAGAGAGGTCGCCTCTTTCTTATCCCCGTTCTCTGGTCAAATGCCAAATTGTTAGGGAAATGCTGCATCAGAGAGCCCCTGACTGCAACCCTCAGTGTCCTTGTTTGTTTTCTTTGGTAGCTCAGGAGCTCTTCGAGTTTTGATTTCCCACCCCCTCTTTTACTCCAGCGATGGCACAACTATTAGCATCCCGAGCCGGAGCTCTGAGGGTAAAACATTATCAGATCAGGCCTCGGTTAATAGATTCAAAGGCTTCACCCAGGCGAGATGCAGGTGTGTTGAGGTTAGGGATTACATGTTAATGGTGCAGGCTGCTGTCACTGCTGGGGTTTAGGATCTGTTAGGTGCATTAACCCCCCCTTTTGTCCTGCCAATAGCTTCTGAAAAATTCCCCCCCCTCCAATGGGAAAGGCTGTCGTGTGTTATAGGGTGACTATTGCATCGACAAGAGGGTTTTCTGCTCTCTTCCCCGGGTGTCTGCTAAGCCCTGCCGTACGTGCAGGATAGTACATGTGGAAATAGTAATTGCAAGCCCATTATTATTATTATTACTATAATTTTTTATTAGTGTGTTTTTTATTTTATGGTGCCCACGTGTGCAGGTAATTCACCGAGCGCCGTGCTTACGCCATTGGAAGGTGGGAAGGATTAGGAGCCTCGGATGCAGCTCTGATACCCATTTCTAGCAAAAAATCTTCCTCCCTTAACTTCAAGCAGATCACTCTGGGGCAGCTTCTGACAGCCCTATGGGATGGAATCTGCTTTGGGAGCGATCCCAGCCCAGGGAGAGCCCTGGTGAGGGGAAGTTGGTTCAGACCCTCTTAGGTCTGCGTGCACCTGCCCCTCTTCTCCGCAGTGAAAGCCTCAGCACCTCGCGATGAGTCAGTCAAACCCTAAAACACTTGTGAGTTGCTGACTGTGAGATAAGGCAGATAGGAAAGGCAGATAACTATCTGTTTCAAAGACCTTACGGTCTAAATAGAAACTACACAACAAATGCAAGCGATTGTCTTCTATCTGACAATGACAACCGCAGCTCCAGCCCCGTAGCTGGTACTGGAGAGGGCTGACTTGGCTCTGACAGCCTCCTCACTCTGGCAGGGCATGGAGATCTCTTATCTACACTTGGGGAAAGCTGGTGCTCAATCAGTCGGTGGGTCCCACCTTTGTGAGGAGGATGATGGAGCGGTGCTTACGTCACGTCGCGCGCACTCACCCAAAGTTGGTGCCTTGGAGCTGCATCCAGGCTGCATGCTTTGGCATCTAAACGGCGAGGAAGAGCAATCCAGATTACAGTGACCCTAAACTGGGTTTCCACGAGGAAGTAGGTAGCCAGAGCCCTGTACAAGCCAACAGAATCCAGCTGTTGGTCCACTGGCTCCAAGGGGAGGGGTCGGTCAGTCTTTGTCGGCAGGATATAGCCTTCCACGTGCTGAAATCAGAGCGGCTAAGGTGAATCCTTCCAACTTCCTCGTGGAAGGCTGGGCTTTCTTTTTTTTCCAGCTTTGCAATATGTCTGCAGGATGTTTTCACGAGCCGAATCTTTGCCAAAAGTTCACAGATCAGTTACAAAACAGATGTACTTTTTTTTTTTCCCCCCTCCCCTCTCCCCTTCTTCCTACTGGTAAGGAAGAGTTTGTGCAGTAATTGCAGGCAGGTTGGGAGATGTTTTCTTCATAATTCTCCTTCTTATGAAATGTTTATGAAACACCTTCCACAAATCGGTTACGCAAGCAAGCTGCAGAGCTTTGATCATTTTCCATTGCCCTCAATATGTTTCTTAGTTTGTTTTGCTTTTTGTTTTTGTGTTTAGGCCAGAGATAGGTAAGAAACAACCCATCCTTGGCCAGGCTCAGCAGATGCGCCAGCCAACTCAGGAAAGGACTCTCTTTCCAGCCAGTCACCCTTCCTGTGTTTTTCACTCAGATAGCTCGGGGGCAGCTGACCCTGTTTTAAGGCTGTGAAAACATCCACTTGAGATTTGCAAGTGTGACTCCTCTCCTATGGCGGAGAAGCCCCAGGTAGCTCTGTATCCTGGTACCGCCACCTGCCGTTACCTCCTCAGGAGGAGCTTGAAGCTGCTCCCAGTCCTGCCTGGAGATTCCCCTCCAGCCCAAGGGTGGAAGAAGTAGCCTGGAGATGCACAGCCATCACCCCGTGCTCTGCCCATCTCGCTGCTTGACAGCGAGCAGGGTGTGTTTCCAGTATGTCGCTGGTTTACCAGTTCATTTTTCCACAGATTGTTTGATTTCCTCAAATCTAATTCAATGGGAAGAAACTTGGGTTTCCTCTCCATGATTTCTTTACCCCATTCCAGGGGGAGGTTTAGATTGGAAGGCAGGAGGAAATTCTTCATAGTGACGGTGCTGAGACACTGGACCAGGTTACCCAGGGAGGTTGTGGCTGCCCTCCTCCCTGGAAGTGTTCAAGTCCAGACTGGATGGGATCTTGAGCACCCTGGTCTATTGGGGGGTGTCCCTGATGATGGCAGGGGGGTTGGAACCAGATGATCTTGAAGGTCCCTTCCAACCTGAACCATTCTAAGAATCGATGAATCTATTCTCCACCTGGCTCAACTGTCATGTAGGTCTTGAGGAACCATGGTGGGACTCTAACTTGGAGAAGAGGAGGCTGAGGGGGGACCTCATTCCTGTCTCTCAATCTGTGAGGGGTGGGTGTCAGGAGGATGAAGTCAGGCTCTGCTCAAGGGCATCTGGGGACAGGACAAGGGGCACTGGGTGCCAGCTGGAACAGAGGAGGTTCCCTCTCAATCTCAGCAGGACCTTCTTCCCAGGGAGGGACCCGGAGCCCTGGACCAGGCTGCCCAGGGGGGTTGTGGAGTCCCCTTCTCTGGAGTGTGACTTGGTCTGGGTGATCCTGCTGTGGCAGGGGGATTGGACTGGGTGATCTTTCAAGGTCCCTTCAGATCCCTAAGGATTCCATGTTCTGCTGCTGGTTTTGACTAAATCACTGTCACAGGGGGCCTCATCAGATACCTGCATGAGGTGACTCTGTGATGATTTGAACCCTTTTTGTGGTCGCTCAGAGAAAACATTTCTCCTATCAGCAACAAACGCTTGCAAACGTGAGTCAGATGCACTGGGAAAGGAGAAGGCACCTCCTCCTCTCGTTTCATTAATTGGCAATTTACATTATTTTAAGGGAGTCTCATGAAATGGAGTGGCCTCGCCCACAATGTGTGTGGGTTTTTGGGGGTTTTTGGTTTGGGGTTTTTTTAATGTAGCCTTGGTAATGCTGTTGGTTTAGCCAGGGAAAAAAATGAAAGTGCAGGATTTGCATAAACCATCCCAAAAGTTTTGGATATACCCCCAACTCCTGCTAATGAACAATTAGCCAGCTGCACGTCTGTTGGGGAGAGGAAGAGGAGGGAGAGGTAAATTTGAACCTAAACCCAATGAAAATAGGTGCAAGGGAGAAGGATTTGTCAAGAACACCCAGGTTCCCGCCCACTGCGCAGGAGGGAGCCAGAGAATTCCAGGGACAGGGAAGGAACAGTGGGAGATGTTGTTGTTTTTAAATTGGGAACCGGTCCTTTGCCAAACCCACCTCCCGTTCTCATATTGTACGATGCCGGGATGCAGCTACACACCCCTTTCACCCTGGACCGCTTCCAAATCACTCTGCTTGGCAGCTGTAAAAATTGATTTCAGTTTGGAAATGGCTTGTGCTTCTTCAACACTCCGCTCCTATCGGGATCATAACTTAGGGAGGACCCGGTGCCTTGTTCTCTAACCCACGGACAGCTCCTCTTTTGCGGGACCGTTGAGCCCGGGGTGCCTGCGGTGTGTGAGGCACACGCACGTGAATTGCAGGGGGGATTTATTTCATTTCTTTTTCCTTTTTGGCTCGGATGGCTTCTTTTTAACTCAAAAAAACCTCCTCACCCCGTGCGTAGAGCCCTTTGCCTGCGATGACTGGATGGCTCAGGGGTAACGGTGTGTTTTCCTGAGCCTTTCATCTACCGTTTAGTAGCTTAAGACACTCTCCGCACTGATAGCCATCAAGAAGATCTTTCCATCTGCTTGATTCTTTTTTCACCAGGCTAAGAGGGATGATCATGCCAACTTGAAAGGTAGGAAAGAACTGGAATTCCATAGCGTGTATAACCCTTGTCGCAAGGAGCTGCTAGGATTGCGAAACTAGTTTCGGCAGTGTCCAGAGCTATAGCTGTAATGAAGTGAGGTGTTGTAATTCCCTTCCCTCCTCGTAGCACCTTCCCTAATGCACAATTTAGTGTTATGGGATCAGCAGCCTCCAGTTCCCTGGGATAGTGGTTTCTCTTTTGCTCCTGTGGAGATGAGTGCGTTGGTTTGCTTGAGTCAAATTGCAACGAAACCTCCCTCGACCGAACGGATCTGCTTGGGCTGTTGTTTTTAGAAGCTGAATTTCTTGTCCCCCCTCTGCTGGTTGGAGGTTGCATGATCCAAAGTCCCCGTCAGTGCTGTGAAACTCTCCCCCTAATCTTCTGGGTGATGCTGGCTTTGGGGAGCAATTGCATGGGAGATGGCGAGGTTCAGCTCTAGGAGTAACTGCAGTGCTGAGCCCGTGGATGAAG
This sequence comes from Upupa epops, assembly GCA_013397515.1. NCBI lineage: Eukaryota > Metazoa > Chordata > Aves > Bucerotiformes > Upupidae > Upupa > Upupa epops. Next base: position 260,065 of record VZRI01004037.1, on the reverse strand, counting down.
TCTTCATGACCTTTTCCTTTCTGGTGTCCCCAGCATTGTTCTGTATCTGGAAACCAGAGCCTCTTCCTGCACGAGACTTGATTAGGTGAGGACTGGGATTCTTAATGTGCGTGAGGCTTGTTCCAGGCATTCTCTCGCTTAGAAAAACCCCTCAAGTTTGGAAAGTCCTTGGATCTTTTCTTAGAGAAAACATCTTACAAGGGCTCTAGAGGACCTTTCCCTCCCCTGTGTGTGGTACCGACACACAGACCTCATTCTGCTTTTGGAATCAACCTAAACACTTATAAAGTCTCTCCAAACCGTTCCCATCTCTCCTGTCCCAGTCAGCCTTACCAAAGGAGTTCAGCCAGTACAAAGAGAGGCTACATGGGGCTTGGTTTTGGTTGGGTTTGGGTGTTTTGAACATCGTAGAAACATTAGAGATTAACGTGGAGACGCCACAATAAAACAAAACAGGATCCAGTTCTTGTCCCGGGGTAAATTCTTCTCCTTGTGATTTCTGAGTCCACAATAGTATTTATATTGCGGTAGGAATCTTTCTTGATCATAAAAGTAGGTCAAAATGACCACTGGACCGAGTTTTCCAGTCCTCTTTCCACAGCTTGTTCCAGCTAAGGAAGCAGGTTTTTATCCTCACCAGACCAGTACAATTGCTTGGTGCTTTCTGCTAGAAGCTGAGCAAATCCCTTTAGTGCCTGCAGTGCTGTCTGGCAGATTCTGCTGCTTTTCGAGCTCTCTTACTCCATGACTCTTCCTTTCCCATCCCTGCTAGTTGTGATTTATAAGGGAGAATGGCTCTGTGTCTTCTGTATAACTCTGCCTCGGTGCTTGGGCTGAGGAAAGCACTTGCACTCTTTAAACCTAGCTAAGTCCCTGGGACTCAGTTACTTCCTAAAGTCTTTTAATTGAGTAAATGATTAAAACTCCCCCTGGCTTGACAGAGCTGGAAAATTATGTCCATGTTATAACTAGAGAGTAGGAGCGTGGGGAGTGACTGTGCCCTCCTGCAAAGCTGGGGTGAGAGCAGCGCGTCTTGACCTTTAACTTTGCTCTGAAAGGAGCCTCTTCCCTCTCTCTTCCAGCTCTGGGACTCCTACCCACCCCACACCTCCCACAGTCTCTGGTCTCTGCTCCTGAATGCTACAAGTCCTGTGCTTTTTTTCCAGATTAAAACTGAAGACCTCAGTGACTCCTTGCAATCTACAATCCCCCCTAGGTCAGGTCACCTTGTGCAGGGATCATCAATGATGCCCGGAAGCCAAATTGCAGGGGTAAGTGACTCGGCTCCCTCAGTCATTTCAAAGTCTTAGGGAGTTCACTCTCTAAAAATACATGAGCTGGAAGGACCTGAAACCCGGGAGGATCCACAGTTGATTCTAACAACAAGAAGGAGAGTTTGGTTGCCAGCACCTCAAGAACCTCATTTTCCAATAATTAAATGTTTTAGCTGGAACCAGACAGTTCTCCGGCTGGATGTCTGTAAGAATTCTTCTTACCCAGCTGAAAACTTCAGATCCTGGAGTATCTCTGGATCTGTGCGTGAACCCCACGAACCCGGTGTGCTGGCAGTAAGAAGCGTGAACCAGGTCAAGGACAGGATAAAGGAGCAGGGGAGCTTTACAGGAGCAGCCTTGTCTGAGTCTTGTTGTTCCCTTTGCTTTCCCCATAGGATATGAGCTCTCTCCACACCCTGCAGCAGCTCGTGTTGCTTCCTGGTCACATGCAGTCAGTTCCCCAGTTTCTTCTGTCTCAGTCTCAGGCAGGACAACAAGGTAAGAGCAATAAAAGCTGCAAAGGACGTTGTTATAAGCAGCTACATATGGAGGAACCCTCCCTTCTCACCACTGTTGCTTTTATTCTCGTCTGTTCTGCTTTCCCAGCATGATTCCTGGGCTGGTTCCCATCTCACCTCTGGGATGATCCCATCCACATGTGGGTCCAGTTGCAAGGATGCTGCTGGCACCCGTGGCTTCTGTGCGCCAAGAGTGCCACCTTGGGGCCAGCCCTGGCAGGAAGGGGGATCCCACCCAGGGAATTGAGGGCAGCACTGGCTGCTGGCTTTGCTGACAGCCTGCCTGGGCTCCCAGCTCCACCGGGTCACTGCTCTTCACTTCTCCCACAAAGCTGGTGAGAGGTGGTGGTGATCCCTCAGATCCTTTAGAGGGAGAAGAAATCCCAGGAAGCAGCTGAGCTGCTCCTCTGGAAGAACGATGCTGGCATTAGAACAAACAGGTCTAACCTAGCCAGGAGCAAGGTGGGGACGAGAGCTGAGAGCTTTGGAGTTGCCAGCAGTTGTTCCCAAGTCTTGCTCCAAGCCATGGGGCAGGAGAGGACAGGAGATCTAACTGCTCCTGGAACAAGGTGTGATCAGCTCCATGGAAGGGATGAAAGGCCTGAGGACTGAACTCAGTGTTTGAAAAAGGCCCTGGGTTTCTATTTTTACCACCGATATTTTTGATGACGTGTGTCCAGCGATGGGGATACAGACAGGTTGAGTTCTATGTTCCTTGGGGACTGGCAGACACAGGTTTTGACAGATAACCTGGCAGAGGCAAGGGGACTCATGTCATTTATTCCAGCACAGAGATCCCTTGGTGAGAAGCAAAATGCAGAATAGAACCTTTAAAATCTCTGCACCTCGAATCCACTCGTACTTACGGTCCACAAGCAATCCGGTGCTGTAGCTGAGTGGGAAATCTATTCCTCATTGAGAGCATGTAAACTGTTGGGGCTGTTCAGCCTGGAGGAGAGAAGGCTGAACAGGCTCTCCTGGAGGAGAGAAGGGGACATTCATTGATCTTCCAGTCCCTGAGGGGGGCTACATGAAGGCAGGGGAAGGTCTATTCCAGAGGGTTTGTATGGACAGGACAGGGAGCACTGGGTTCCAGCTGGGGAAGGAGAGATTGAGGCTGGAGATGAGAAAAAAGCTCTTCCATGGGAGGGGGGTTGATGGCTGGAATGGGCTGCCCAGGGAGGTGGTGGGAGCCCCATCCCTGGAGTCACTGAAGGTCAGGCTTGCTGAGGCTCTGAGCAACCTGCCCTAGGGAGAGCTGTCCCTGCTTGTGCAGGGAGGTTGGACTGGATGACCTCTGGAGGTCCCTGCCAGCCTGGAACAGTCTATGATTCTCTTTGCCTGGTGATACTCAGTGATGGATAAAGGAATGGTTTGATGCCCATTTACCCCTAATCTAGAGTTTAGTTTGTTTGGGATGGTCAGGGTGATCTATTGCATATGGCCTGGCTTTGTTCAGTGTAACAGCAAATACATTCTGCTACAGAACACAACTTGCTCCATTTTGTTGAGTTTCTTCTGTTAAGAGACTTCCTTTGGCAGCTCTAACCACCCTGACAGATGGCCGTTTGTTTGGCCGTGACCACTTTTGGTTCCAGACCTGATAAAATTGGATGTCCTGGCCAGTAGCCACCTCCTGTGTGAGAGCGTTTCCATTTGAATAGCTAATTGCCAGGTTTTAATGATCCTTTGCCATGCTCGGGCACAACCACCGGGGAATGAAAGCAAAGGCACAGATTGCTCTGGTGGAATTAGCTGTTTGAGACAAATACAGGTGGAATGTCCTTCATTACAAAGCGATGCACAAAGTATTCCTGCAGTTACCCCTTGGGCTGCCATAGGAACAGCCTCAATGTTCCCTGAGTCCTGGGTGCATCAGTTCATGGGCTTCGTGTCCAAAGGGACTTGGCTATGGGCTTCACCTTTTCAAGAGGACACGTGTTTCAGTTGGCTTGTGGGGTTCAGCTTATTTTTTGTGGTTTAGTTTGATTTTTATATTTTACTTTGCTTTTTTTGTGCTTTAAAACCTGATGAGTTCCCAGGTCTCACTTGTTATGGGCACTAATTCACTGCTCAGCCCTTCAAACAGCTAGCGCTGGGCTCTGCTTGAATAAGGGGCGAGAGCTCCGTGCTGTAGAAGTGGGAACAAGCAGCCAGGTAGATGCTGGGAGAGCTGTCAGCCATCGTATTGCTGCTGAAGTCTTCATCTTAGGCAAACACCCTCGGCCTCATCAGCTGTCAAACCGGCGATTCCTGAATCCAGTCCATAATTTTTGTTTGAGCCAGAGCTCAGCTTTCGCAAAGGTGTTCAATCATGATGTTAAAGACTGCAAATGACAGAGCATCCGCCGTGTCCCTAGGCAAGCCATTCCGGTGATTAATTACCTTCTCTGTTAAAAATGTGCACCTCATTACCAGCCTGCATTTGAAATTCAAAGTTGTTCCAGCGTTAGGAAGGGCTTGTGGAAACACCCATCTCAGTAAATAAATGGGATCCTGCACCTTCAGATCTAAATTAGAAAGGAAAAGGAAAGAGAGTGAAAGAGAGAGGGGGGCACTGATTGACTCAGGACATGAGGTTTTTTTCCTCCTTTCTTTTTTTAAACAGAAATCCATCAGTTTGGATAGTTTTCCCTATAATTGCCTGTTACAATCGATAGAGTATTGACTGACTGCTTCAAGAAAGGTTATAAATCCTCAAACAAATTCTATAGGCTTCACCCCCAACACCTGAAGGGCCGAACTAAATTCCTAGGGAACCACAGAGCTTCAGTTGCTACTTAATCCTGTAGGACATTCCCAGTGAGAGAGAGAGAGAGAGGGGCTTGGACTTGGCAGTTTGTCAGCAACACAATTATGCAGTCCCCATAAATAGTGGGTTTTGTTAGTTTTATAGATTTCCCTTCTGGTTTTGTTTTTCCTCCTTTCATCGTGTTGTGTCGGGTTTATATAGTCCAAAAGAAATTCAATTTATTTGAAATACAGTAGGGTAGGAAAGAGAGAGTCAGACGGTTTCAAAGTGACACTTGGAAATGAACTGTAGGCTGGGAAGCAGAATGGGTTCACGCGTGAGATTAACTGTGGGATCAGGAGGGTTTTAACCACATCAAGTGGCGGAAAGTTGGAGGCTGAAAAAGCTTCTCTTGGAAATATGATGCAGGTTTAGTTAATAGCTGCAATGATTAAGCTCTGGGAGAGATCACAACTAAGGATGTACTAAATCCTCTGCTGCTTAGCTTCTAAAATCAGAGTTAGGGGGTTATGGACAGTGGGTGTGCCCTAGTTCAGCCCTGGGTTCAGCACAGGGATCAGTGGATCTTTTACCTGCGTCAGGAATGGGCTAAAAAAGTCATGAAATGGAACTTTTCTTGTTAAGCAAAGGATCATCATAAACTTGGAAGGGAGCTCCCAAGGGCACCCAGTCCAAAACCCCTACAACACTGAGCAGGGCCAGCACTCACCAGCCCAAGCTGCCCAGAACCCCAGCCAGCCTGAGCTTGAATGGCTCCAGGGATGGAGCAGCCTGGTCCAGGGATCCCCCAGACTCAGCTGCAACAGCTCTGTCCTCCTGTCCAGCCTCACTCTGCTTTTTTCCAGCTTCAAACCAGGACCCTTCATCCTGTCGTTCCCTGCCCTTGGGAACAGCCTTCCCCAGCCCTCTGACAGCCCCTCTCAGGGTTTGGAAGGAAGCTGCTGAGGTGCTGGTGAAGCTGCTGGTCTGACCAGGTGTCTCTTTTTTCTCTCCTCAGCTTTGCAGCCAAACCTCCTCTCCTTCCCTCAGCAACAGGGCAGCCTGCTCCTCTCCCAGCCAGGACCCAGCCTGGCATCACAGGTAACTCACACCAACACAGAGTCCCACCCAGCTATCAAAAGTGCTGCTTCATTAAGGCACAGAGCAGACAAGAGGGTGTATTCTCCTATTGTTGGGACTCCAAGCATCTTTGTTGTTGTTTGAACAGGCCGTGGGGCGTTCTGGACTCCCTGGATCATCAGTTGAACCCCACCTGGACGTACCCCAACATCTGCAAGTGGCAAAGCACCTTGCTCCATCGGGAGCATCTGAGGAACCCAGTGACCTGGAGGAGCTGGAAAAGTTTGCTAAGACCTTCAAACAAAGGCGAATCAAACTAGGCTTCACACAGGTGAGTAGCCCCACCAGCAGGAGGGTGCTGTCATTTGTGATGTGGATGGAGTCATAGAATAACTCGGGCTGTAAGGGACCTGAGATGAGAGATCATCTACTCCAACCTCTTGCTGTGGGCAGCATCGCCTCTCAAGTAGACTTGGTTGGGTTGGGGGAGTTTGTGGCAGAGACGTGGATGGAGGAAGGGCTGGATTTTACTTAGTTAGACTTCCTTTGGAGGTGATATTTGGAGGTCCCTTCTGATCCTTAATGATTCTATGATCTCCTTCCCAATACACAAAGAGACAAACCCTTCCTCACGTTTCATTACCTCATCCTCATTATCTGCTCCTTCTCCAATGCACAAAGGGGTGCAGGCTAGATACCCATGGGGAGAGAAGCCACTATCTCTGGAAGACAGTTCATGGAGATCAGGCTGAAACAACCTGAGAGAGAAGGGTCTTCTGACAGCAGGGTGGGGTGGTGTTTTCTGAGCTCATGTTGTGATTTGGTTCTTCTCTGGCAGGGTGACGTTGGACTTGCCATGGGGAAGCTCTACGGCAATGATTTCAGTCAAACCACCATTTCCCGCTTCGAGGCTCTCAACCTGAGCTTTAAGAACATGTGCAAGCTCAAACCCCTGCTGGAGAAGTGGCTGAGTGATGCAGGTAGGTGCCATCGGATACAGACACGTCACCAGTTTAACCAGCAGCGGAGGATCTATCCGGGAACCTCCAGTAAAGCCACAAAAACGGGAGCTAAGGCCTCCCAGATCCATGGTAGCAGTCTGCTGTCCGATGTGGATCACCAAGCAGGCTGCATGAGCTGCTGGGCTCATCTATTCCATTGCTCCCCGGGCAGCCTGCAAAGAATAGGAAAGGTCTGCTAGAGGACTCGGGATCCACTGCTGAGCAGCAATGAGGAGAGGAAGGTCTCACTGCAAGGGGAATCCACCTGCGCTGCTGTCCTGTGCTGGCTGTGAGCCACCGTAGGGTTACAGGAGCCTCATGCGCTCCACCCAGCCCTTCAGGAGCTGCATGTTTGACTGATCTATCACGTCAGGAGCTGTCTCAGTGATGTGAGGCCTGATCCTGGTGGCGTAAGTCAGCGTCTTTACCTGTGTGAAACTACAGCGCTGGAAAATCCATGGTCCCCATCAGAGCAGGCTGGACAGAGGAAACAGGGTGCGTTGGCTAACACTTTAGCACTCACGTTTCTTTTCTGATCTGGACGAGACTATTGATGGATTTGTGACTGCTGGAGTGATTTTAATTGCAATCAGAGGAATCCACACTGTAGGAACACTTATTTTAGGAGGTGCCAGAAAGAACCTAACGGTGAAAATAGCTTGTTATCTTCTTGAACATCTCTTTCTCCTCTCCCTCCTTCCCCAGAATCTGCTCCGTTGGATTCTTCCATGAGCACTCCCAACTCCTACCCCTCAGTGAATGAGATGTTTGGACGGAAAAGGAAGAAGCGAACCAGCATTGAGACCAACATCCGCTCCACGCTGGAGAAGAGATTCCAAGATGTGAGGGGGGGAAATCTTTCAGTGTGCTGTGACCTACCTCTGAGCTTGGCCAGTTTTAGCCCACAGGACCAGCAGTCACTGCCTCCCCCCAGGCAACAATCTAGGGTGCTCCTGGGATCAAAGCCTGTGGTGCTTTATGCACCAACAGGGCCAGGTGCTGTGACTCATTGCCCACTGATTGCATGAGACCTGATGTTGAATCCGAGGTGCTTTCTGGTTCACAGAACGTAATCCCTCACCCAAATATTTACCCTTTGTCTTAGAAGCAGATTTTCTCCCCTCCCCAGTTTACAGCCAACCCCACCCTTGTCCTCTGCCTCTCCGGCAGCATCAGACTACATTGATGCTATAAGTTACAGCTCCTTGGGGCTTCCTTAACCTCCTGCTTTTTCTCAGCAGAACCCCAAGCCCAGTTCAGAGGAGATATCCTTGATAGCAGAGCAGCTCTCCATGGAAAAGGAGGTGGTTCGGGTCTGGTTCTGCAATCGGCGCCAGAAGGAAAAACGGATCAGCTGCCCGATGCCGTCCCCCATCAAATCACCCATCTACAACTCCAGACTGGTGAGAGACTTTGGGTGAAGGAGTCAAACACACCATGCCAGCCAAGATGGGAAAAGGGTAGGGGGGATGCAACAGGGGTTGCTGGCAAAGTGAACGAGACAGGGCCATGTCCTGGGATAATTCCCCCAAACAGGGATGCTATCCCAAAACTTCTCACACAGAGACTGGTAAATAAAAGCTCTTCAAAGGTAACAGAGGAGGAATCAGTGTTCCATGCAAGGAGAATGACATCCACTCGTTTCAGTTGTTAGCTCTGAAACCTAATGGTAACTGTTGACCATTTAACATCTGTGCTGAAGTGCAGAGCATGCATCAGCAGAACTAGCTGCCCTCCTCTCGCACTGAACAGTCACACTTGGCTGAGTGAATTTCTACTGCCAGGAAGGGTGAGGAGAAACAAAACTGTTTGGAGAGCTGGTGAAAGCTCACCTGTATAATCTACCACCTGTGGCTGCAAGGGATCACAAGCTACTACTGCATTTCAGTTAGTTAGTAGCTGAGAGTAGCAGGAGCCTCCCTGCAGTGTTGTCAGTGCTGGAGCACATGTGAGTGGGAGAGGATATATTCACAAGTACTATTTAATCCTGAAACCTCCTGGGTTTTGGAATTATCCATCAGAAGGCAGGAAATCATCACAAGGAGCTTGGTCACTTGTTGCACAATATGTTTGGTCTGGAGTCACTTAGCCCACAGTGCTGCTTGCAAGCCCTGAATTTTTAAAGCAGGAGCTCTGGTGAATAATCTCCGTGCAAACGCGTTGTACGAGATGCTGCCTTTGCTCATCAGTCATTCCCAACAATGCGTTGCCTTGAGTTAAAGTGTCGTGGTTGAACAACAGATGCTCCAGGCTGGCTTTGATTACAGCCACTGAATTGCTGACTGTCACCTGGGATTTCTCACCTATCAAGAACTCCCTATAGGAAAAGGGATGAGTTGTGCTCAAGTCCAGAGTGAGCTGGGAAGTTTTAGACTGAGAACATCCAGTCTGAAAGAGGCAAAAGGTAGCGGCTCCTACCAGCTGTAGCTTGGGACTTCCAGAAGCTCTGGCTCATTTCAGGCTTTTCCATGGCTGATCCATGAGTGCAGAGAGGTCAGGCGTATGTAATGCCCAGTCTGCTTTCTTTCCAGAGCCCTGGATTATGGAAATGATGCTTCTACACTACAGTAGGAATAAAAATTTCTCTGGGAGCCTCAGATATAGATAAGAAGTCTGTGTGGGAGCCAACACATTCTAAAGGGAATGTGAAAGGAGTGGCACTGGGTGATTTATACCCTCGTAGTGCCAAGTGTTGATTCTTTCCTGCTTTTTCATTCTAGGTCTCTACCTCAGGGTCCTTGGGGCCCCTCTCCGTCAATCCAGTGCATAGCACCATGCCTGGGACTGGTAAGCACTGAGGAAGCTGCCTTGCTCATCTTCCTTTCCATTCCCTTCTCTTTAATTTCCTCCCCTTCCCTTCAATTCCCTTCCCTTCAATCCCCTTCCCTCCCTGCCCCCTTCCTCATCTCTTGCCCTCTGACTACTCAGTTTCTAGGTCACATTTACAGACCCCTTTTACTCATTAAGACCCTTGGGTTTGGCCAGGGAGACCTTCCCCACACTACCAGGGTATGAGGGATAAAACCAGCAGTCCTCCTCATGGCTGGACCAAGGACATGGAAAGCTTCCCGAGCACAGTAACATTCCCAGGATAATTCTAGGCAAATTTTGCTGGAATGGTTAGGTTTGGGAGCCAGGCACACCTAGAAGCCAAGCGAGAGGAGTGCTTGGGGGTAGGTTACTGCGTTTCTTCAGCAGAACATTGTCAGAACTCCTTTGAGAAGTGTGATTCACACTAATAGAAGCCAAGAGAGCAGTTCTGGGGACCCCCACCTTCTCTGGGGCTGGAGCACAGATTCTGCTGCAGGGCAGATAGTGAGTCAGAGGAACAACAGGGTGGGTATGAGATATGGTGGAAGTGTTTGGGCTTGGGCTGTCCTTGGCAAGAAAAGGAGATCCTGGTCTTATTCTGCTTTCTCTGCCATACAGTAACATCATCGTGTTCCCCAGGGAACTCCAGCAGGCCCTCGTCCCCTGGCAGTGCACTCCATGCCAGCAGCCCCGGCACAGCCCAGAGCAACTCCAAAGCTGCAATGAACTCGTCCGGTTTCAACTCTTCAGGGTAAGGCTGTTGCTCCTTGGTCAAGGGCATTGAGTAGTCTCTGGTGCATCACCTTAAGGATGCTGTGTTAGTGGGAAGGCAGCAGGGAGCAGAGGGTGTTACCCATAGCTTCTGGGCTTTCTGAGTCACGGATCACCTTGTGCCATGATTCAGACATTCTCTTACTTCCCTCTTCTTATTTGGGGGACATCCAACAGCCAGGTAGGATGTGAAATCATGAGCACAATGGAAGATGTGGCTTAAAAAGACAAAGGGTTTTGCTGAGAGCTTCCTAGAGGAGCAAAAGCTCCTTTACTGGCTGCCAGTAAAGGTTATAAATGGACTACTAATGATTTGTATTCCAAGGGAAACCCTTATGGACATGGCAACTGTAGTTTTTATTCCCTGTGTTGCAAACAGATCTTGGTACCGATGGAATCAACCTACCTACCTCCACTGAGATGATGACTCCGTCATGTGTAAAAGGAGCTCTGACTTCTAGCTATGGACCAACTTCTGTAGGAACAATGCTTGGGGCAACATCTGACGTTCCAGTGCCTTCAAAATGCTGCCAAATGAAGGTCTTGTTTAAGGGAACCCATAGCAGCACAACTCTCCAGGGACTCCAACTGCAGCTGACCTTCCCCAAGGATTCTCAACGCCAACAGTGACATTATCACACTCTTCCAGGCACTCACCTCAGGAGTGAGCCCTTGCTTAGCCCTATTCGCATGAAACACTGCCCTCTGCTTGCAAATCTCTGCATTCACCCTGGATTGCCTGGCCAGCTCTATTCTGGAAGGATTCCTATGTCAGGACCCTCTTCTCCCTGTCCCAGCCCCTGCCCCCCATCATTCCTTTCAGAGCTTCCCACCAGAAGGGTCTGTCATGCTGTTCCTATCACGCACACGTCCCACAAACCCCCAAACTGAGCCGAGGGTACCCAGTTCATTTCACCAGAGCCCTGTGTCTAGACGTGAGCCTTGGTTCTCAAGAGATCCTCAAGGTCCGTGACACCGAGCTTTATCTACTACCAAACTTGCTTTGCTTTGAGCCATCCTGCTCTGTTCTAAAGGTGCTTCCCACCCCTCCTTCCTTTTTTCTTGGTTATTTTTTTATTAAGTATTTTAGAACCTTCTTATTTTCCCCTTTTTTTAAAAAAAAAAAATGGTGGTCTTGTACAAACTCTGGTGTCCAGGTCTGGTTGTTGTTCACAGCTGCCCTCACTGCTTAAAAAACCCCCCACCAAACCTTGGCTGAACTTGTGACTCCGTTGAACCCCAAAGCAGTTTGCGTTGATTTGATGGGACAAGGGCTCGTGTCGACCTTCCCTTCTTGCTTGGATTCACCCTTTGGGTTTTATCTGCTGCCAAAGATGCTCTGTGCAGCCGAGGTGTGCATGTGGTCTGCTCTTTGCTGATCTCTAGGTGCTGGTAGCTTGCCTGCTCTCTGCAGCATGTTCTTCTGCTCCTGGGAGGGCAACTTTTACTGCTCAGGTGTGATTCTTGAGGTTTGTGTGTGCAAGTGTTTAAGTTCACGAGATGCCAAAGCATAAGAAACTTCCACTTCCACAGCAGATCCCCAGGGAAACTGTTGTTACTTGGCAACTGCCCGCTTGAAAAGAGGGAGATCTTGAGTTTCGTTGAGCGATGCCAATGCCTGGCCGGGTTGTCTATGGGTACAAGTCATGAATTCAGTGGAACTAGAGGAAATGAGTAGCTTGTTCACAGGTTGTAAATAGACATTTTTTGAGTAGTAGCCTTTTTTTTTTCCCCCTGATGGCCTTTTTTTTTGTTATTTTAGGTTAAATGTGAGTGGCTTGGTTTGGTTTATTTTTAAGTAAAAAATTATCCTTTGTCACTTCTGGGGTAAAACAAAAGCTACCTAATATTTGATCCGGTGTTTCTTATCCTGCTCATCCAGTCCTGTGTGATGAATTATTGCTCTAGGGAGTCTGTGGGTCCCTAAGAGTTTATCGACTGCCTTCACACAAAGTATTGAGCCCGACATGCACACTGTACATAGAACTGCATTTGTTACTTTGAGTGAGGTTTGGGTATGGAAGCAGATGCTGATAATAATGACTGAGGACTGGAAAAAATAAGGTTTAAAAAAAGAAGAAGAAGAAATTAAGACAAAATCCTTCTTTTAAAAAATACTACAATAGGTTTTGTCAAAATAGTCTAACACACCCCCCCAAAAAAGGGGAGAAAACTTGTATTGCTGTTTTCTGGATTCACTGCCACCACTCCTTTACCTCTCACTGAAAGACTTTCCTCATTATCTGTTGGGTTGTTTTTTTTTCCAGTGGAAACATTAAAATTAAATGAACCTTTTTTTTTCAACAAGCTCTGGTGTGATTTTCCAAACCATGTCGGGAAAGTAAGAAATGCAGGTGGGAAGGGTTAATCTAACTCTCCTGATTGCTATGGCTACAAGGGGGGTGGTGAGTAGATTGAGAGAGGTTCTTCTCCCCCTCTACCTTGCCCTGGTGAGACTGCATTGGGAATTCTGGGTCCCTCAGTTCCAGAAGGACACAGAGCTGCTGGAGAGAGTCCAGCACAGAGCTACAAAGATGATGAAGGCAGTGGAGCATCAGCATCCTAAAGCTTAATCACAGGATTCTTGAGTAAAAAAAACCCCATACCCATCTTCCTTGACCCAAGAGAATAGGTCTACCAGAGTATTTTAAAATTCTTATAGAGGAGAGCAGCTCAAGTGGCCAGTTTCTCGCAGTGGGCTGTCAGAGTGAGCTAAAGCCAGACATGCAGTCAAACCTGCTCAGCTGCCCCCCAGCACTGGCTTTGTCTTGCTGGAAATGACTGCTGAATGCTAAGAGAAGAAGACCTCTAAATGCATCACACACCACCAGGGACAGGTAACAGTTTTCTATTCACCTGCAAGATGTTTGTTACTGGATAGAGGACTGTGGTCAATAGATACTGAGTATTTTGCCTTAAATAAACTAGTGAAAGGCAGCAGCCTGCTACGTTAACTTACCCACACATTACAGTACATGCACACGCTCTTCCAGTACAGAGAAGACACATCAAGATCAAAATCTGGTTCTAAACTGCTCAGGGCTATTCCCTTCCAGCAATTCCTCGAAGCAATTTGCTCCCACCAGGCAGCACCACACACAGCTCTGGAATAGTATTTCTGAAAGCTGGGAGGGGAAATTGCAGATGAATGAGGAGCTGAGTAACGGTATCTGCACGGTAGCTGTGCAGCTGAGATCAGAGCCAAGCTGTGCCAGGTGCTGTGCAAACACATCCCGGGAGCTGATCTCCCCTGGAAAGTTTATAAACACCATCACGAGTGGCTAGATTTATTGATAAACTTGTCCTGGATAGGAAAACAAACACTGGCAGCTTGTTTCTTTCATCAGAAAAAAAAAAAGCTACAGGTGGAAGGGAAAAATCTTCACTCCCCTGTCTTCTAGGAATTTTTCCAGTCATCTAAGGGATTAAAAATAAACAGAGCAGGAAATTCCAGCTTTCCAAGACTAAGAGTCACCTCCCACAGCCATAGATGAACAATGAAGGGAACAATTGCTCACCAGCAGATTGTACCTCACGGTGGCTGGATGAACTCATGTAATCTGAACAACCTGGCCTGTTACCGAAGCAGCCCTTGTGCCTAAACGGTCTCTCACTGATCTTCTCCTGATGACCCGAACTCCTCTGCTCCTCCACTGCCAGGGATTGAGCATCAGTGATGTGAGCTCCAGTGAGCGAATAGCCAGCTGCCAGCTGAGGCTCTGTCCAAAGACACTTAGAATTACAGAATCCTCACGGCTGGAAAGGACCTCGAGGATCACCAAGTCCAGCCCTCATCCCAGCATCTCCCCAACCCCTAGACCATGGCCTCAAGTGCTCTAGCTACTCAGCTTTTAAACACCTGCAAGTATGGGGACTCCACCACCTTCCTGGGCAGATTATTCCAGTGCCCAATCACTCTCTCAGGAAAGAGCTTCTTCCTCAGATCCAATCTAACCCTCCCCTGAGGCAGCTTGAGGCCATTTCCCCTCATCCTATCATTAGTGATTTGGGAAAAGAGACCAGCAGCAGCCTCGCTACAACCTCCTGTTAAGGAACTGTAGAGAGCATTAAGGTCTCCTCTCAGCCTCCTCTTCTCTAGACTGAACAACCCCAGTTCCCTCAGCCACTTCCCCCAGGGCCTGTTCTCCACACCTCTCCACAACTTCATTGCCCTCCTCTAGCCCTGCTCCAGCCCCTCAATGTCCTTTTGATACTGTGGTGCCTAAAACTGCACCCAGTACTCAAGGTGAAGTCGCACAGAGTACAGGGGCACCATCATCTCCTTCCTCCTGCTGGTTACACTGTTCCTAATCCAGGCCAAGATGCTGTTGGCCTCCTTGGCTACCTGGGCACTTTGCTGGCTCCTGTTCAGCCGGCTATCAACCAGTACCCCCACACCACTTCTGTGGGTCCAAGCCCTGTAACTTGTGAGTATAAGGGGTGCAGCCTCCACAGTTTTGTCTGTGCTCTGGTCATCCACGATCTCTCTGGAGAAATGAGTCAGATCCCACTCAGCTCTAAAATCAACTGAAGAGCATGAGATGCCATCAGAAGTCAGGGTCTGTCTGGAGGTGGGACCTTCTCTCTAGTTCCTGTTCCCAGGCCGTGGCCACTGAACAGACATCCTCAGAACATCAGATGGGCTCCTGACTCTCCTCCCTGCTGACAGACACTGAAGTCCACATAGAGATGCAGTCCTACTCATTGGAGACATCAGGAGTGGCTTTTCCCACTGCTGAGTCCCAAGTGTGTAGGAGGTGAGGTACCTGCTACATCTGTGATGTTTAGCAGTTCCACGTTCAAACAAGACTGGGAAGGGCTGGAAAATTAACAGTCTGCTGTTGGTGTTTATTATCTTCTATTGTTAACTCCCATTTCTTTCCTCCTCTGCTCTCTACCTGTGAGGAGGGTGAGCATAAGCTGGGAAGACAAGGCTCTTGTTCCTTGCCCTTCTGGCCTAAAGGGAAACTTGGAGTGTTTCTCAGTGTCCAAATGATCCTATCAAGTGTCCTGATGCTCAGAGTCCTGGCAGAATTAGTGTAGATCCCATCCCTTCCATACAACACCTTCAGTAGCTGGGCTCAGCTTTTCATATTCCAACAGACAGGTGCCTGAGTTGCAGTGGGACCCCTGAGTGACCATGGATGAGGCCTCTCGAGATCTTAGTAAGTGTTTTCACTCCTAGTGCAGAGCTCTTGGGCTGTAGGGAAGGTTTGGGCTGTTCAGGACACACAGTCTGCTTCTGACAGTTTATAAGAGGATTGAATAAACAGCAATTACACGGTACCAACAGCGAGACTGCTGTCAGGGCTTGAAGGAAGCTCAGCCCTTTCCTGGTTACTCACTCCTGTCACTGCCCAGCCCTGGTGCCCTGCTTACTCACCCTGTTCTACGTCACATCTCCCCACACATCTCACACCACTCCCCGACTCTGGACCCAAGCTCCTCTGAGCCTTCCCTCCTTGCAAGCAGCACAGGACAACACAGGGTTGGCACTGTACTCTCACCCACTGGCCTCTGACTTCAAAACCAGGTACCTGACTGGGAAAGGGGACTCCAGGACACCTGGGGTTGGACAGGATGGTCGCAGGGGTCCCCTCCAACCTCACCAGACTGGGGTTCTGTGACTTTTTAACAACCAACAACATCAAAAGGACAAAAGCACCTCCCCTCTCTCCCTATAAAGCTTCAATCTCCGCTTTATTCTCCTTCATCACAAACATTCAGTCAAATTAAAGCCTGGGGAGGGGCTCTGCGGGGCTCTCACGGACGGGAGGGCTGAGGCTGATACTGGTGCAGGTACCAGCACGGCTCACACTCTCCCCACGTCCATCCTTACCTCTCCCGTCCAGTTTTCCCCTCTCAGCCCTGGGGACACGCAGCTCTGCCGCTCGCAGCTCTTTTCGCCTCCGGGGTAAAGCGGGACTGTGGAGCGGAGGGGCAGCGGGAGCACCCCCGGGGGCACGGAGACACTCCCCGCCGGCAGCAGCTGCCCTGGCCGGGGGCGGGGAGGGCAGAGAAGGGGAGGGTAGATAAAAGGCTCTTGGGGCACCGCCTTTCTCCATCCCTAGCAGTGCCGGAGCTCGGCGGCAACCTGCCGGGTGCGCAGAGCCGTTCCCGGTGCCAGACAACCTGGGGCGAGCAGCGGCGGCGGCGGCTCCGCGGTAAGGAGTGGGCTGGGGTAGGGGGGTTGAAAGCTGCTGGGGAGTCCCGGGACAAGCGCCTTGTTTTGCTCCCAGCCCAGCATGGGGCTGAGGAGGTGGATCTGGTCTCTTGTTCCCCGCCCCGGACTTTTATATCCCCACCCCGTTCCATCCTCTGGGCTCCCGGGGGGAGCTGAGGGGCTTTGGCTTGAAGGAGCGGGCTCTGGGCTCGTGTGTTTTCCCCAAACGCTTCGATGCAGAGGAAGAACTCGCAGGGAAATGGCACTAAAGAGTCTCAGGAGGGCACTGTGCTCAGGGGGAGCGGTATGAGGTGCGTTTCAGTTGGGTGACTTGAATTGTTTTTCTTGTGTGGGGTTGGATGGTTGGGGTTTGGGTTTTTAGGCTTCTTTTTCCCCATGAACAGGCTGGGCTGGGTGATGAGGATGAGCACTCTTTGCTGAAGAGCTGTTGCTGTCATCACACACCCTCACTGCCTTCAGCAGGATGGTTTCCATCCTTCTCGAGGTGACCTGCAGCCTCATTGCCTGGCTGTCGCTGTACTCCTGCCTCTGTAACTGGAACCAGCACCGTTCCAGTGAGTGGAGTTGTCGCTTGGTCACCCTGCTGCATGGCCTGATTGTCACCTGCCTCGCTGGTTACGTTGCCCTTGTGGATGGCCCATGGCCTCTGACCCACGCAGGTATGTTTGGAGTCCTACCCTGATGCATACCCATGTCACCTGGCTCTGTTATAGGTAGGGTGGAGGCCTGATGCTCTCTGCTCTCTCCTGTGTGTGGTTTTGGGGCAGGATTTTGTTTAACTCCCTTGCTTCTTCTCCAGCCCTAGCTACTTCTTACTAATAATATTTTTAGGTAGTTTGTGTGCATTTTGGAAGTTTTCAGGTTGGCAGCCAGGGCTGATCACAGCTTGAGGGGTAGCAATGTGTTGAGAATGTGTTTACACAGTTAATAACTCCTGGTGTTTGGCTGTGGGCTGTTTGCTGACTTTTGATCCTTAAAGCTCAAAGTTCTATGGTTGTGGGGGTCAGGCTTTACTTCCCTACTCTGTAAAAGGATGGAGAGGGAAAGAAGTGTGGCAGGATGGGGTGGATTTTTTGTTAGCCTGCTGTGCAGGCTGAAATGCAAAGGGAGAGCAGAACCAGACATCCAAGCACCCAGCTGGGCAGTTAGCCTGTAGGGTAAGGCTGGAAATCATGGAGAAAAGAGGCATCATGACACCCTGTACCGCTCCATAGCACAGGAGCATGTCTTCAGTAAGACCCCAGGCTTACACACCTCTTTCCTTTCAGGTTCACCAAACACACCTCTTCAGATCCACGTGCTGGCCTTGACCTTGGGTTACTTCCTCTTTGACTTGGGCTGGTGTCTGTATTTCCAGACAGAGGGAGACCTGATGCTGTTCCATCACACACTGAGCATCTGTGGCATGATCATGGTGCTGGGGCTCGGGAAATCTGCCACGGAAGTCAACGCTGTTGTATTTGTTAGTGAGATCACCAACCCACTGCTCCAGACCCGCTGGTTTCTGCGGGAGATGGGATGTTACCACACTTTGCTGGGAGAGGTGGTGGATTTCTTCTTTGTGCTCCTCTTCCTGGTGCTGCGAATTGGAGGAGGAGCTTTGATCATGTACTCGATGGTGACATCCCCTGATGCCAACTGGCTCCTCAAGGCTGGAGGCCTGGCCATGTACATAGTCTCTTTGGCGTTCATGGTGGAGATCTGCCGCTTTGTCAGGAGGAAGATGGTGAAGAAATACCATTCCTGGACAGGCCTGAGGACTAAGAATGAGCCTGTGAAAACTAATGGGCACTCAACAGTTCATTAACAGGCTGTGGATTACAATCCCTTGGGCTAGGGCCCTGAAAAATAGTCCTGTGGAAAGAACTCCTGAAAGGGATGTGGGGTTGAATTCCTGGCACTGGTCTGCTGCTCCAGAGGAGATGAATCAACACCAGGAAAACAGAAGCTGACAGAGGAATGGGAATCTGAAGAATGCGGCACATCTATGGAATTCTGCTCTCCTGACTTCTCCAGCAGTGGAGGAGGTTGGCAGTGCCAGACCCCTTCAGTTACCGCACAGTCTTTGTGTTCCATAAGCGCTTTGGAGGTAGAATGATTTTGCAGTGCAGAGCCAGAAAATCAAACTGAGAAGTCTTCCCCTTTGTACCAGTGGAACTGGGCAGGAGTGACCTATCAAACACCTCCTGAGCCTGAATCCCAGAGCAGGACGAAATACTCTACTAAGTACTGGGGTAAAAGCCACTCGGGTGCTTGCAGGGGTGCAGAGGCATTGTCCCTTGAGTGTGTGAGTTGATGGTTCCTGAGGTGAGGCAACGTTTCGCCTCACTGTTTTTAATGATAGCTGTACATAGTATTTATTTTTAATACTTGCATTCAAGCAGATACTGATCTGAGAGCAGTGTGACTTCACTGGGATTGACTCAAGGCCTTGCAAACGAGTCAAGAGTGACATCTGTGCCAATAAACTCCACAGCAGGTGCTCACCCAGTGTGAGATGGCTTCAAAAACACCCAGTTGGGCATTTTGTGGGTGAGAGATGAGAGAGAAGAGCTTTCACAGGATGCTCTTTCTGCTCTGGGGTTGGCTTATTGACAAGCTGAATGCCTGGCTGACAAGTCTATTTTCAGAGGTGACAGTGATGTTCAGGCACATCCCAGTGAAACACCTGCTCCATATCAGCAGGTCTTAGAGTATGGATCAGTTCTCTTGCTTTCTTTACCTCAGAATTGTGTTCTGACATTTCCCCTGGGGGTTTAATGTGAATCTCCCTCTGTTAAAGGCTGCAGTTCAGATTTACTCTCCCATAAAAACCCTGCTTCCAGCTGAGAAACAAATGGCCTTACGTGCCCTCAGGCTTACTAAGGCTGGTTGCCTTTCTGCTTGAAAGACCTTATTTAGAGAAGCTGCTTCGTGGAGCTAAGAGCCCTTGGAACAACCTGTGAGGCTCTTGCTCAAATGAGGTGTCACCCTAGCTGCAGAGAATTGGGGTGCAGTGGGGGAATGCAGCTCCTGTGGCTCTTATCTTGCTGGCCCTGGTGCTGTTCAGGGCAGATATCTGCTTTGGCCAGGGGTTAGGATAAGGTGTGTGGAGAGTTTAAGAGAAGTGACAGGCAATAACCTGGCTTTTGACATGTCCTGCAATTGCATCACAGCTATAAATCCAGGCAAGCCAGCAGGATAAATTGTTTAGAAAATCAGGAGCCTGGTGCTCCTGCTTAGGTTGCCAGGGTGGCTCAGGGGCCTGATCTCAGGAGATGGGAACTCTTGCCAGGGTCACTGTGCTCTTCTGGAAACTCCTGTGAGCAATGATACCTCTAATAAAGACATGGTCTTTTTTTTAAAGTAGAAACGATTGCTCTAATGTTCCTTTGTTCCAGGTCTTAAGGTGGCAACCAGGTGGCTACCAGGCTAAGGCTGCTGGTCACTGCTAAAGCTCTGCCCTCCATGCAGTTCAGGAAGGAGAGAGCTGGTGGAGAAACAAGCACAGGTGGAGCCAGGTGCTCTGGAGCACAGGCTTGAGGTGTGAAGGGTGTGTGAGCTTCAGCTGAAGCTCAGATGAGCCCATAACCTGCCTTGTCAGTGAGCCGTCCTCAGTATCACCAGGAGGTTTAAGAAGGGGCTCTTAAACTGAGGTAGCTGCTCTTGATGGGTCTGAGGTCACTGGCTCCCTGTTAAACTCTGGTTGTGGTTTATAGCCCGGGTTACTACCTTTTCTCTGCAGCACCAGTTCCTCTGTGCTGCTGCAGTTCATCCTAGGAATGGCCAATTCAGAAGGGATGGATTGCAAGGTGGCTGTCTGTGCTGTCTTTGGAGAAGCAACTGAAAGCATGAGAACAGCTTTGTTATGAGGTGTCCAGTGACCTGTGGAGCATCAGAAGCTCCCCTTAGGATAGGTATGAAAAGACCAGAAGAGTGCAGTGCTGAGGATGTAGCGATACTGAAATGGGTAGCAGTGTGCAAGTAGCTGGTAGCAGAGGTTCCTGACCCAGGCTGTTTGGCTGAACGAGCCTGTGCAGCTCGGCCTGCCCGTTGGAACGGCTGACGCTGCACAAAGCAAACAAGAAAATTAGGGTAGAAGCTGCACCTAACTTCTGGTACAATCCACTGGGAGATGATTTAACTCCCTGGCACCTTGCTAGATGCAGAATTTGCACTCTGTGATCTAGACAACCTCCCTCCCAACCCCTTCTCTATGTTCTACCTCGGGCATTAGACAGCCCTTTGCCCGGCTAGGATTTGCAGTGTTCTTTGGTGACGATCCCTGTTGTTCCTGGTGGCTCAGTTCCTGTGCTGTGAGTTGGGGGGGTTAGCCCTGCAGCTGCTCTTTAGCCCAAGCTGAATATTAGATCTGTTCCATGAGGCCATCAGAGAGGGCGGGTGCCTGGTCCAGCAAGGGTGGAGCTAGGCAAGATGAGACCTAAGACTTGTTGGAGAAGCAAATGCACTGTGAGGCTGATGTGATGTCATGGATGAAGGATGAGCACCTTGTAGCAACAGGCACCTGTGCCTGGCCTGTACTGGAAGAGTAAGATGCAGAGATATCCAGCCAGCTGAAAACAGGTTTATTACAAGTGCTGTAAGAGGCAGGAGAAGCTGCTCCTTCTGCCTGTATTTCAATGGCAGAACTCAACAGGATGAAGGTGAAAACCCACCTGTTTCAGGGCGTGAGAGATTGCTTTGGTCGCAGCTTACGAAAGGAGTGGGTTGGCCAAAGGAACATTTCTATAAACTGCTTTAATTATCCTGTTCAAGCCCTGGGTTTTGCTGCTCTGTGGATGTAAAGGAAGAGGGGAGAGACCAAAGATGTGGTTAGCACCCAGTAGCAGTGAGATGGCACTGCTGTATGAGCAGGGGCTGAGAGGGGACGTTTTAAAGCAGGGCTGGGTGCATTCCCAACCTTCTGAAGCTGCTCAGGCTGTGCTGGAGATGATAAATCCCGCAGGTTAGGGTGCCATGAAGCTGATGCTGCACTGAACTCCGCAAGCTCTTAGGAAGGGCTGGCTCCCACCAGATGTTCCTGGGCGTGAAGCTGGCCCGGGTGTGCCTGCAGCCTCGTGTGATCGCTGGGATACAGGAGATGCCTCAGGCGAGTTGTAGGACCCATTCCCAGAGCCCACAGGCTAAGTAAAGCGATGCTCGCTGTGTGCCGGTTGGGGCCAGGACCTGCCTCTTGTCCTCTGACAGACAACCCGTGGGGGCACCGAGCCGGGGACTGATACCCACGAGGCCGTACGTCGGGACAGCCCCTACGGTCCCCGAGCTCGGGGCGGGATGCGGGGCCAGGCAGGAGGTCCTGTTCGGGGACAGCCCTCATCCCCTCCCCGCTCCTGCTGTCGCTCCTCCCCGCCAGCAGGTGCCCCTCAGCCGCTGCCCGGACCCGCTGCCGCTTCCTCTTCCCGGGCACCGGGG
>VZRI01004037.1:227031-237625 GCA_013397515.1 Upupa epops | reverse complement strand
GGGCTTGGAAGAGACCTCTGGAGATCATCCAATCCCCCTGCTAGAGCAGGGTCATGTGAAGAAGACCTCACAGGAGCAGTCCAGGTAGGTTTGGGATGTCTCTAGAGCAGGAGAATCCACAACCTCTCTGGGCAGCCTAAGCTAGGACTCTAGGACCATCACTGGGAAAATACTTCTCCTTTTNGTGGAAGGGGGGTTGCGGTGGCCACTGGGTGCCGGAGACCGACAGCGGCTGCTCCCGGGGAGGATGGGGGAAACGAGAACATCCGGGGGAGGATGCGGAGGTCTCGGGTCGGCTGTTCCAGTGGGTTTAGGAAAGGAATATATGAAAATTACGCCTTTATATTATATATTATAATATAGATTTTAATAATGTATATANAGAAGACCTCACAGGAGCAGTCCAGGTAGGTTTGGGATGTCTCTAGAGCAGGAGAATCCACAACCTCTCTGGGCAGCCTAAGCTAGGACTCTAGGACCATCACTGGGAAAATACTTCTCCTTTTGTTCAAACTGAACCTCCTGCGTTCCCATTTGTGTCCTGTGTCCCTTGTCCTGTTGCTGGGTGCTGCTGAGAAGAGCCTAGTTCCATCCTCCTGACGCTCACTCTTTAGATACTTACAAGATTTAATCAGATATCCCCAGTCTCCTCCCTTCTTTTCAGAGAATGGAAAAATACCTTTGAGGTGTGGAAAGCACCTGAAGATGGTTAAAAAGTCATTCCTTTGGCTTCTTCCAGCCTTCTCCAGTTGGTCAGTCCTTTTCTGTTACATCAGAATTCTTCTTGCCCTATCTGCCCTGACTCTGCATGCATCCAGACCTCAAGTACAAGGGATGTCAATGGAGCCACTTGGTCAGAGCAGTTAATTACATCCTCCTTTCATTTCCCCATGTTCCCAAGGCCATTATCCCATAATGATTTTGTTTATACAGCCTCTGAAGTCATTCCTAGTGACACTTGCAACAGGCCAAACAGGAAGGTTTGGCTTGACTCCTCATCACATGTGGTCCTTCTGGTGTTTCTCAGCCCTGGGTGTGAAACCAGCGCACTGGTCAGCAGACCAGTGTCACTGGAAACTCACGTACCCCTAAGCATGATTCAGCTTCTTTTGATGCTCTTCCCTGAGTGCTCAGGAGCAATGAGACAGATCTTGTATTTCACAGACTCATAGAATGTCAGGGGTTGGAAGGGACATCTAGAGATCATCCAGTCCAACCCCCCTGTCAGAGCAGGATCTCCTGGATTGGGTCACATAGGAACAGCCAGGCTGGGTTTGAACGGCTCCAGAGAAGGAGACTTTACAGCCTCTCTGGACAATCTGTGCCAGGGTTCCATCACCCTCATCATAAAAAAGTTTCTCTTCATGTTCAGGTTGAACTTCTTATGTTCCAGCTTATCTCCATTATTCCCTGTCCTATTACTGGGCACCACCAAGAAGATACTGGCCTCTTCCTCTTGACCCCCAACCCTCAGGTATTTACAGACATTAATGAGATCCCTCTCAGCCTTCTCTTATCCAGGCTAAACAGCCTCAGCTCTCAGCCTTTCTTCACAGGAGAGATGTTCAAGTCTCTGTGTGTGGAAAGGTAGTAGAAAGAGGATCAAGCTGCAGATTATATAGAGTATCCCATGAAGTGCAGCCTGGAGTAGGAAAAGGACTGTCTGGCTGCCTTGGAAGGTGGTGGGATGCTTTGTCCAGTCACTGTTTGCTGGGAGGGTGCTTTTTTTCTAATCTGAGCTTTGTCCCTGCGTGCTCCTGAAGAAGCTTGAACTGCATCTGCTGGAAGTCTTTCTGGGGGAGGACGAGGGGACTTTTTTCCTCAATTTCTGTGGTGGTGTGTTACTACCCAACAAAATGAGTAGGTCAGATGGGGCAACCCAAACAGATGAGTCAAGTGCCGATATGTGGGCAGGGAACTAAACTGAAGGAGCAGGTGTAGCTCTGGATCAAAGCTTTATTGCTGGATGGGGTGCTCCTCAGCCTGTCCCTCGGGCAATGCAGATGAGCAGCCAGCAGATCCTGCATAGTAGACTGGTTGGGGAAGTCTTCTGAGGTGCTTTTCCAAGACGTCATGTTTTCTGTTCAACCAGACTAGGTACTTGCCGCTTTACAGTGTCTTCCCACGGCTGAGGTGGTGCTGGTGGGGGTCTGTGTGCTGGTGGCCTCATGGTGAATCTGTCCTGATTCTCAAGGAGACACTTCTTTGTCTGCCTTTCCCCAGAGGAACTGCAGTTCCTCTGTGGAAAGAATTTGGCAGGAGCAAGCACCACCATCAGGAACCAGCACAGCACACTCGGTGCTGGGGTGGTTACTGGTGAAATGCTGCACTAGGTTGTGCTAAGACCTTTTGATCCTTTTTGCCTTTCCTTTCCTGTGATAGAATGCTGTTCCCCCTGCCTCTGCGGATAGCCTGCAGTCTGCTTGCCTGGTTCTCTCTCTACACTTGGTTCTGCCATCGCTACAAGCACCGGAATTATGAATGGAGCTGCAGGCTGGTCACGCTGACCCATGGCATCCTGGCTACCTGTCTCTCTGCTTACATTGGCTTCATTGATGGTCCTTGGCCTCTGAGTCACCCAGGTAAGTCATGAAATCATGGTCCCGAGGGCCCCAGTGGGTGATGACACCAAGTAGGGTTCTACCACTTCGGTTTCCAGCCCACTTGACAAATGACTATTGATCTGAGCTGCTCTATGAAGAAAAGTACTAGAGAAATGGAGAGGCTGGCAATTATTTTGCCAGTGTAGTGGCCCTCTCCATCCGCAGTCTCACGGAGATTGCGTCGTATAGCTGTTATGTGTGTGCAGCTGTTGGACTAACTCCTCTTGTCTGACTTCTCTCGCTGAGCTGTGATCAGTACCAGCTGATACCAGCCTGCCAGTGCTGCAGGTGAATAACCCTGCCTTGCCACATCTCCTGCCTGATGTTGTCTTCATGCTCTAAAGCTCTGTCTGGTGTCTTTCCGTTTCAGGATCTCCAAACACAACCCTTCAGGTACATGGGCTGTGCCTTAGCTTGGGTTACTTCCTCTTTGACCTTTGCTGGTGTGTGTACTTCCAGGCAGAGGGTGCCCTGATGCTGGCCCACCATCTGGTGAGCATCTTGGGCATCGCAGCATCACTGGCGCTCGGGGAGTCAGCAGCAGAGGTCAATGCCGTCATCTTTGGCAGCGAGATCACCAACCCGCTGCTGCAGGCCCGCTGGTTCCTGAAGGAGTTGGGCTGTTACCACAGTTTCACGGGTGATGTGGTGGATTTCTTCTTCGTGGTCCTCTTCACTGGGGTGCGGATTGGAGTGGGGGCCTGGCTGATGTACTGTGAGCTGGCTTCTCCCAAACCCCGGTGGTACATTAAGCTGGGAGGGGTCATCATGTATGCTGTGTCCTGGGTTTTCATGGTCAGCATCTGTCGCTTCGCTAGAAGGAAGAGCATGAAGAAGTACCACAGCTGGAGGAGTCGGAGGAGCGAGGAGCTATACTTGAAAATGAATGGACACGTGAAAACCCACTGAGTGCGTGCTGAGTAAAGACTTCCTCGAGTTCCCAGTCTGGCAAGAAGGGGATTGTGCCTGAAATGCCACTGTTGGGAGAGGAGCCAACACACGTTAGTAATTATGGAGCTGCGTTTATCCCTGGCATAACTCCACTGAAATGCGTGTAGCTACGCCATGGATTCAGCCTGGCAGAGGCTGGCTCTGTGTATGAAGCACGCACTAGGTGTTAGGAGTGAAAGAAGGGCTACTGTTACAGACTGAACATAACTAGTCCAGCAGTGCAGGTGTAAATAGTAAAGTCAGTAGGTAATTCCTCCAGCTCTGGTAGAATATTGGAAGAGAAAATAACACTAGATCTTCATGCTCGCTGTCTAGACAGCTACAGTGACTCTTCATACAGTTAGGAAGAAGCATGTTCTAGTCTTTAATCAGAGATGGCGTTTCTGGCTCTTCCACCAACTTGTTATATGACCTTGGGCAAGTCATGTAACTCAAACTCGGTGCCTACTTACCCCAGCTGTGAATTGGGGGTGATGGAGCTGATCCATCTGTGTTCTGCACTTTGAGAACTTTCCTTGAGAGGTGCTATATAATTGCTAAATGATGGTTGTTACCCGCACTTTGTTCATGATCCCTGTGTTTCCTTTGGGAGAAATGATGGGTGAGCTAGAGTGTGACTCTAGAGAGAATAGTATTTGAGGTAGGTGGTTGTTTCCTACCTTTTCTAACTCATTTTAATAACTTATTTAATATTATATTGGTAACTTGGTTTTTAGTAGTGTCCAGAAGCTCTAACAAGCACTGGCACCTTGCACTTCTGTCTCCCTGCTTGCATCTGGGTCACTTTAGAAAAGGGAGCATTTGTAGGGTGAGAAAGACTTCTTTTACAGCCTAATAAATAAAGAAGCAAGAGGCACAGAATCCGGCCTTTTTTAAGCAAAAAAGAAATGAACCCCAGTGGGATCAAACTAAGTGTTAACTCCTCTGGTCCTATGGGCAGGGAACAACTGTCACCCACTTGGCAGCTGCTGGTGTTTGTTTCACTGTGTGTTCTTCAGCTCTGTTCCTTTGTTGTTGTTATGATAATGATCATGTATTTTGAGCCTCAGCATCGTCCTCCAGGGCTGCTCTGAGCCTTGCCTGTTGCAGCCGCTTGCCTGTTGCAGCAAAAGACCAGAAGAGTCTGAAGCACTTCAGATCAGCAGAGCCAGCTGAGGGGTGAGCTGGTTCTGAAAAGGTATCTTGACTTAGCACAGCCATATGACTGTCAGGAGACAAAAAGGGCTAGTTGGGACTCACTGGTTCTTTCCCAGCTCTGTTCCTGCCATCAGCCATGACTAGGAGCCTTTTTGCCTCAGCTTACCCACTTTATCAAGCGGGTACAGTATTACCTACCTCGTGGGTGTTCTCATTTGTTAACACCAAGCCACCCTTGATGAACGCTCGGTGGTCTGTGTCAAGCTGTGCTGCATAAAGGCAAAATGCTGTTGCTGTGAGGGAAACACTTCTCACCGTGATCCATCATCAAGTACTTTGCCACTAGAACATGGCACTTCCCAGCATCTGTCTTGCCTCCCAAAAGCAGGAATCCAGGGGGTTTTGCAGTGGTGCTTACGAGTAGGAGTCAAAAGGAGTAACAGACCTGTGTGTAAAGATGAGGTGCTCCTTGTTCAGGTGGATCCCAAGTCAAAGGAAGGATGTGTGGTGGGTTCTCCTGAGGGAGGACTGCAATAAAGCCTGTCTAAACCAGGGAATAAGGGCTTTCAGCAGCGAGTCCTGAAGAACATCCATTTGTTTCTCAGTACAGCTGTTGATTTCCTGAGCACTGCTGATGATTTGGACTCTGACCTCTGCTGAGGTTTGGTGTGCAGCCTAACACGTGGATATAGCCCTTCTGTGGGAGCTGTACGGCCCAAGCAGATCCCGAGGATGTCAGGCAGTGCCTGCAGGTATCTGTCAAACATCTCGTGGGAAGATGTTTTGAGAGATAAGGCACTTAATGCCTGACTTGGCCCTTTCTTTGAACTGGAGTGAAGTTTGATGGGAGGAGTGCCATGATCAATGCGGAGGCTTTAGAAGCTAAACAAGGGCACCAGGAAACAAAAGAACAATTAGGAAAGGCTTAATGAGATAGAGCTAGCAACTACATCTCAGAGCGAGGCCTCATAGTCTGTCTAGTGGGCTCCAGCACAGAATCACAGACCCAGAAGTAGAACTTTCAAGCTGTGGAGCATGTGGTGGGACGTGTCCTCAGGCTAGTCCCTAGTGGCAAACTGTAAAAGGAAAACTGCACCACTAGTGTGAAATAATAACTCGTGTCTGAATTACTGTGTAATAGCAACTAATGTTCCACCAGTGAATGGTGTAGATGCTTTGTATTATGTTTTATAAAATAAAGAGTATTTAATTATATGAGGAATTTTGGTTTCTTTCTTGGGATGCAGTTGTTTTGTTGTGCATTGCTGGATGAGCCCCGTGTGCGGGAACTAAGCCATGGTCAGCGTTTCCTTTTAGGGACCGAGCCAACAACTTGTTATTGTGACCTAGACAGACTTGGGAAAGACCTGTAGTGTTGTGTTGGTAGAGAGTAACTGCTCTGCCTGACTTGCCACAGCATTTTCCTAGAGATCCAGTGTGCCAAAAGCCTGTTTTCTATAAATAGTTAAGCCTATTTAGTTGTTTGGATGTAACCCTTAAATCTGCCTCAGAATCCTCCAGTGCTGAGCAGCAGCTCAGTAGCGTTCTCCTGAGATGTGGGTCTGTTTGCAATCTGCAAGCAGCCTGGCTGCATGACGGAGGGGTCCTGGGGACTGCAGGAGTTTATTCTAGGGGTTTGTTTAACCTCTGAGGCAGTACAGGAGCAGAGAAAGCAGCAGACTGGCATGCTCAAGCTTTGCTTTGGAGCTGCAGGCATCTTCCAAGACTCGTGTCTTCAGGAGCATCACACCTTATGTCAATGGGCAGAAGCGTTTTGAGTGTAAAGAGTGAAATTTATCCCCCTACCCCAAATTAACTTCGTTTTATCTGCCCATTATTTCTTTCAAAGCCTTTACTTCCCTGCTGCCTGCCTTTTGCTTCTATTGCCAGCCCTGCAGTAGAGCTTCAGAAAAGCAGCCTCCTCTTGCAGTCAGTCCTCTGCCCTCTCCTTGTAGCTGAACTTGTGTTTGAAGAACTTGGAATTTTCTGATATTCAGGCTTTCTTCCCTTGCACTCAAGTAAAAGCATTGAAGTGCTTGGAGTCTGCTATTAGACTAATAGCAGGCCTGTAGGCAGGGGCTTCCTGGAGGAAGAAAAGATGAAGATTTAAAGCTTCATGGAAGCGGCTGGTAGGTTCCTGATACTTGCAGGCTTTGTGTAGCGTGGCTGGAAGTCAAATTATATGTCTGCTGCTATTTGCAAAGAAATCCCTTCTCAGAGGTGGAGAGAGAATCAGCCAGCATTAGCTTTGTGTTGCATAAGCAGTTTCCGAGCAAGAAGTGAAGCTTTTTCTGGTTCTACCAATACACCAGCACTTCACTCTCCCCCCATTTCCTCCTATCTCTCTCTCTCTCCAAGTCAGCCTCAATATGTGCTCTGCTCACTGTGTGAGAGAAGGTGTTGCCTTTTCCTGGCTTTGTCCTCTTTCCCTCAGTTTCCAAGGGGGAGTTTGGCAGCTGATAAATTTTCAACATAAGGAATTTTTAGAAAATGACTTGAGGAAGGAATGGAACAGATGAAAAAGCTTTTTCAAAAGGAGAGTGGTTGACGGTAGTTCATTTTGCAGGGAAAGAGAACGTGTCTGTTGTTAAGATCTGTTAGAGAGACAGGCTGGAGAGTTGGGCAGGAAGGAATGGAAATTCAATAAGGGCAGTGTAGAGTCTGGCATCTGGGTAACAACCACCCCACGGACCAGGATAGGGTGGGCACTGACGCGCTGGAAAGCAGTGTAGGATAAAGGGAGCTGGGGGTCCTGGTGGCCAGTGGCATCCTGGAGAGCATCCCTAATGCCCTGTGATTCTGTGTTCAGTGTAACTGATAATCCTCAAATGTGATGAGAAAAAATGCTACTCTCCAGCTCTTTAGATATTCCTTAATAACAAACACCTCTTCTTTTTCTTAATCCTCCCTCCTATCAAAGGACATCAATTCTAGTAAAGAGCAGGAAGGAAAGTCATGACAACGTACAACAGCTTTGTCTGTCCTCGCAAAGGTTGCTGCTTTAATTATGCTGATACAGAAAGAGGGCTCAAGTGCTATAAAAATTCTTACTGTGATGTGGATTATCCAGGTTTAGGAACTGTAATGAGCTGTCACACTAGATGCTCTGATAGATTAGGCTATGTGTGTCTCAGCAAAGTATTGCCTGTGTGTCCAAGTGACTTCAAAGTATGTATTTGCCCTTGTTAAACGTGTTTCCAGGGGGCTGGATGCAGAACAAACTGCCAGTCTGTAGTAGCAAATCATGTCCCTATTTTAAGGTAGGAAATCTGTCCAGGACAAGACAGTAAAATGCTTTGAAATTGCATAGCACTGTGAGACGCAGCACAAATTCATGGGTTTGGGTTTGTTTGCAGATTAGAGTTGCATCCAAACATCTGTTTGTGGCCGCTGGATTGGTCATAGCTGTTTCAGAAGCAGGTTCCATCCACGGCACAGGGAAACTGGTTAACATCAGTCCAGTGCCTGGCTGGAAAAGGCCGTGGTTGGGCAAGGAGATAGATGTGTGTCTGGGTTTGATTTAGGGGATTGTTACTACCTTCTGCTCTCTCAACAGCAGAATCTCTGCCAGCAATGAAATCCTACAGCTATTCTCAGCTAGCTCTGAAGAATCTCATGCCAGAGCAGTTCTCCAGGATCAAAGGAAGCTGAACTGTTAGTGCTTAGATGAGTTTTGCTGGATGGAATTGCAGGGCACTGCAGACAATCAGCAAGGCGGGATGGTATAAGTTGTGCAAAGCTTGAGAGCAGGGCCAAGTTTACTCCAGTCCTGACACAAGGTCAGGGGCCTGTCTGTTCTCCAGGAGTCACAAATTCCAGTGAGCTTTGGGAGATGAGCTGGTTCCTCTGTCAGGCTTTCCTCTCCAGCTGCACGAGGAGTAAATGTTGACTGTTGCCTTCCAAAAGCAACACCTTTTCTTTTCTTTCCAGAACAGCAATTTATGACAGGTTTCAATGACATCCAAAACACTGGCACATTCTACCCCTGCTTTTAAATTGATTACTCCTTGAGTAGCAGAAGTTAAAAGACGTTTTTTCTATTTAATTTTTACAATGGAGCTAAGTGAAAGACAGTCAATAGCCCTTCGTGTCTGACTTACAGCAGCCAGTTTTAAAAAGCTATTACTCTTTACTTGAGGTCTGCAGCAGATCCACTGCACTTGCAGTGAAGATGCTCTGGTGGTTATCCTGTCTGAGATGGGAAGGGAAATTTTCCTGAGAGAGAAATTACAGTTGCTCTTTGTTCATACTCAAAACCTGAAGTAAACCAGCTCTCAGTGGGATAAGTCTGGCATTAATGAGTTTAAAAACAACTGTGATCTTTCACTGACTTCCCACTTTGCTCATGCTGAGTCCACAGTGGTGCAAACCCTGAGCAGTCCCTGGGGTGGGTGACATCACTCTCAGACACTTTACTAGGGCATCTAGTGATAGGGCAAGGGAGATGGTTTCCAACTAATAGAGGGGAGATTTAGATTGGATTTTAGGAAGAAATTCCTCTCTGTGAGGGTGCTGAGGCCCTGCAACAGGCTGCCCAGGGAGGTTGTGGCTGCTCCCTGAAAGTGTTCAAGGAAGGTCTGGTGGGAGGTGTCGCTGCCTATGCCAGGGGGTTGGCACTGGATGAGCTCTGAGGTCCCTTCCAACCCAACCCGTTCTGTGACTCTGTGACTTCATGCTCGCTTCCAAGAGAGCTGGCAGTGGGGACAGGGTAGAGGTGCCAGGCGAGGCTTTGCCAGCAGATGGCGACAGCTGCTCAGTGAGCTCGGGGTGAGAGGCTGGGACACCGGGGCTTTGCAAAAAACCACCTCAGCGACACCTTTCCTCTCTTCAGTCTTCCCTTTCCAGGAGTCCCGAGTAAGGCGCATCCGAGGTTCTGTCCTTTTTGTGCCATTCTTTAAGGCAAAATAACTTCAGAGGAGTCAGACTTCTTTACTTCAGGGTCCTCCTGACTTTGAGATGCTCAGCTCTGCTCTGTAAAAAATAGCCTGTGGGGTCATCGGTGCTTTGCCCTGGAGACACAGAGCAAAGAGGTTAATAAGCAGCTTCCACTTCTCTGTCTGTGTGATGGTACAATCTGTAAACTCAGGCTAAGTGACAACTTTAGAGCTACCCCCCAAAAAATCTATTTTAATTGGTGTTGCACAGTGTAAT
The DNA here is from genome assembly GCA_013397515.1 of Upupa epops. Lineage (NCBI taxonomy): Eukaryota > Metazoa > Chordata > Aves > Bucerotiformes > Upupidae > Upupa > Upupa epops. Next base: position 227,783 of record VZRI01004037.1, on the reverse strand, counting down.
TGCTTATTGATTTCATCAACAGAACACACACACCCCGGATTTCACACCATAAAACTGCCCAGGCAGCAGAAGTTTGATAGATGGGCATCTATATTAATGCCAGGACCCACCCAGCTCCCAGCCAGCACTTTCAGAAAAGAGAAGTGGTTAAGGTTTCAGAGTCTCCTTTTGAATTGGTTTATTAGTGCTTTTCTCTTTTTAATTGCTGCATTAAACACTGAAATGTGAAGGCAGCCCATTAAGGAGCAGGAGTTAATCTCCTGAACCCTGTGGCCATAAGGGGTTTACTCTTCCCCTTTGTCACTGGGGTAGGTTTGTGTAACTGATTCTTACGACAGCACCGAGTACATCTTTGGCAAACGTTAATCACTCACTCCACCGAATTTTACATCCAGTTGTTGTAGCAGAGGATGAGTTTCCCTCCCATTCATATAGGTTTTCTTCTTTAGGATTTCCTCCAGCTAATCGTTATGGTGACAGGCCCAATAAAACAGAATTAAAGTAGTAAAATAACCATGAAGCATCGAGGCCTCATATGCAAACGCCTGCCATGAAAAAATACAGAGGTCTCCCAGGAGCCCTTCTCTCTCAAGGCAGAGTACTGGATGTTCCCAGAGTTAAAGCAGGGAGGGATTTCTTGCAGAGAAGATGCAATAGAGAGCTAGATCATAAATAGCTTGAGGTATTCTTTCGTCACCCGTGCACTGTATACAGCTGCAGGAGGAGAGACAGTTGTGACTGCCTGATTAACA
>VZRI01004037.1:158537-224984 GCA_013397515.1 Upupa epops | reverse complement strand
GGTGACTGCAAGAAGCGTTTTTTTTTTAAAATTACTTTTTTCAGGGTTTTTTTTTTTTTTTCGAAACTATTATTTTTCTTGCCCTTGAACTGAATTTGCCCTCCGTGCATCCCACACCCACCCCCCCCACCTCCCCCTCCTCTCTTCCTCTGGAGCAAGGCTGGATCCTGAACCTTCGGTGCCTGTTGGGGAGGGGGCAAAGCCTCGATAATAATCCTGCGATCCATAGTAAAATGTAAATTGGATAATACGACTTCTTGCCAAAGGCTCCAATGAGTGGCACACAGTCCACAATCACGGACAGGTCAGTATAAAGCTGGATTTCTACTTTTTATATGCTCTTTTTGCCTTCTTTTCTGAAGTTTAGGATCTTCTCCGAGCTCGTGTGTACTTTGTGTTGTGGCTTCAGTGACAGCCCGAGAGATGTGCTCAGAAAAGCAGGGTTAAATCCGACTTTGTGGGAATCGGGATGTACCTGGGATGGTTGATTGTCAAGGCAGCTGGGTTCGCTTTGAAACTGGAGTATTTCAAGTCCGACTGCTTTCAAGCCTGCCAGGCTGACTTCGTAAGAGCCAGGAATTGTAACTCAGCTTCCAGGACTGGTTGGTGCTGGGAGGAAGAGAAAAAGCAAAAGCGACTGTTTCGGCAAGAAGTTAAAACAGGAAAGGTGACAGGAGCTTTGGATGCAGCTTGAATCCAAACTCTGAAACTGCATAGAGGAATCACTTGCTTCTCTGTAGGTCAAGCGTTGTAGCCTTCCACAGAGAGGTCACTTCAGGTGAGGGCAGGAGGGGCAGCTGATGAGTAGGAATGTCGGCTGGTGGCTACACGACCTTAGCAGAAATCTCACCCTTGTTTTAGATACCTGCTCAGGCCTCTGGGCTTCTGTGCAATGGGCATTTCAGTAGCAGTCTGGGGTTCTCTTGCTTGTTCTGGGATTCTTCAGAGGGAGGAGGAAAAACCGTTTTCTATGATGAGTAAAAAAAGTTCAGTAGGAAACTTGTGTGGTTTTGAGACAGAAGGGTTGAACATGTGTCTCCAGTGTTTGTGACAAGATCAAAGATGCTTTTTATGATACTTAAACCAAAAACCTCTTTCATTTTATGTATTGCTGCATTTTCCTGTCTTCTGAAGAGTTGGTGGTTGAGGTGTCAATGTGTGTGAGCAAGGCCTCACTGCTTAGGCGTTTTGTGACCAGCACAAGGGAAGAGTCAGGCCTGGAACAGAGTGATGATGCTTTTGGGTGCCTGACATCACTGCTTAAACTCCAAATGTGGGCAGGAAAGAGAAGAAGTGTGATTCTCAGTTACACTCGGAACCTTTCTTGTCTGTGTAGGTCTCAGAGCAGTGTGAAAGGGGTCTTGGACAGGTTGAAATCCTGTGTGGTCCGTGTTTATGACTCTGCTGTTTGTAGAGGACTAAGTCTGAAATGGATTCTATAGTGTGTTTGTGCTTGAAGAATCGGTGACCAAACTTCTAAACCCTTGCAGGAGATGTTTTTGAGGTGCAGAACATTTTTGTTCTGTACCTTCTTTTAAAAGAAGGTGGCTTTTGAGTGGCTTTGTCAGGATTTTGTCACTTACTCCAAAGCTTTTATCCTGGCACAGGTTGCAAGATCTCAGAAAGAATGATGGTCCAAGAAGCGCTTGGGTGATGCATGGAAAGGAAAGGCATGAGGATAAGGGAATTCATTTTGCTTCTTAGTAAACCAGAATACTTTCCGTGATTGAATTGTAACTGCCAAATTGAAATGCAGTGGCGACCAGTTCTCATTTCCTCTTGCTTGCAGTCAGTCATGTCAAGAGGATGTTTGTGTTTGGTACTCCATTATGGTTTTGGTTTAAAAGTACCTTTTAGTCTTGGGTATGGTGCCATCCCCTCATCCCTGGCAGTTAAGGCTGTCTGATGGTTGAGGACATGGGGAAGCAGGCCCTGGCCTTCCACCACTCCTCACCTGAAGGAACTTTGGGGGTGCAGAGGGAATTCAGTCATCGTGGCCCATTTGTTCCCTGGCAGAACCTCTCAGCAGAGCTCCGGATGTGGTGGTGGTGGTGGTACGTGTTCGCATCACATTGATGTCTTCTTACTGGTGTCTGGAGCAAGGCCACTCCTTTTTATCTACAGTATTGTGCAGAGTCTGGAGGGTGGGGTTTTCGGTCGCTCTTGGCTGAGCAGTACATTGGTAAAAAAAACGCAGTCTCCCGTGGGGCCCAGGAAGCCTCTGTGTTGCCTCTTTAAATCTGGCTCTTGGGCTTGGAATGTAAAGCAGGTGCAATCTAAAGAAACTCAATGCTTCCAGTGTCACTGGATCTACCCAGTGTAAATCATATGATGCACTCGGTTCTCTCCATGTTTATCAGTGACCTTCCTTGGTGATTTTGAGTTGGGAACTGCCTTAAAAGAGAAAAACCCATCTTGTGTCTGTGCCAGCTGGTGCTAGGAATCGTAGCAGGGGAGCCCAGGCTTGTGTTTTTCACCACATTAGCTTTACATTATTTCCATTTTTCATAGGTGTAGCTGCTTAAATCCCTTGAAATCCCTGCCTTTTGTATCCTTCAGTTCAAGGTCGTGATCACACCATGAGCCTNACTCAATGCTTCCAGTGTCACTGGATCTACCCAGTGTAAATCATATGATGCACTCGGTTCTCTCCATGTTTATCAGTGACCTTCCTTGGTGGTTTTGAGTTGGGAACTGCCTTGAAAGAGAAAAACCCATCTTGTATCTGTGCCAGCTGGTGCTGGGAATCGTAACAGGGGAGCCCAGGCCTGTGTTTTTCACCACATTAGCTTTACATTATTTCCATTTTTCATAGGTGTAGCTGCTTAAATCCCTTGAAATCCCTGCCTTTTGTATCCTTCAGTTCAAGGTGGTGATCATACCATGAGCCTTGATAGCTGCCTGATGGACCAGGCTACTCTTGTCCCATCCTTTTGGGACAGTTCTCCTCTGTCCTTGACAGTGGTGTCTCCTAAGGCACCAAAGTGGATGTAAATAGAAAGGAAAGTGTGAATGAATGTTCCTAGTGCTGTTGAGTAGCCATTATGATAAATGATCTTTTCATTAACTCCCTCTCTTTAATGCACCCAGTGAGCATTTTGGAGAAACATGGAAAGGTTATAGCAGGAAAAAACAAAGGAGATTTTTCTTGTGATGTAGAACTTGAGATTTAGATGTGTGTAAGCAAAAAGTGGTCCAGGACAGCCATAGTCCCACTTGCGGCTTCTGATGAGATGAGAGGCACAACTTTAAGCAAGCACTGCCATTTACTTCCCTTCCTTTCTTTCAGGATGTTCTTTATCAGCTGCTGCTTCTCATCATCGTGTTGCCCACCAGACCTTATCAAATAATTCATCTTCAACTGTATTGCTCTACCACTTGATGTTTGTAAACATTTACACCCTCTTAATTTAATCCTCTCCTAGCTACGCTGTATTTGTTTGGAGGCCTCCAAAGGTGGCATTTATCTTGCTTAACTTAATAAGTCTTTGAGGTAGGCATCTCTTATCTGGGCTGTTAGTCTAGATCACCTTTATAGTTAGTGGAAGAAGGAAGAAAACAGACACATCGAGGGGACTATTCCTTATCCTGAAGCAGGCATCTAAAATTGGTCAGGTGAATGGCACAGCGCCTGCTTAGCTCTATCCAGCTTGAGATTTAGGTGAGATCTGCCAGCCCTTTTAGCCTGAAAACTTGTGGGTTTGTTTTTAAAGTCCCATCCGATTGCTAGCACTAGGTTGGGTTTTTGTTTCTGGGTGCAGTTTTGGGTTGTTAGGGTGAGGGGTTTGGGTTGGACAGCAGGGACCAGCTAAGGCCAGGTCTATGTGGGGCAGTTGGATGAGAGATGTTAGAGGAGATGTTTCCCTGTTGCTCTGTGAGACTGAGTACTGCTGCCTTCAGAGCTGTTCTGGCCCTGGCACACTCAGACTGGCCTGTGTTCTGGGCGTTGCTGTGCTCTGCCGTTTGCAGCAGGCGACACATGGCTGAGCGAGATAAGGGCTTTATTCTTTGCAAGGACATGCTGGAGCTGGGATGAAATTCAGCCAGTTGCAGGCTCTGGTTGGCCACTAAAGGATGGTCAGAATTGTGCTGTATCCTGTTATGACACTAAGGAAACATTTGTATGCGATTAATTTTTCTTTTCATTCTTTTTTGGTCTCACAGTTAACTGTCTCCTTCTTCCTGTAACCATTCCAGACGTGGGGCAGAGCTGAGCAACAGCGCAGCTATGGAACTTGCTTTATGTTTTTCTCTTGTTTATGAAAGCACAATAAAAGAACGGGGGCTCTCACTGCTTTTGCAGGGCCTCCCTGAGGAACTGAGAGCTCTCCTGTGCAGTAGCTTGCAAATGAGTTTTATTTATAACCGTGCTTTAGTTTCTGTTGCTATGATCGGAAAATAGGAGAGGTAGAATTTACACGTAATTACCCTTGAGAGGTTTTAATTGCTGATTTGCTCCTGACTTGGTACTAAAATAGACCGTAATTGTTTCTTATCTGCTTAGATGCACTTTCCCTGTCTTTGACTGTTTGTGAGTCCCTGGAATAACTGGGGGGGATAAGGTTGTGTTTTCCTTGAGCAGGGTAGAGAGCTCCATAGGAAAGTCACAGCTTGCTGTTGTCGAGTAGCTAATTGTTATTGTCATGCATTTGATTAATGAGTGCTGTTTGTAAGATCTGATTTTTATGGCAACAAAGTCTGTTTCTTTGGACTAGAAAGTGTAGCCGTCATCAGGGCAGAGCTTGTGCTTTCCATCCTTTTGCCTTTCCTGTGTTTGCAAATCAGTTGCTGACACAGTCTGTGCATAAATTCATTTTCAGTCTTGCTTTTATTGAAGCTGTCAGAAGAGAGGGCTGTCTGCGATGCTACCATTGGCCAGGAAGCAGATGCTGCCAGTTCATGTTGCATTGTTTATTAGGGTTTTTACTGGAGACAGAAGTTGAGGTGAGCTTGATTTTCTAGTTTTGAATAGAGCTGTGGGCGTTGTGATTATTTGGGTGGAGGCAGGAATGATATTTCATCTCTCAGCTCAATTGTCTAATTCTCCTTGTGCACAGAACTCCTATTATGGCATTTATTAGTGTTTCAAATGCATAGATTAGGGGTAGTGCTGGGTTGTAAGCTACTGCAGTTTGAGACTTAAAAACTTGTCCAGATCCACAAGAATCAGGGTGTTACATATTTAGCGGCAAAAAAACCCAGTCTCCAGAGGTAGTTATGTAAAGCCAGGAGGGTGTGAGGGATCTCATGAAAAGTCTGAAGAAATGGTGTTGAGGCCCTGGAACAGGTTGCCCAGGGAGGTTGTGGCTTCTCCATTCCTGGAACTATTCAAGGCCAGGTTGAGTGGGCCTCTGGGCAACCTGGTCTGGTGTTGCTGCCTTTCGCAGGGGGTTGGGGCTGGGTGAGTTCTGAGGTCCCTTTCAACATAAACCCTACTGTGATTGTATGAAATGACCTCAGAATTCTTCAGGAGGTGTCCATGGGGGCACAGCTAAATGCAGCACACAAATACCCTGGCAAGATGGAGGGGACCTCTTTGTTTTTGAGTGCTGGTAGTGTATTGACACAACAAATGACCCTCATGTGTGGGTTGCCCTTCTCCCCATTGCGGTCCCTCCCATTTCTTCCTGTTTGCACATTGGAGTGGTTTCAGATCACTGTTCTGCTTTGTTGGTGGCTGCTGGTGTCCCGTTTAGAGATACCTGAGAAGAAATGTGCATCTCAGCCTTGGAACAGCAGTTGCTGAGGTCGCTGATAAGCTGGGTGGGGGGGTTCATTCATGATCTCTGACCAGTGTTTATGAAACTGACTTCTGCATGAGAGTTTCCTGGTCCTCAAGGCTGGAATTGACCACAGCTGTCTGAACTGGGAAGCCACAGAGTCTTGTGTTTGCACTTGGAGCTGGTGTGTATCATGCTGTACAAGTAGTGATGTAGGCATTGTAGGGGATTTGGCAGTCCATCTGAAGGCAGCGTAGAGCATTCATGTATTTGCCTGGGGAAAGTGATGCAGACACCTGTACCAGTTATTTTACATATTTCATGACTACAGCCTGAGATCTTTTGATTATTTCAAGAAGGGGGGTCTCCTAGTGAAGTCGTGCCTTAAGCGTTTTGTCTGAGTCGTGTTTGGTGCGTATCCTCAGTGCCTGCTTCTGATTACTTGCCTTCCCAAGAAGCTTCAGACTGTAATCAGCAGGATTTTTGATGTTAACTACTTTCCCCCAGCTTTTTCCTCGCAGTCTTCTGGGTGACCTCACTTGCTTCTCTTGGTTACAACCATCATCCCCCAGTGCTGTAACTTATGCAGAGCATTTCAAAGAGTAGCAGTGTTTGCCTTGGTCTGGAGACTGAATTCTTCACTTAAACCTCTTGGTGGTCCTTCTGGGTCACTGGGGAAGTACTTTGGCCCTGCTGCTTGAAAGATAAGCTTAGGCTCTTGCTTTCAAGGCTTTGTCCTCCAGGTTTCTCATTGAATGCCTCTTCCTTCCCTCTGAAAACCAGCAGTAGGACACTTTTATTAATGAATCTCATTTGTGCTGTCCTTGAGTTTGTAGGCTGAATGATCTGACATGCTTCTTAGAGCATTCCTAAGGCTCTGCAAATACTCCTCTGCCTAAGCACTCTCCCTTCTTTCACTCTAGTCCTGATATTTTATCTGCTTTGAGATAACTAGATCTTTCTTGTGTAAGGGATGTCAATAGCATTAAGAGAATACAGACTCAAATGCAGGCTTTCTGGTAGGCAATGCTTTGTTTTCATCTGTGACCCCAGTCTGGATAATTATTAGCTTTAAAGAATACAAGTGTTAGTTCATGTCTCAGCTTGATTAAACTAAGGGTCAGGAGCCTGGATGTAGATAATTTCCTAACATCAGAGGAGAGGGCTCAAAATAAGGACAGAGCAGGCGGCAGCAAAGTATTTAGGAAAATGAAAAGGGATGTAAAACAAGTAGTGTTTGACTTCAGAGTGTCCAAGGGATGAAATACAAGGCAGGATACATACAAAAGAGAAACAGCACGCTCAGAAAAAAGACAGGAAGAAGCAAGGTTTACTCATTTTTCTTTTACAAGAAAACATTTAAAAACAAATACATTAAAAATGACAGGAAAAAGCAGCATCCTTACTGTTTTAAAATGTAAGCATTAGGTATAAATAGTAAAAACAAAACAAACACTGTTCAGTGTGACAGTCACCAGTCATCTACCGAACATCACTTCTGTTTTGTTACTGCTCTGCATCCTTTCCTGGAGTAATTTCAGTATTGTGTCTGCTTGACTTCTGAGGCTGGCGAGCAGGAACCCTTTCTTGCACAGTCTCACAGTTTAGTGGAGTCTGATGGTAAATAAGAAGCGTTGCTGCTTGCATTTTTTTGGCAAACGATTAAGTATTATCTGTGTGGGGCTATTTTAAGCTTTGTTTTGACAACACTGAACCTTCTGGCCTCTGTGATGTTGGTCAGAGGAAGGTACTTGATGAAATTGCTCTGGCACTGGGAAAGCACATGGGCAGTGTCCGTGCTGATGCTGAATACCTCCGGAGAAGATCCCGAGGCAAAGCACTTGAGTTACTATGCTTGAATTAATTTGGTTATAATCTGTCATATTAGTTCCTTGGATGCTGTCAGATCTACTGGAGATGGGCAGTGTCCCTTGTGCAGACCTGGAAGTGGCATTTGGGGTCTCTGTTCTTTTAAGGGTTTAGAAAACCTAAACCTTTTTTAAAAGGTCAGGGAACAGAGCTGTGTAAAGGATGAGCTGAACTGTGTGAGTTGGAAAAAAAAAAGGGCTTATTGTGGTAGTTATTAAAACGTTGCTGCTAAAACCCTCAGGGAGAATCCACACGTTATGGGAGTTCTTGGTGCTTATCAGTTGGCACGAGGAATGTGTATGCAAGGGGAAGACTTGAACTGGTTTCCATCTGCTCCTGAGGCCTTGAAATATATATTGGGAGCCTTCAGAAATACAAGTGGAAATCTTATGTGAGTGTTGTTCCTCCTTGAAACTCTGAGCAGCAGCACAATTCTTGTTTACATGAGAAGCCGATTTGGAGTTTATTTACAGACTGTGACTTCTTGTCTGCGGTATCTCAGGCAATCATTCTACCAAGGTGAACCAGTAACCCATGAAGAGATTGATAACTCTCGTATCTCATCCTGAGTGAGCCGTAGTGCTGGGAGCGGGTTGGAAATCTTCAGCAGGACCTGAATTGACCTGAACAAGCATTTCCCAGTCTGAAGGAGAAGACCGATGTATTTAATAAAGCACTGGAGTGATCTGAGACAGCTAGAGGATTGAGTCCACCACTCCCATAAACATACAAGCTCCAACCTGCAGGCTTAGCTAAAGTATCTGATGGCTGCTTGAAAGTCTTTTTACCCTGTTATGATAGTGGCTGTTAGTGTAGCTTATTGGCAGCACATCAGACAAGGCGTATCCTCTGTGTACTCCTGTGGCACCACTGCTTAGCTTCTGTTGTGCCCAGATGCAAAAGGATATTCTGATGAGTAGGGACTGAGATCAAAGCTACCGAAAAAGTGTTGGAAAAAAGGGCAAAAGAAGAGAATTGAAGGAGGGAAGCTCTAACGAGCGAGGAGAAAAAGGAAATAGGAAAAAGCTGCACTGTGAGACATGAGAAAGTCAATAGGAAGTGAGTGAGCAGGACAGAAATGGGAGAGGTGGTGGCAACGACCAGATAGGAGAGAGGTTTCCTGTCTGCCAGTGCATTTTACAGACACACGTCAGCCATAAAGGACTAAGACCTGCTGGTGTGAGGCAAAAAACCCCTGATGAGCCGGGGCTACAACTGAGCTGAGTTTCCTGTGGAAGCCTGAAGATACCTTTTGGTGTCTGAAAGACCCCTCCACTTGTTGAAAGTGGCCATGCAGATACAGTTTGGGAGCAGCAAACCTTTCCAGCCATTGTGATAGTTCAGAAATTGGGCTTTGGTCCCGGTGGCAGCCCTGTGTGACAGTATTAGAGGATAATTTCTTTCAAGGTGGCTCTCAAAGTGAAGTGTTTGCGTGTAAGAGAATAACGGGGGGTTCTAACCTGTGTTGATTTTTCCCTTCTGAAAAATGTTGTGTGATGTCCCAGCTTCATGTAGTGACTTCAGCCAAAATGAAGCTGCTGTGTTTAGGGTGTTTTAGGGTTTAAATGAATTATTTTTCCTTACTGCTGAAGGCTGCTGTGTAGCCATCTAACTTGACTTTGGAAAAAGAAGTCATGGGGAAATGTAACAGAGAGAAGGGGATGAATTTATGCCATGTGAGCTGCCTGGATCTAAGGAGATGCCGGGGAGTGATGGTTTATCAGAAATACTTGTGGGTCAAGGATGAAAGCTCCTAGTTTAGCGAGCTCATGATGATGAACTGCAGCTCTCAAGCTGGCAATTTGTTCTTGCTGTCTGTTGGGAGACACAAAATGATAGGTTGTGGTTTGCCCTGCGTAGTCCTGCGGTTTCAGTAGCGGAAGTGGTTCATGTGGGTGCAGATCTGATCTTAGCAAACCAACACGCTCAATCATTTTGGCTGGTGAAGGTGGTATGGGGATACTGCGGGGAGAGCCCTTCACAATTGTTGTGGTATTTCCTTTTGTTGTAAGGATGCGTCAAAGTCTGTAGGGCGCTGCTAGATGAATGCCTTAGTTACAGGCTTCTTCACCCCTGAGTTACAATAGAACCTACTGCCATGGAAGAAAACACCTTGTAATTGTTTGGAAATAGGTAAATTATCTGATAGAATTTGTCTCTGAGCCTGGTTTAGTTGTTGCAGTGGTGGGTGCCTCAGTTGATGGGATTGCTAGTACTTCAACAGCTGGTGAGCGTAACGGTGCCAAGATTTGAAAGCGGTACTGAAAACCCCAAGTTATTACATTCAGATCTGGCAGGTCTGTGAAGTTATGTAAAATGTTCAGCCCACTCACAGTATGGAAATTCTGGTGAGAATAAAAGCCCATGGTACTTAGGAGAAAAAAGGGGAGAAGAAAATAATAAAAATCCAAAGGCAAGCACACACTTTTCTGTTCTTCCAGTGTGGAAAGACGTAGGAATGTGGGTGATGGCTTTGAACGGGAGAGCCTTGTTTGCTTTGGATGTTCACCAGTGCAGCTTCAGCTGTATGGATTGCATAGCAAACCTTGACCTCCTCTCCCTTTTCCTTCTTGTAGACTTATTATCTGGCTTTGCACTCATCAGTAAGATATTAACTACGGGGTTTGGTGTCTGCACCTGATCACCTATCTGTGCCTTCAACTACCCCTCCTTAGATGGGATGTCTGGCTGAGCTCTGGCCCCAGTAACCCAGACATGCAGGCCTGGCTTAGGCCAAAAAAACACTTATTTCCTGGTAGTGTGAGACGTGCGTGTCCGGTGGTGAGATACAGCAGTGCTGTGGAGGGGGAGAGGAGCTGTGTGCTGATCCCAGCTTGTTTTGACAGCAGCAGCCTCGCTGGAGGAGGCTTTTTCTCTCAGCACAACTCCTGCATCACGTGAAAAGCAGGAGCAGATAATTAAACTTAGCTGTAACGGGAGAGGAAATAACCTTGCAACAGGTTTTGAGCTTTAAGCAGCCTGCAAATCTTAAGTGGAATTCAGCTATGTGGAGAGAAGCTGCCCCCTTTCCCCTCACTCCTCTCTTATCTTTTAAAAAAGTTAAATTATTTTTAAACATCATAGCTCTGCAGCTACTGGGAGGCAGCTTCGCTGAGCCTGATTGCTTACCACAGCAACAACAACATCACGCTAGCTCGGAGTGTGCTGGAAATCTGGCTCCATCTGTTTGCTCTTCATACATGGACAACAGGCATCCTTCAGATCTGTAAGGTGCTGCTTGGAATAATAATGGGGTTTGATGACTTGTTGGTCAGCAAATAGCTTCCGAAACTTGATGAAGTTTACTCCACTGAAATAAGTTGGTTCCTCTGCTTTTATTGGGAAGTGGGAAAATAATTTCCCACAAATAACTGGAGTGTAAGTAGGGGTGTAGGGATTTTTCTTCATTACAGTGAAATGGCTTTTAGATCAAAATGATAGTTGGTCCCAAAAGATTGAAACAGGTAGGTTGAGAGGAAAAAACTATCAGAGAAATACAAACTATGAGATGGAATTTAGGGAATTTTCTTTTTGTTTGCTTAAAAATAAAAGGAAAGATGATTTGTAATTGGTTGTGAAGACAGGCATAAAGGGACTGCGGACACTTCAAACAAGGGCTGCTCTGTTCAGGGACCTTGTTTATTTAAATCCCTATGTGAAATCTCTTCATCTTCTTTCTTGAGTTGTGTTTGGATCAGTTTGCTACGGCAGTAAATTTGAAATACAACTATTAGTTGTAAGGTACCCAGAGGCCTGCTCACATGTCTGGGAGCCAGAAATGGAAAGCTTGTTTCTCGTGCTCTAACAAAATCCTTTCTCAGCGGTGCCGCATTAGCCACTTCTGTTCCTGGAGGTGACCAGGGCTGCATCATCCCTTTATCTCTGGTACCTCTCCAGCTGTGTGAGCCCTGGATGTGGATCTTGGGCAGTGTGAATCTGGCACAGGAATAACAGATATGTAGGGCAGCCCTTTGTCAGTGGCAAATACTTTGGCTGTGACCGTTTGCCCCAGGATCCTTTTCTCAATGGCAGCAGATGCAGTTCATGGTGATTCCTGGGGAGAAATGCCCAGCAGTGAATGAATTTTTGTCTCATACCACTGCAAATGCCCTGTTCAAGCCCCTCCTCCTCTCTCTTTTCCATCACGTGGAGATGTTTGCTTTAGATTAAAACACTTCAGTTGGCATCCTGGTGGTTTCTATGCTGATTACATGTCTTCCGTTTCAGACCCCTTCCAGAAAACACCTTGGGAGAAATTGTCTCACTGCATTAGAGATTTAAAGAAAACTCTGTTTTCCCTGATCTCATCGTCTGACTACTAAGGTTTTTCTGGTGCCCAGGGCTTAATTTTTATGTTTGCAAGCTTCTTGTGGATGGAATCATCTCAGAGTTACTTTAGCTCGGCTGCTGGTTATGGTGATAACGTTTTATTTAATCCTGCAGAAGTTTGACTGTGGACAACTGCAGGTGGGTCGTGAACACGTTCAGTGAACCGAAGGAATCGGAGAGGGAGGGCTATGCGGTGGCGTTGGAGCACGCAGAGGGAGTTGTGGTTTCTTGCAGGCATGGCTGGCTCAGATCAGGCTGATAAGACAAACAAGTACATGAAAGGTACTGTAGGTGACCGTGTGCGTGCTCTGCCAACATGAAAAAGTTAATACTTGATTTTGCATATTATTTGATCAGATGTTACCTGAAAAAGCCTCTATGTTAAAGTCTGCTTGGTTGTAGCATCGTTGCCCCTCCAGAGGCTGGAGCAGGAAGTGCCTCGCGAGGCTGCGGCTGCGCTCAGCTTGTGAGCAAATATTAAAAAATTCAGATGAATCAGCTCCCAGGCCCCACTAAAGTGCTGGGCTGCCTCTTGGAGGAAATGTTCTGTCATAATTACACTGGTGTAGCTAGCTCTGTGCATGCTCTGGCTTTGGAATTTCAAAGTAAGAGGCAGAGGCACTGTTGCAGTTACAGTGGCAAGATCCAAACCCACCTTTTTCTGCCCTGCCCTACTCCAGCCCACTTGCCTGGCTGCAGTGGGGTGTTCTAGGCAGGAGTGCTGTGACGGGTGAGATGGAGAGCCCTGGGAAAAACTCTTGACTGTGTGTTGGCTTGAGGGCAAAGGAGCAATTATCAATAGGACAGACTGTGAAGTAAAATTCATTCTGGGGGAGATAACTCAAACTGGCTGACAGACAATGTCTGGAAACACTGCTAAGTGACAGCGGTTGTATGTTCCTCGTTACTGAAGCAGTGAGGGAATGAAAGCCACCTTCCAGTGCATTAAGGAAATGGATTTCTGCATTTTCAGAGGCTGGGGCTGTGAGCACAGGTGTTGCTTCCTCACCTTCTATTTTGTTTGGGGTTTTCTCCTGCTTTAAGGACTTGGCTACAGATGTGGAACACAGTAATGATAAATGAGGGCCGATAGGCTTACGGGGTTGAGGTTGTGATCAGATCATGTCCTTTAATTTTTAAATGTGTGTTATACTGTAAAGCTGGAACGGCAGGAAGTTGATGGTGACTTGAGAATGACCCGCAGAATCCTTTGGAAAGAGTAACTCAAGCTCCCCACTACCTTCTCAGTATACAGTGAGCAGCTGGTAGAGTTTAGGCCTGGAAATATTGATTGCTGGAAATCTCGAGCACTGGAGTGCACAAGGACAGGATCCTGAGTGCTTTATGGCCCAGTTTTAGCAACTGGGTTCAGCAGTTTGTACACTTCTGTCTTAGAAAATGGAGTAGCCCTGTTCTCATTTTTCTCTCTTTAAGAACTGTCAGCTATACAAAAATTACTTGTCTCTCTGTGTCTGTACTTCAGTGTGCTGCTTTGGCACTGACTCAAGCTTGAATTTAGCATAAATATCATATTTTGGAGCTGCTTTGGTGGGCTTTTAAAAAGCTGTTTGTTGGAGCAGGCTTACTGGAACGAGTTAAACGTAATTCAGCGACAGGCTAAGACGAAATGTGTTTAGATAGGCTGCTCTGAAATGTTTAATGCTGTTGAAAATGGTTCACGATCAAGGAAGGAAGCAGGATGACCTTTAAAACCAAGCTCTATATATCCCATTTTCCTATGCCAGAAGTCAGCTCAGACAATGAGAGACTGAAGGAATCAGGGATCCTTTTCATAAAGCATCTTTTTTCTTCTTCTTTTGGCAGATAGGTGTTTTGTCCTGATTGACTCACAGAACTACCAGACTTTAATCTGTTTCCCTATTTGTACCACAACTTGCTTATTTTAATTACTGCCTGTAGAAAATGATCCAGTAACACGTTGTGTGTCACGGTAGAAAACGGGTCTGTCTGTCCTTTTTTCCTTTGCTTAGCAGATTCTTTACCTCAGCGATACCCATTATTAGCAAACACTTGCAATTAACTATTGTGCTGGAAGTTTTAATGACTTCGGTGTTTTTCCAAGAGGATTTTTTTTTCCAGCACAGCATTTTGCTTGGGGTTGATGCAGCCATGCATTAAAAACAGACAGATGTGTTTCAGTCTTGTAATGATTGACTCAAAAGTAGGTTGCCACTCTAATCCTAACTTGCGCTGATACGTGCTTTTCAGTCAGCTGGCTGCAGCCTGGAAGGTGAGTTGTGTTCAGGGCACAGCTAGAGAATTCATATCTGGAATCATCCAATTAGCTGCAGAATAAACTGTGTTGGATCTCAAGCACTAGATAGCTATGAAGTTCTCTTATCCTTTATCCCTTGTGTATTTCCTCACTTTGTTCAGTTCATCACTTTCTCTCATACCTAACCATCCTTGAGTTTTCCATTATTTTTATAACATATTCTTGATTTCACAGAATCACACAGTTATGGAGTCTGGAAAAGACCTCTGAGATCATCAAGCCCAGTCTGTGACCTAACATCACCATATCAGCTAGACCATGGTCATTTTCCTTTCTCTTAATCTTTTTCTCCTCCGTCTCTGGAGCTTGTCTTGCGCTTGGTTAAGCCTTCCCTTGTTTGTTTGGTACCAGTTTTTACTTTGAATTTTGCCTGACATTTAAAGATGCTGTCCTTTGAGTTTCACACAGTGACTTGGGCAGCTGTGTGCACTACTGTGCTTAGAAAGTTGGGTGAATTTCTTAGGGGGTTCTCATCTGGTATTGAGGATCCTGAAAGCACTTGGTTAACTCCTGTATAGCAAACCCCAAAAGCTAGCAGATCTCTTGGCTTATTTGCATGTGCATCGCTAACACTGGGTTTAAATTCCCTTCCCAAATGTGCTGTGTATGCCAGGTATCTGTGATTTGGGGGCTGTACCTCACAGGGTGCCCCACAGACTTCCCTTTTAAAAAAGGAGTGCTGCTGCTGCTGTAAGATGGAGTGGCCGAGCGCTGCTCAAACAATCTGCATCATGTTCCTACTTGAGCCATTGTTGATCTGCTGGTTTACTGCAAAAATAATTTCCTGTTTCTCTACCTCAGTTTCCTATTTTTCAACTAAGTTCCAGTAATTTAAGGCATGGTTCTAAGCTTAAATAATGAAGGGCTTGTATACGTGAAGTGGTGGTTTTGTAAGTTTTATTACTTTATCCGACGTAACCTCTCCTGGAATTGTCTACTCCCTTTTTTGCAGAATTTTCTAGGAGGAAGCGTCTGTATCTTTAACTACCCCTGCCTGTTATGTAATGTAACATACTTGGGATGCTCAAATGAAATATTAACTCATTTCTTCATCAAGTTATCTTGTGTTTTCCATAAAGCATGCCCAGAGTAGCCAAACAGAAGATTTCTCAGTCGTATGCTGCCTGGGAATCGTTGATATTTCAGGCCAAGAAAACTTTGTGAAGGAATGTGATCTCTGCTGCCAAAGCAGGGAGGGGGGAACTTACCCACCCGACGTGTGTCAGCTCTGGGCAGCTCTGCACGTGGCAGAGTGGAATCGTCTGCAGGCGGTGGAACAAGTGTGTGGGGAACAGCTGCAGGTCAGGCCCCATCTGTCTGCTGCTGCTGTCAGGAACTGCACTGAAGAATTGCTATCAGTTCTGTAAGGATGAAGGTCAGAGACCAAGATGTGTTATAAAGCATGAAGTGTGAGCTCTGTCCTCCTTAGGAAGAGGAAACCAACCAAAAACCTAAACCAAACCAACTCGAGAAGCATTTGCTGTACTTTCATGTATTAAAGAGACATGCGGTGACTTTAAACATCATTGTGATTTCTCGGGAGGTATCACCTGCCTCCTAACTGTCACCCACTACTTTTGTACATGAAAGCAGATGTTTCTCAGATGTCTTAAAGATGCAGAATATGCAGTGCACTCGGTGTTCTTACAGTGTCTGGCTGAAATGTGTCAGATTTCTTACTTATCTTCTTGTCTGTACTTTTAGAGTTACATTTTGTTCCTCAAAAAAACCCCATAGCAGCATTTTGCTGGTTCCTGTTTATTTAAGATGCACAGGATGGATTTTGTTGCTTTCTGTAAAAGGCTGGAGGAATGAACATCTTCAGCCTATTAAATGAAGGGGAGAGAATGCAGGTCAGTGCTCATTAATACATGGCTCTATAAAGTATTTAGATCCCCTGATAGGGGAGCTGAACAGCCCTTCTGCCTATCATGTATGATTTTAGGGGCTGAGTAAACGCATTAACAAGCTTTTTGTGTATTGATGTGTTACAGTGTTGTGTTACGGTGATGTGCTATAATGCTAGGTACTCATTGATCACAAGTGCACGTGTCCATCTATCCTGTATCCTGACAGGATCTGAACTAAATCATTTTCTATAGTAGATTTATTAATCAGTCCTGCTGAACTACACCGAAATTGAGAGCAAAGCTCTGACTTTGCCAGGCTACAACCAGGATGCTTAGCGTGTAGAAGCCTTAGGTTCTCTTGTAGGAACTCAGCTAGCAGCTGCAGTGAGCAGCTGCGTTGCTGCTCTTGTAGCTCCATGGATGTTTTTCGCAGGGGTGTGGGCTCTGTTCCTTGGGGACCACTTTGCTTCCGCTCTCCAGAGCTCTGGGAAGCTGCTGTCTTCCCATGCCTGGCTCCTTATTGGGGTAAAGGTCTGTGAATGCTGCATAAATATTTACCATATCCCAGCCTGACCAGCTGAGAGCTGCTGATACTGTTAGTGAACATGAAGAACTTTGCCTGTATCAGAGTTACTGCGGCTGGAAAAGACCTTTAGGATCATCAAGTCCAGCCCATCACCACAGACTAGACCATGGTGCCACAGCCAGTCTTTTCTTCAACACCTCCAGACACGGGGACTCCACCACTGCCCTGGACAGTCCATTCCAGGGCCTGATCCCTCTTTCCGTGAGGAAGAGCTTCCTAACAGCCAACCTAACCCTCCCCTGGCAGCTTCAGGCCCTGCCCTCTCATCCTGGTACTGGGTGCCTGGGAAAAGAGCCTGATCCCCACCTGACTACAGCCAAGAGGGAGAAGATCCCCCGAGTCAGAGTTGCTCACATGGTGTGTGGTTTGTGTGGGTGTAAGAAGTAAACTGTTAGTTAATCAATGGAAGATGTAAGTGAGGTAGGAGGACTAGAAGTGAGGTTCCTTGATAGTGGAACAAAGTGATTTAAAAATACAGAAATACAGAGGCTTGTGACTTGTAGTGTGATAGTTTAGAAGAACTTATTTACTTAATTCTTGTGTTTTACTAACCTTTTTCTAAAAGACCAAAGATGAAGCTTAAATAGAAGTTGCCTACTTTATTCTTTACCATCGTATGCTCTTAGGAGAGACCTTTTATTTTTAATGATGTGCAAAATGGCACTCATTTTCCATCTGTTCTTTCCTTATCCTCCTCTCCTGCTCTTGTCTAGGACTGCAGAATTGCCTGTAGATGTAGAACAGCGATAATACATTTCATTCACTCCCAGCCACGCTTTAACCTTCTCTTTCTTCTAAAACCCTGGTTACACCAAAGCTTTTTTTGGTCACAGATTTTGATTATTTGTTGTGTTCTTCTCGTGTCCTGTGGCTGAGGGAAGGAAATCTGGGAAATCAGAGTAGGAAGCAAGATAGAACCTTCCATTCCTGAGTCTTTCTTGTTTTTCCACTGTTTCCTGGCAGCTGCCTTGGTTTGGACTTGAAAGGAATGCATTGTGTTGCTTTTTCCCAAAAGCTGTAGATAAAATAGAAATAAAAATGAATGCTGTACAATTCTGACTTCATTGTGTGCACAAGCTAAACAGCCATCCCCCTGCAGCTGAGTGTTACCCGAGTTGTGTGTAATGATCTTACTGGGTGCAGTAATCCTGCTAAAAACCAGTGATTTGCACGCTCTTCCCCATCAGAAATAAGAAACAGGACTTTGTGTCAAGGTGGTGATTTGTGCCACCTTGTGCTGTTTTTGAGACAGGAACCTAACAAGCTTCAGGATTTGGTTGATGTTGTAGAAAACCATGTTGTGTCAGAAATTCAGTGCTAGAGGAATGCAGCAGTCCACAGCGCTGGCCCTGCTGTGTTAGACCAATCCTTTCTATATTGGTTTTGCAGAAACCTTAGAGCAAAAAAACTGAACAAGTGCAATGTTGGGCTCAAGAGTTCATTCTTGTAATGGTTTCCCAAAGGTGCTTTTGTTGTGTTCTGAGCTTAAATCCTATTTCATAGATTCCTTGAATGGTTCAGGTTGGAAGGGACCTTAGAGATCATCTAGTTCCAACTCCTCTGCCATGAGCAGGGTCACTCCCCACCAGACCAGGTTGCTCAAGGCCGCATCCAATCTGGCCTTGAACACTTCCAGGGAGTGAGCAGCCACAGCCTCCCTGGGCAACCTACTCCAGTGTTTCGTCACCCTCACTGTGAAGATTTCTTTCTGCCTTCCAGTCTAAACCTCCCCTCTTCCAGCTTGAAACCATTCCCTCTGGTCTGACCACTACAAGCCCTTGGAAACAGCCCCTCCCCAGCTTTCCTGTAGCCTCCTTCAGGTACTGGAAAGCTGCTATAAGATCTCCCCAGAGTCTCCTCTTTTCCAGATGGAACAGCCGCAGCTCTCAGCCTGTCCTGGTAGGATAGGTACCTCAGCCCTCCAGTCATTCTTGTGGCCTTCCTCTGGGCAAGCTCCAACAGCTCAATCTCCTTCCTGTGTTTGGGGCTCCAGAACTGAACACAGTGCTGCAGATGGGGTCTCATGAGAGCAGAATAGAGGGGGAGGATCGTCTCCTTCGACCTACTGGTCACATTTCTCTTGATGCAGCCCAGGATGTGGTTGGTTTCAGTGTTGCAAGCGAACATTGCTGGCTCACTTTGAGATTTTCATTGACCAACACCCCTAAGTCCTCAAGGCTGCTTCCAGTCTGTTCACCCACCGTGTATTTCTACTTGATACCTTTCCTGAGAGTCTGGAAGTGTTCTTAACTTCCTTATAATGAAAAGTTTCGGTTGGAAGGAACCTTCAAGATCGTCTAGTTCCAGCCCACTGCCGTACTCTCCAGCATTGTGCACATGTTCCTGTGATGGTAAGGCAACCTGTAAATCTTAAGTGTGGTGTTTTTCCTTGCAGTAAATGCAGATGAATTGAAAGGTAAACTGAGGCACACAGGTAGGGACTGAGTATTTCAGTGGAGGAGAGCAGATTTGGTTCTGACTGCCTATTTGAATGTCAGTATTTGTACTGCTGCAGCTAGTAAAAGTGAGGGAAATGGGGGGAAAAACAGTGGTCAGAACAAAATGTACTTGAGTAAAGTAAGGGGTGTTGGCCTGTGCGTGTTGTTTCATCTGATGCTGAGAAGCAGTAGGGAGAAATACTCCATTTTAAATTGTAATCCAAGTTGGGAACTCACTCTGCTTTGACACCCTCCTTGTGCCTGAGCAGCGGCTGTCTGGTTCACGTGATTCTCACTCAAGCACAAATAAACTGGGTCCGAAGCTCTGCTCTGGGATTTGCTGTGACTTTTCCCTCTCTTCCGTAACTCTTTGTGCTTGAAATACTGATATGTTCTTATTTTTCCTTCTTTCTCCCCACTGTGCCCTGGGTCATACAGCAGGGCTGTGACAGGAAGGGCTGGGAGGCAGTGAGGATCTGAGCAGCTGGCGGCGAACCGGGGTTGGGGTTTTTTTTCCCCTTTCCCTCCCGGTTACCATTTTATTTCAGAGAGCTGACATTTTCTTTTCTGATTTGTGAAATTCCTAGAAAATGAGGAGCTGGGCAAAAGTTTCCAGATACAAACCAGTGAAACAGAGCTTCCTACAGCTGAGAAAATGATAATGCACACGGCACTGGAAAAGAGAGGAGCATGGAAAATACGGGCTTCGGCTGGGAAATGATTGCATGCTTAGAGCAGAGAGATGTAGGGGTAGGAGTTGATTTCTTTGGCTTCCTGTCTGCTGTGTAATTGTAGCTTTGATGCAGTTGTGGCTTGGAGATTCTGTTTGGTACCGGCGTGCTTTGGACTGGGCTGCACACAAGTTGTGGTGAGTTAAGTCTAAAAAAATTTGGTCATGAGAACTGAGCGAACGCAAGAGAAACTCAACTGCTATTAATACACTGGGTGGTTTGCTGCAGTTTCATCCTTTTAATTTGAAGGGGGAAAAAAAAAGCCTGTGGAGTTTAATTAGGAACGGGAATTGAAATCACCAACAATTCTTTGGACTGAGTTAGGTGGTTTTATGACCAAAAAAAAAAGGGCTAAACCAGAGATTTAGCTTTTTTTCCCCGCCTCCTCCTGCCTGTTAATGGAGAGCCAGGCATCGCAGCGCCTGGGGCATGGTTAGAGCCCTGGGAAGATTTACATTAATCAAACACAAACAGACAGTGTAGCGTGAAGAAATTTCTATCCCGCTAGCAGCGCTCACCAACTTAATTAGGTTATTGGGGCAGAAAAAGAAAACAGCCCCTTCACCCTCCAATCCTTCTTCCCCAGGGCTTGACCAGTCGGGTAAGCTAGAAGAGAGCAGTAAGCTCATTACCCCCCTGTTCTGACCTCCCATTTTCTTTGCTGGGATGTTTTCATTTTCACTCTTCTCTTCTAAAACAATACAGCCACTCTGGGTTTTTTTTCGGAGCCTGGGAGCTTTTCAGGTGCCACGGTAGTCGAGTGTTTACAAAATGCCTGGAAAACAAAAAAATACATCCTGTGGCACAGCATGACCCTGGAAAAAGGCTGCAAGTGGATTGAAGGAGGAGAAAAACATTAGATCTTGCTGCCCTATGCCAAGCCTTTGTTCATGTGCTTCATGCCAGGCCGTTTCTTTGATCACTGATGCAATTTAATGCCGCAAACACGCACACGCACGTATGTATAGACGTAGGTACATGGCATAAATCCATACAGAACGTAACTAGCTGTGTAGTAAATGTGCATACATAGATAGATGTAGTTTTATAAATACTGTTCTACCCCTCAGGATGATTGGAAGAGCTGCGTTTTCAAATCCTGGATCTTGCTGCGTGCAGGTCCCATCTCTGTGGGCTCTGCATGGATGTTGTTCTCTGCGTGGATGTTCTCTGCGTGGATGTTGTTCTCTGCCTGTCCATCAGCAGAGCAGCATTGGGCTGATGGTGGTTGGGAGGAGGTGGGAGAGAAGAGGTGGAGTTTCTTCCTTTCCCTCAAGTGGTCAGTGAAACCATCAGGCAGATTCCTCTCAAGGATATTGGATAAGCAATAAAAAAACCCCTCAGAAAGCTTCCAAGAGGGGTTGGTTGTTGCTCCTTGGAGAGGGGACTCGGGCTCAGTGCGCTCCCCCCTTGGAAATGGCCCTTTGGGATCTCCCTGCTCAGCTGACTTTGTCCTGTGAAGCAGGTAATTTCTGAGAGTCTTTGTTCCTATTTGGTGATACAGGAATACTCTGAGAGATGAGAGAACAGCTTCCATGAATGCTGAGGAGACGGGAAGGATTTTTCCTTTAATATCTACCAGAAAAAAGGGTGGGAGGGGAGCTTTTTCTCTTTTATGTGTTTGGGTGGTTTTTTCTGCTCTCTTTTAATAGCTTCTCTGTGAACCTTAAGTTATTCTTTTGTATTTTCATTGTGTAAATGGCCAATTAAATCTGCTTGCTGTGAAAATACCTGCCTCGCTGTCTCAGCTCCACAACAAAGGGTTTGACAGGCAGGAAATGTGCCTTAGCTGTCGATGCTGTCAGCGCAACCTCCTCACTGTTCCCTGCTGCTGAATTACAAACCAGCGAGTTAACAGAACCTTCTCACCAGCTTTTACAGCCTGAGCGAACGTGGTTTTTGATAAGCTGACGGTTTGTGCCTCCTGCTGATGTTAAATTAGCTGCTGGTGCTTCAGAAACCATCTTGGAGTCTTCTGAATTGTTTTCACTCATCTTTTCATATTTGATTTGATTGAGACTGTGGTAACACAGCGACAGCCATCGGAGCACTGAGGGGCTTCTCTGCATTTGCTGTCGGAGCACTGACGGGCTTCTCTGCATTTGCATTAGTTGCTGCTAATGTGGGAGGATTTGTTGTAGAACAGCAAATCCGGGGAGGGGGATTTNCCCCTTTTCCCCACCAGCTCCTGGTTTCTTGTCCCTTTGTGGGCAGGTGCTCCTTTTCCTGGAAGGCAGCACTGTAGGTGGCTCTAAAGTGATAAAGTAATTGTCTAAAATACTGAGCCACAACCTACAAGTTCTTGCAATCTCTGCTCTCCCCACAGTCAGCTGGAGTTGGCAGTTCTCAGGGCTGGGCCCTTGAGGAAGGAGGTTCCAGGAACTGGTACAAACGAAGTGGGTGGGGAAGCAACTTACAGCTGGTGACTTGCTGATGTCTGTACCCCAGCCACCCGTCTAGAGGGAATTTGCTGCCATCACCTCTTAGCAGCTGGTAGGTTTCCTGAGAAATATTTATTTTCCTTCGTGTTTTTGTTTAAGTGCTCCAAGAAGAAAACACTAACGTGAGCACAGAGACAGCGCTGAGTAGCAGCATGTTCGATGCACGCACTGTTCTCAGCATCTTGAACCGTTTTACAAAGACCATGGCCTGGCTACTGTTTGCTTTATTTTTTCTCTTCCATTCCTTAGTAGAAGATATTGCTGTGAAATCCTAGCCCTGCGTTGTGCTCCAGTCCTTTCCAGTTGCTCTTTCTGGATTTATCCTTTCATTTAGATGAAGGGGAAGCTGATCCACATTCTGAGAATGAAAAATTCAGGGCTCAAACCCAGACCTAGAGCCAGGTTTATTATTGAGGTCCCTGTTGTTGGAGTGGACTGCTGCAAAGTCCTACAGGGTCTGGAAAATAGATCCTATGAAGACTGGCTGAGAGGACTGGGGTTGTTTAGTCTAGAGAAGAGGAGGCTGAGAGGAGACGTTATTACTCTCTACAACTCCCTGAATAGGAGGTTGTAGCAAGGCTGGTGCCGGTCTCTTCTCCCAAATTACTAGCGATAGGAGGAGGGGAAATGGCCTCAAGCTACCTCAGGGTGGATCTCAGGAAGACATGTTTTCCTGAGAGAGTGGTTGGGCACTGGACCAGGCTGCCCAGGGAGGTGGTGGAGTCCCCATCCCTGGAGGTGTTGAAAAGGCAAGTAGCTAGAGTACTAGTGGCCAGAGTCTAGGGCTTGGGGAGATGTTGGGATGGGGGCTGGACTTGGTGATGCTGGAAGTCGTTTCCAGCCATTGTGATTCTATGAAGGAGTAGAGCATGCCATGGATTCCTGTGCACATGGTCTTCACTTCTCATGCCTGTGTACTCTGGGCACCTTTTGGCTGGTGTCTTAGAGGAGACACTTGCACTTGAGGGGAGAAAGACTAGCTGTGCATATCACTGAAATCCCTTCATTTCTGTGTGAAGAACTGAGCTATCTGTGGTATGTAGCGTTGCTAATCTCTTCAGAGTTCACTTTTGCATCACATATTTTCCTCTCTGCAAATTCTGACCCACTGAGATTGGTGGTTGAGAAACTTTCCATGAGTTCTTGGTAGGATAGAAACCCTCTTGGGAGCTTTTGAAGCAACTAATGTGAAATGTCCTATTAGGGGCATCTTACCATTTTTTATTTGGAATCTGGTAGGTTTTTGCTTGGATCTGCACAAAACTTCACCAGCAGAATTAGCTGGATTGGAAGTTTTGAAGGACTAACAGCTCATACTACCCCATCAAAGTTACACAACATCGTGGTCATGATTTGTTGGGCCTGTCTGTGCTACAGCTTTCGCTTGTAAAACTGTGGATCCAGTTTTTCCTTGGTGTCGATTAGGCCACTGGGAGCGTTTTGCCTTTTGAGTTCTTGAAGACATCTTAGCTGTAAATGAGTTTATTGCAGCTGGTGAGTATTGAGAAGCATTGTAGAGTTCATAATGGTGGGATGCTGTCTGCACATCCCATGCAGAATGGAGTAGTTTGACCAAAGATTCAGAGCTGAGCTTGGAGAAGGAAAGATACAACTGAAAAGGGTTTTTGATTGAGGGGCTGCTTTGCTTTGAACTAATAAATCCTCAGCTGTGAGGAGCAGGTAGCTGTGGCATTCATAGAATGGTCTAGGTTGGAAGGGAACTTAAAGATCGTCTAGTTCCAATCCCCCTGCCGTGAGCAGGGACCACCCTCCCAGTAGACCAGGTTGCTCAAGGCCCCATCGAGTTTGGCCTTGAGCAAAATGCATTGCATTTCACACATTAACCTTTAAAAGAAGTGAAAGGAATTGAAGGGAAATTGAAATGAAGACAAAGTGCCTCTCTTGGAGGAAAGGATTTTAGTTGTGTCAACCTCCTTTATCATAGGAGGAACTTAGTGAAATGTCCTGTTGTACAGGAGATCAGACAGATTTATAAAGTCAAAAGGTTTTACCAGTCTATGGGTAAAGGTTTTGCTGAGCTGTGTGCTTCTGCTAACGTTTTTGCCTGTGTCAAGGTAAATCTCCAGTGAAATATTAAGCCAGACCTGAGTCCCTAAGGCAGAGGAGCGGAGCATCAGCACAACCTTGTTGGTACTTTTCAAACATCCTTTGAAAGACGTGTTGGAGGAGCAGTCAATCTGTCCCAGCACGGATGTTTTTTGTAGTGGTATCTAGCAGCAGAGCCCCACTTATCAGTTAAAAGCTGCGGAGGTGTGTGGTGTTCCTGGGCCGGGAAACTACACTCCACTTACTCATCAGAAATGTGAACTCTGGGCCAAATATTCAAATGCTTCTCTGAACCTTGTACATGTATTTGCAAAACTTGGAGCTGGGTAATTGGAGTTAGCGTTACGGTATTTTGAAAGCAGCATCTCCAGTCACATTATGTGTGGCGTGTTGCGTTGTTTTTTAAATCCTCTGGGTTTTTTTTTTTTCTAATTGCTGGCTTTTCTGCTGGGTTTTTTTAAAGAGCTGTTTGCACACCAGGCCTCGCCGCTGATTCCCAACAAGCCCAGCTAGGTATGGCATTAATAAGGAGCTAGGCTGGCTGCCTAATGAAATGCAAAATCTGCTTGACGCGATGGGGCAACACGAGCGATCGCTGAGCCCGTGTGCGTGCACTGGGTGCAAGCAAATCCCACGGCGGCTGATGGCTTTGGCTTTCTGCGATTGCTTTAGGAAAATCAAATGGTCTGGCGCGGCGCTCTCTTGTTCCTTTTGTCTCTTGCTTTGATTTTTGTGCATCTAACTAGAAAAAGCTTGCTTTCCAGACGCTGTGTAGGAGGAGTGGTGGGTTGGGAGGCGGGGATCGGGGCTGCTGCCATTGAGCCGGTTCTGTATTGCAATTATTGGCGAGCAAAGCAAACATTTCATTTCCCCGTAATTAGCTCCAGTTTAGGGAGGCAGGTTAATTTGGACTGCCACGCCCTGTCTGCACTAGAAACCTCCTCGCTTTATCAGGCTCCTCCTGAGAGGAGCAAAGGTAGTTGAAATAGTTTGGAGAAGAGAATTGGGGTGCACTTTAGTGTGTTGTTGTGTCGTGCCCGTCTCCCTCTCTGGGAAGTTCAGGTTGCCAGGTTGATAGGAAAATGAGGAGCAGAAGGGCTGTTCTGGAGCTCCTCTGGTTTAGCCAAGCTGCTCTTCCTTGGTTCGGGAGGCTGAGCTAGGAATGTTGTCTTTAGCCTGCTTCAAAATAAATAAAGAAGCAAGAAAACTGGGTCATAACTTGTGAAATCACGAGGAGTGACGTTCCCTCTGTACCTGGACAGCTCTGTCCGGTGGATCACGCGGTAAAAACTTGCAGCAAGGAAACAACTCGCGGACATTGCTTCTCCGCGCTGGAGCTGAGTTTAAATGCTGTCAGGGTTACTGTTTTCTGATGGTGTTTTGAGAAAACATACTCAGTCTTTTTTACTCTCTCTGGTGTTTAATTCATTCTCTTTTTTCTTTGCATTTCAAAGACATCAAGTTTTCTCCCCCAGAGGTGGGAACAGACGGATTTAGTAACTTCTAACCAGTCACGCTGGGAAACCAATAGGAAACCACCTGAGACTTGGCCAGCTCTGTTCTTCATCACTTTGTGAACAGTTTATTCCTGCTCTGAAATTGGTTCTGTGGGCAAACCGCAACCTTATTGCTCGAATCTTTCTTTTAGGCTTGATCTAAAGGCAGCTTTAAGGGTAACAGAAGCAATTTGGTTTATTTATGTTCTCTTCCCCTGCTCCCCCTCCCCAGTCTTAGTTTGTTTGTCTGCTTCCACCCCATTGTGGAGATGTTGAACAATTGATGTCCTTGTCTTCAAAAGGCTGTAACTTCAGGCCTTGTAGATGGGAAGCTGATGCTTCTGAACCTTGGAAGTCAGTCAGGAGTGGAAGAACAGTACTGGCTGCTGAAAATGTCTCTGTCCCCTCCCCTTTGTAGAGTTTTTGTGGGTACTAAAAGTTCTTGCAGGGTCCTGGCTTCAGCAGCGGAGCAGCACAAAGGCCACATTGAGGAGAGCTGCTGGGGAAGCCCTCCTTCCTTGCCTGCCCTCTAAATGCAGTTCTTTCTCCATGAAAAGCCCTGACATCAGCTCTTGGAAAAATCCAAGTGCTTGTGTCATGGAAAATAGCTGAGGCACTTGCTTGGGCTGGGACTGAATGACTGAACTGTGGATGAAACTTCTCCAGAGATGCTTTTCTTCTGCCCATTCACAGAGAAATAGAAACTCTTCCCATCTCCAAGTTCTGTAGCAGAAGGCTGCTGAGGGAGGAACTGCAGTTGGGATAGTTGAAGAACCCTGCCTGTTGTTTGGAGGTTTTATTTCTTCTTGTTTTGTCTCTTGAACAGATTGTCCCAGTCTCCTTTTAGAGCTTGATCACATCCATCTGCAAGGGAGTATTTCCCAGTCTGATGCATGGACACACTGCCTAGCTCCACAGGAAATTCCATGTTATCTTCTTGTGTGGAGGCAACATCTCCATGTTGTTCTAATGCATTTTATGAAGAAGTCTTGGGTTTGTATTGTGGTTGTGTTTCACCTTACTAAACTAATGCTTTCTCTTACTCTTTTCTCATGCCTCCACCTTCTCTTCAACCTTCCTGACAAAACCCTCACTCAGTTAAATCTCCAGTTAACTGCAGGAATGAAAGCTAGATCTAGATCTACATGGATAGATATGTATTTTTTAAAGCTCAAGGATAAAACATCCCAGTGATGGAAAGGAGCAATGCTTTTCCCTTGAAGAAATACCTTCCTCTTGGAATCCTGACCTTCTCTTCTGTCAGACAGAAACCTGCTAGCTCCCCAGACTTGTGCATAGGTGTATTTTTATTTCCTTGCTTTATATCCGATTTATCTTAACTCAGCTTGTGTTCAGTGCTTAAACTCATGCTGGCAGTGGCCAGAGCACCGATCCCTTGCATCGGGCCTTATGTTGACCCATCAAGAAGCAGTTTGATGGGCTGTACTGGCTACTACTGGGTGTTTTCTGAGCCAAAAGGAAAAGTGTGCTATACTGTAGTTATAGACAGAAGCACTGCTGGGCCAGATAAACAACATAACGTGGACTGAATCGGAGTTTCAGATGTTTGGTGATGCTTTATTAGGGCAGACATGACTCTGAGGTTGCTGGGGATGTTAATAAGGTGAAGAACTGTGAGGAGCTGACCCAGAATGCATTAGCTGTGTGGGCTCTCTGGTCACATCACTGAATGTCCAGTGCTTCTTCTCAAGAAGGCAGCAGCCAGGCCTGTTCACAGACTGTCAGCAGCACAAAGCTAATAATGCCACGGACGATTCCTCCATGAGTCATTGCGTCAGCTGTGGTTGCTGCCTTGGACTCCTACAAAAATAACATGGAAACTTTTATTGCCGTAGCTCGGTTTCGCCTCCTCGTGCACTTGCCTCAAGCTCACAAGATCTGTCTGTAGGCTCTGACAGCTCCCACGAATCCTCCCTATTTGGGTCCCTTCTCCAGCCTGGCTGTTTCATCCATCATTTAGGATGGCAAAGACCTTCAAGATTATCGAGTCCAACCATTAATTTTCTCTTCACCTTGTGTTACAATCTCTTGTCATCAGTAGGCAATGAGGGGGGGGGGTGATTTTGAGGAAAAGAACTCTGTGGTTTCCCGAGCTTCTGTACTTCGATAGGAGGAAAAGATGACATGGCACAAAACTGCTCTTCAAGTGGGTTAATGGGAAGGTAAATAGACTGTCTGGGCTAAATCAGAGCTGTCCACAGATGAGCTGGTGTGGCCACAGCAGTAGTTTGTGGGCAGGATGGTGAAATGGCAGACTTGGGGCCGCGCTCTTTCTTGGTTGCTAATAGTTGTCCACTTGCTGCATCGGTGTTTCTCTCCATCTGCCTGTCATTTGCTATCTCATCAGTTCCTTTTACTCTCCTGCTGCCCTATACAGAGTACATCTGACCCTTTCTGTTATGACAGAAGACCGCCTTTAGCTCTATATTAAGGTCACGTTGGGACTGCTTTTGTTCAGGTCAGGGCAGTGCTCTCCCATAAAACCTTTCTTGGGGCTTTTAAGCCTTGCAGAAAGCCCCAGACCTACTTGGGTGGGTGTGAGCCTCTGCAGACTGGGAAAACAAACAGGCTTTCTCTTTGGTGGTTGTTTCTTCCCATCTCTTTCCACATGAAATTCTAGGAATTATCTGCAGAATGACAGACATTTAACCCCTCCGTGCTGACTGTGCTTGCTTCAACCTACTAGATTAAGGCTGAAAATGCAGCCTTTTCCTGGCTGTTGTCAGTGCAGGTCCAGCCAGGCTGTTGAAAATGCAGCTCAGTGGGTGCTGAAGGAGTTGTGTGCACTAGAAATAGCCATGAAATTGTGCAGTGATTTTCAACTGTCACCCAGCTCCTCTAGTTATAGGATCTGTTTGGGTGTGTGTGTGAGCAGGAGGGGGAGTATAGTGCAGCTCAGCCTTCCCCAGGCGTGGGTGCCAGTTACACCACTCGCTTCACCAAGAATCCATGGAGTGCTGCTGGCTAAGGGGACTTCACCAGACTAGGTTAGATCTTGGGAAGAAATCCCTCCCTGTGAGGGTGCTGAGGCACTGGAACCGGTTTCCTGGGGAGGTTGTGGCTGCTGCATCCATGGAAGTGTTCAAGGCCAGGTTGGATAGGGCTCTGGGTGCCCTGGTCTGGTGAGAGGTGTTGCTGCCCATGGTAGTGTGTGGGACTGGATGCTTGTTGAGGGCTCTTCCAACACAAACCAGTACATAATCTCAGTTTTGAGGGGTCGCGTGGTTTTGCAGCTTTTCTTTCAAATTGCCAATGCTGTCAGGAGGTTTCTCTGGAACAATTATTTCAATGACTCTAATAAGGCAATGAAGGAGCTCCTACTGCAGCCGTTCACCTCCTAATTAAAAATCGCTTCTGTCAAGCAAGCAGTTCTTGGCTGTTCTCTTTTGTACGGGTTTCACAACATTTCTTACTCATCCCAGCACAACTTGCAGTAATTTATAACTTGCAGCATGCAAACACACACAGACTTCATTTCAGGCCTGCCAGTAGCCCTACTGAAGTCAACAGAAGCCAAAGTTAAGCACATGGATAAATATTTCTGAGATTGGGGCCCTGGATCTAAATATTTTTGTCTTTGATCGGGTTTTGAGATACTGACTGCTCGAGTTCTGAGGATATTTGAGTATGGGAGGGGAAAATAAAAAAACCCAGCATGGTTATCTGAATGCTCTGCTATTTCTGCTCAGCTATATTTTCAGCCTCCTGGGCTGCGCTGGAATGCTTTGTACTCTTGGAAGCTGGGAATCCTTCCTCGTTCTGCTGTGTTTTGACACATTAGCTCTTCAAGTCATGTGTGTCTGCCTTGGCTTCAAGGTAGCTCTGAGGAACTGGTCCAGTACTGGTGCGTGCATGTGTGAGCTAACTGGGAGAGGAGTAATTTTGAATCCACGGTGTTTCTAGCTGTAGGTATCTCCATCCCACTCAGCTTTAGGGTAGCGTGACTAACACAACAGACCTTTAGTAGCAGGATCCATTTAAATGACTTGAAATCATTTGACCCCAGTATTTTTCAAAACAAATTGCCACTTGGCTTTTAATTGTACCCGGTGTTGGGGAGAGTGGAACGACTTGTTTGAAAATGTGCTGATGTTCATCAGTTATCAGAGCAAACGTCTACTGGGTTTTCTTGTGGAGCCTAAACTTGCCAGCTAGGTTGGCAATTCAAGTCTCCAGCTGTTAACCGCACCCTGCTCTGCCTTCAGCACGGTGTTTACTCAGAGTTTACTTGTAGTAGGTTGGGGGAGCTGGGGAAAACAGGAGACTGAGGAGTGACCCCATTAATGTTGATCAGTATGGAAAGGGTGGGTGTCAGGAGGAAGGAGCCAGGCTCTGCTCAGTGGCATCCAATGCTAGGACAAGGGGCAATAGTTGTCAGCTGGAACAGAGGAGAGGTTCCACATCAAGATGAGAAGAAACCTCTTTCCAGTGAGGATGACTGAGTCCTGGAAGGGGTTGCTGAGGGTGGTTGTGAAGTCTCCTTCTCTGGAGACATTTAAAAGCTGCCTGGCTGTGTTCCTGTGTGACTGGATCTAGGGGATCCTGCTGTGGCAGGGGGATTGGGGTGGATGATCTTTCAAGGTCCCTTCCAGTCTCTAACACTCTGTGATTGTGTGATACACAGTGCTGGATGCTGCGCCATGGGAGTGTCAGTACTGCATTCAAATCTAATAGCGTTGTGAAGTTGCTCTAAAATGCAGATGGTTGTTGAAAAAACTCATGGGAGCTCTATTCTTTGGTTAAACTCTGTTTATCCACTTGCTTGATGTGAGTGACAGTGTTTTGGCAGCTGAAGAACGTCTTCAGCAAATCAAGAAACTCTCTACTAGTCAGGTAGGAAACTGGGACAAGAGGAGGAACTTCATATGGAGTGCTCCCACAGCTTGTCTAGTGAGGACGTTAAACCACAGTTGTAGTCTCAGCTCAAGCAACTCCTCCATCTCTGATTTCTGTGATTTCATAACTCAGTGGCCTGGAATGGTTTCAAGTCCATGAGGGGAGTTTTTCTGGGGAGCTTCTCCTCCAGCCTTGTTGAACAGAGGCCACCTCTTCCTGTGGTTTTATGGAATGCTGTGTAGGAGAGGGCACGGAGCTCTCTCAACTTCTTCTGGCCATCCTGCATGTGTTGGAGCAGCTACACTGGGATGGTGACCTGCTGCCTGCCCAGCTTCCCTCTTGTGTCTGTCCCTCCCTACTATAGAGAAGAAAGAAACACAGGAAGCTGGAGAATGGCCAAGGGGCTCTAGAGCTTCCGGAAGCCGCTCCCAGCCTGTTCCACAGCTCCTATGTCCCTGGACACGGTTTGGACGGAGCCCAGGGGGAGCCAGCACTGAGCTTGTGCCATGCCCAGCCTGGGCTGGGGCATCTTTTCCATCTCTTCATTGTGGTTGAGACTGGTGCTGCAGCCCTGGCCTCAGACTGGGGATCTCCTAGGGATTTGGCCCTCACTCAGAGAGCACTTCAGTGTTCACTATTAAGTTTGAAGCACAGAAAATTCTTGCTGCTTATGGTACTTCCAGGGTTCTCTTTCTGAATAATGAATGTCAATGCACCATGTCGAAATAGGGTAGTTCTCCCCAACTTTCTAAACATGTAAAATAGAGTTCTTGCTCTTCATCCTCCAACAGGAAATAAAGAACTGAACCAACCAAACCGGTGGAGCCGTGAACTGACTTAATTTTGTTCAGAACTGATTTCTTTTGCTGCAGGAGCATAAGCCTGGACTTCTGGGTGCCTGATAAGAAAACCTCTGGGATAAAGCACTGAAATGCTCCATTCAAATATTAAAATAATAGGATTTTTTTAAAATGCAGATCAAAAATGGAAGTGTGTTAGGAAAAGAAGGCTGATTCACGTTAAGCATCTCTTCCTACTGCTTGAGGGATGATAGATTGGCTTTCCCTGGATTCCTCCGTCTCCTTTTCTGCTTTTGAATGAAACACTTTATTACTGCAGCAGCTGTTTACCATACAGTGTCCAGACAGGGTTAGGTTGGCCTGAGATGACTTTTGTTCTCTTTGCTGTGGGATTCCTGTTGTCTGTCTTGTACAGAGTAGCTCTACACTGGCCAAAGGCTGTGAATGGAGAGGACTGAGCGCTGGAATGATCTGGCTGTGCAGGTGGAGGAGAGTGATGAGGAGAGCCTTCATTTATTGCATCAGTCCTGTGTTTGAATCCTGCACTTCTCAGATTAAAATACTGCTTTTTGGAGGCAGGAGAACTGCTACTTCATGTGGAGTCCATGTGCAACCTTTTTTCCTTCAATTCATTCACTTCTCTGCTGCTTTACCCTTAGGTTTTGTATTTCACCTAAATTTACTGCTGTTATCTAGGAGATGGCTGGTGTCTTGCTGCGTATAATTATTTCCAGTAATAGGCAGGCAGCGTTTTAATTTCATTTGCCTAGTGTGTCATCAGCTGTTGGTTTCAGAGTTGCTGTATTAGTGCCTGCTTGGCTGGGGGTTGGCATGTGTGAGCTGGCCAGTGTTGGGCGTTCACACGTTTAATGGAATACTTGTTGTTCAGAGGGAGGTACTCAGTGCTCCCTGTTCCAGTTATGTTCTCCAGGTAATAGGGAGGGAGCAGAGGAGATTTAAGGCTGAGCTATTTCTGGCTGGACCTCATTATCAAGGGAAAGAGACCAAAGAGGTGAGAAAGGAGCTTAAAACACAAGGTGTGCGTTTGGAGCTCGTCTGTTACAGTGCTACCGGCTTGGTGATGAGTGGCTCAACAGCTGCCCAGCAGAACAGGACCTAGGGGGGCTGGCAGACAGCCAGCTTCATATGAGCCAGCACTGTGCCCAGGTGGCCAAGAAGAACATCTTGGCCTGGATCAGGAATAGTGTGGTCAGCAGGAGAAGGGGAATTCTCGTGCCCTTGTACTCAGCCCTTGTGAGACCTCATCTCAAGTACTGTGTTCAGTTCTGGGCCCCTCATGATAGGAAAGACATGGAGATGCTGGAACATGCCCATAGGAGAGCTACTAAATTTGTGAGGGGTTTACAGAACTAATTGTGTGAGGAGAGGCTGAGGGAGCTGGGCAGGGTGAGTTTGGGGAGGAGGAGGCTGAGAGGGGACCTCCTTGCCCTCTGTAACTCCCTGAAGGGAGGTTGTGGAAGGGTGGCTGTTGGCCTCTTCTCCTTGGTGCCTGCTGACAGAAACAGGGGTACTGGTCTACAGCTGAGGCAGGGGAGGGTGAGATTGGATCTGAGGAAGAAATTCTTTGCAGAAAGAGTGGTTGGACACTGGCAGGGCCTTCCCAGGAAGATGGTGGAGTTGCTATCCTGGAGGTGTTGAAGAACCATGGAGCCATGGTGCTTCACGCCCTGCTCAAGTGGCAGCAGGGAGGGCGTCAGGTTGTGTTTGTCAGTCTCTCAGGTCTTGAGGGTTTTTGTTGGTGTGGGGATGGTTGGATCTGGGGATCTAGGAGGTCCTTTCCAACCAGGATTATTCCGTGATTGAACTCTAGGTTCTGCACTGATAACTGGGGGTTTCTTTTAATGCAGATGTATCCTGAGAATATTGATCTTTACCAATCAAATCTGTTAACATTAAAAAAAACAACAGTGAAAGGCAAAGGATTGAGTCACTCCATGCCTTGTTAACTTTTATGGTATTCAGTTTCTTTTGAGTTGACTCATTTCCCTGCCTCCTTCTAACCCTCACCCCATTATTTCTTGGAAAACATGTAATAGGAGAAACCAGATGCAATAGTGGTAGCTATCGTGTATAAGGGGGAAATGCTCAGCTGTAATAGTTGCAGTTGCCTTTGTTCAAAACAAAGGGTGACTTAGCTATTCTGTTTTTAAACAGAGCTCTGCATGATCGTGTTGCTTCTTAGCTGAAGGATCTAAACACATTTCACAACTAGAAATGGAGCTAAACTTGAAAAGTTCTGAGAAAAAAACCTCCTTAATGAAAGCGTGGTGCCTTTAGCTCAATGGGACACACTTTGCTGTGGCATTTTCCTGTGCTAATTTAAGGGGAAAAAAAGCTCAGTTTCCTAAGTCCCCCAGCTTTTCTTTGTTTAGAAGATGTTTGTTCATTTCTTCCTCCCCTGAGCTGTTGATTTCTGTTGTCTGTTTCATCTCTATGTTCCAGTAATAATGTTTGGAATCATTAATCTAATTTCATATAGTAATTAAAGGTGTTGTTAGGGGAAGTCAGCGTGCGCTCATGGATTAGTAGATCCCACGGAACCCTCATTAAGAGGGAAATAACTGGAATGTCTCAGCTATAGGAGATTTTCCAGTTTGAGTTGGGTCCTTCCTTAGGTACCAGGTGCTATGTCCATCCGTAGGGGAAAAACCCCAAGCTACATTAGCTGTTTCTGTATGGAACTAGTAGTAATGAGAAGGAACTGATCCGTGAGTTATTCTCTTAACAAAGAAGGACCCACTAGGCGCTGGATTTGAGAGCACAGATTGTGTTTCTGTTTGTATTCTGTTGGAACCCTTCAGTAGAAGAGAGCAAG
This sequence comes from Upupa epops, assembly GCA_013397515.1. NCBI lineage: Eukaryota > Metazoa > Chordata > Aves > Bucerotiformes > Upupidae > Upupa > Upupa epops. Next base: position 190,668 of record VZRI01004037.1, on the reverse strand, counting down.
CTCCTGTGAAGGCACTGCAGAAATGTGAAAGAGCTGTAGTTAAGCATTAATGTTGATATCAAACCTCCTGTTCCGAGGCAAGAAAAGCTCATGACTTTTTTGTTCTTTCTTCTTTTCAGGTTTCCTCTCAAAAAACCGACAAGGTAAGTTAGTCAAGTTTATCTTTGGTGTCTGTATTGCAAATTATGCAGCATTTTGGAAGGAAAAATGCCTTTAAAAGGGAAACACCCCCCCCACACACCCTCCCCCCAAAAGAGAGAGCAGGACCCACTGCAGATGTGAGGGTGTTCATCTCCAGATTGGAACAGGGAGCCAAACCTATAGCTGTGAGGTGCAGAACCGTTATCTACATGGGTGGGTTATCTTACCTGAGATTTGAGATGGTCTCAGGAGGTGATGCTGTGCTGGGGTTTGATGTACAGCCACTCCCTTTGCTGGGCGGGGGGGGGAGGGTATTTTCAGTCTTTAATTTTTGCATATTTAAGGTGTGCAGATGAAAAGACATAGTTCAGATTGCTGGAGGTTTTTCTGGTTATATCACTTCTATTTGCTTTTTGAATCAATTATGGCCTGGTGTCCAATGATAAAGAGACTGCACTCACTGTTCCTCATTTCGAAGGTTAATAAGACTCTAGAACCTTGGATACCCTCCAAAGATCCTGAGAGAGATCACTTTACCACTTCATTTCACTCTGGGGATAAATTTTTTACATGAACTTAACACGTGCATTTAAATCTAAACTTCTCATTAGTAAAGAGAGCTAGGGAAGGTTATTTCCAAAGCCTCAGCAGTTAGGCAGTGCTTCAGCAGTACCATAGTGAGGATGCTCTACTCTGCTTTGACACAGACACGGCAGCATTCTGAGCAGAGAGTCTCCAGCTGACAAGAAGCAGAAGGTTGAACGCTGCAGTAGTACGCACGACTTCGATCCCACAGGTAAAACCCTTGATCCAAACTCCTGGTTGAAAGCTACTGGGGATTGGTGTAAGAATGTATTTTCACGTGCCAGTAAACCAGGGGTTTTCTCAATGGTTCTTCGATTGCGGAAGCATTGTATGCAGGCTGGCTGCTCCACACGCTCCTCTACAAAGCAGCTGTTAACTGGGCAAGAATTAACCTAGATTGGTGCTATCAGTGAATAATTATAACCACTTCCTCTTTCAGAAAAGTCAGTCTGAAATTCCAGTAGGCAAACACTGTAATTAGTTGTGAGTAGTTCTTTTGGCTCTTTCAGTTCAAGTGTGAAATTGGAGATGTTACAGGCGCCACTTCAGCGGGTATTCCTTGTTGGGGGGAGTGGGTGTTGAGTTGTAGTGCTTTTTGATCCATCTCTGTTAAAATAAATGCCTAATTTTTTAAAGGCTGTGCTAGCCTGGGGCTTTCCAAGCCTCTAAAAATCACAGTAAAGTCGGTCCAGTGTTTCCTTGGAAGTTAGGATACAGGGAATCCTCATTCTCTGTATGAAATGCTAACCCAGTGACTAGTGTGTGTCCATGAAATGCATGAGAGAGGCTCGTCTGAGGCTCCTGGCCCCATGCAATGTGCATTTTTCATGTCTCTGCAGTCTGCTTAGTCCAGTCTTTGCCCTGGGGCTCGTGGAAGATGTGAGAGTTGACTGTACAGGTGGTAGAACTGGCAGAATGTGTTTTTGCACAGGCTATTGGGAGCTGATGTTTTTGAACTACCCTGCTTGTTAATACTTTCTGCCACCAGCTTCAGGAATCCTTTCTGGTTGCACAAAATCAATGAAAATGAGCTTTTCAGGCCAGTTAAATAATCAGATGTGAGTGCTTAGTGTGTTTATCTTTGGGAAGAGGCAATGCAGAATTAGTTCACGTTGGGGGAGGTCTCAGGCTACGAGCCTGTTCTGTAGAAGGAAGTTGCTTTCTTCAGGAGTAAATTCAGAGAATCTTCTGATTTGATGAAAGTCATTTCAAAGTGGAGAGCTGTGCTGTGGCACCGCTGATTTGCTCTGATGGATGAGCTCTGTACTGCAACCTTCATGTAAGGGGTGAATTCAGAGTGCTGAACCCCACAGTGTAAACATATGTGACTTCCTCTGGAGAGAAACCTAACCAAGCTGTGCTTGAGCTGTTTTTTTTATCCAGAGTACTCTGTGTAGTTCATTTCTGAAAACCTCTTGGATTGTGTCTTAGATTCTGTAACAGATTCTCTGTGGTTTTCCCTATGTCTTCCCACTCGTGTTATTCACCCCCTATTCCAAGTGTTTCACCTACGTTTTGTTCACATCTTGTTTGTGTTTTGCACGATTTTAACCTAATCAATCAGTCTGTGTTTTTCATGAAGTTTGTTTGTTTGTTTTTTTTCTCATGTTTGGTCTCCATATTTTCTATATCTCTCTCTCCTTTTCTCCTGCTCTCGTGCAGATAGCTCCTCCAAGAAGACAAAGTCTAGTTCAGAGGAGAGTAGATCCGAGACATATGGTAAGCTAAAGCAGCTGCTGCAGCCTGGCATCTCCGCAGTCTGCTCCGTGCTTCCTGTCTGTGCACCCGAGGCTTTTATCCTGTCCAAGATCCGCATGGTTGGCTCTGCAGCAGGGTGTGGGGACCTGGATTTAAATGTCGCTCTCGGCTTGTAGTTCCTGTAGTGGCTGAAAACTAACCTGTACCCAGCAAGCACAGGCTGGCACCTGGATTCTCCTGTTATCTCTTGGGGAAACTTGCTGGGGCTGCCCTTCTGGAGATCTTGGGCCACTGAGTGAGTGTGCGTTCCCTGAGGACGCAGCTCACGCTGGTCTCCAGAAGAGGCTTTGTGGTTGTAGAAAAGTCTGTGTCTTGCTCTGTGAGAGGTCAGTCCGTATGAGGCAGCAGTCCTTTCTGCAGTGTTTGTAGAGATCTTGTGTCAGTTCCTTGACCCACTACACAAAAATAATCTAAGTAATGTAAAAACTCTGAGAATATGGACTTCCCTTCATTCCAAAGAGGGAGTGATTTCCCTGGCAGTCCTGTGCCAGTGTGTTACTGCTGTACCTGGTGTAGGCTAGACTTGAAGATCGCAGAGGTCTTTTCCAGCCTCAGTAATGCTATGATTCTGTGTATATTACTGGTGTGTATTCCTGCTGTACTGGCTGTACTGGTGTGTGTTACTCCTGTATCATGATCGCAGAGGTCTTCTGTCACCCTCACCAGGAAGGAGGTTCTTGATGTGGAACCTCCTCTGTTCCAGCTGACACCTGGTGTCCCTTGTCCTAGCATTGGATTGAAATTCTGATATCTAAAAATACTGGCACTCCCATCTTAGAAATCAGAAGGTCTTTTGGATCCTACCAGCTTCTTAAATCTCTTGGACCTAGGCTGAATCTGTGCAATACTGCTCCATTCCATCTTTTGAAGTCCTGACTGCAGCCGAGGGTTGCCTTTTGTTTTCTTTCCTGCTCTTTTTCTTGCTGTGAAGCTGTGATACTTTCTGATTTTAATCTGCTGAGAAAATTGCTCCCTGCATAACCTGCAGCGGGGCTTGGGACAGCTGCAGTGACTCTTCCAGCATCAGATTTATCATCCCACTAAAAAAAACCTGATGTGTTAATGGCTGTGATCTAGCTCCTTCAACCACCTATGGAATAAAAAATGACCCTGTCATAGTGCTGGATGTAAGGGACATTCAAAAATCAAAGCAAATATACCCCCTCCAACTTCAAAAAACCACCAACCCAGAAGAATTCCTTCTAGAGGAACATGGACATGTTGGCAAAATCCCTTGAGCGGCTGCAGTCTGGGGAGGTGTGACCTGTTCCTTGTGTGAACACGAGATCTCTTTCCTTGGAATTCTGAATCACACTTTTAAAAAATGACAAATTTTCATGTGACAGTCATGTTTCCAAGGGCTGTGAGGCTGTTGCTCAGAAACTGTCAAGAGCCTTTGAGATTGCCTTGATTTGCCTTCAGCAGAGTCCCCTTTCTTGGCTGGAGAGAGGGATCTCGCAGTACTGGTCGACACCTGGCTGAACAGGAGCCAGCAGGGTGCCCAGGTGGCATGAAAGGCAAATGGCATCCTGGCTTGTATCTGCAATAGTGTGACCAGTAGGACTAGGGACGTCATTCTCCCCCTGTACTGGGCACTGGGGAGGCCTCCCCTCGAGTACTGGGGGCAGTTCTGTGCTCCTTGATTCAAGAAAGAGACTGAGTGGCTGGAGCAGGTTCAGAGGTGCAACAAGGCTGGGGAAGGGACTGGAGGGAAAGGCTGATGAGGAGAGGCTGAGGGAGCTGGGGGTGTTTAGCCTGGAGAAGAGGAGACTCAGAGGGGACATTCTCCCTCTCTACAACTCCCTGAAGGGAGGGAGCAGTCAGATGGGCATCAGGCTCTTCAGTGGCAACCAGCACCAGGATGAGAGGGCAGGACCTGAAGCTGCCAGGGGAGGGTTAGGCTGGGTGTTAAGAAGCCCTTCCTCAGGAAAAGGGTGCTCACAGCCGGAACTGGACTGCCCAGGGCAGTGGGGAAGTCCCCATCCATGGAGGTGTTGAAGGACAGCCTGCACCGTGGCTCTTATTGCCCTGCTGTGGCCAGTGTGGTGATGTCAGGTCCTGGGCTGGGCTGGATGGTCTCAGACGGCTTTCCCAGCCTCAGTAATTCTGTGATGCTGTTGTAGGGAGACCTGCCTTGCTGCACCTTGTATGTCTTCCTGCCATGAACAAACAGGGAAGTGGCTGCTCCAGCAGTAGATCTTTTGGGATATTCCTCCTGAGGAGCTTTCATTGAAGCCTCAATCCGTTCCTCCCCTTGTCAGGTAGATGCTGGTTAGTGACAGCACACAGAACCCTCTGTCCCGAGCCCACAGTAATTTTGCTGCTTGCCCAGAATGTACTGGAGGTGCTGTCAAACCGTTGTAGGTTAATTACAGGAAACGTTTGGTATGCTCGATGGAATGTATCTGTGTTTATACTGCTCTCCCAGTCTGTGCAGTGTCCTGGGGTTTCACGTATAGCAGAAAGAAACACGACTTCCTACCGTAAGCCTGCACTTCCCCCAAAGTTTCCTGCAGATGCTCTGGCCGTGTACAGTATCTGTGGGAGCAGTTTCCACTTGTTCTTCCTTTCCAGTGGCCTTTGCTGTGTTGGACCTTGCCCTGCCTTTTGTCTCTCTCCTCTGCTTTTCCGAAGCTCCCTGGTATGTGTAGAGAAGCCTGCTGTTTGCTTTGGATGGGACCAAACTATTTCAAGCCCTACAAGTAGAAATCCTGGGCTGATGTTTTGCTGGCTGGTGACTGCATGTGGGCTGCCTCTGTCTTTGTTTCACCACTGGAAAGGGAATGATAGGGAAGTCTTGAATGACAACAAGAAAAGGAGGTGGGGCATTCCTAGATGTTTGTTCTTACCTCTTGAAATCCTTAGTTAAGGAGGAAGAGATCCTGAATATCATGAAGTATGGAGTGGCTTGGAGAGGGATGCAGAGTCATTAGGTAGGGAAATGGTTCCCATATACAGCAGCTGATTTATAGTGATGTGGAACTCAGAGTGAGGCATTTTGTTCCATCAATCCAACCATCTTGTATCTGTGCTTTTGACAAAATGTAGATGATCAAGAGAGAGATCTGAGTGTAGTTTTACTAATCATTTTTACTAAGGGGTGCCACTGCCTCCTGCAGTACTCAGTGCCTGTTTATCAGAGTAGGATTCCTGTCCCTTAAATTAAATTGGAATTAGCTTTTAGCGTGGTAGACGAGATAGCAGTTACTCTTCCCGTTTTCCCAGGACTTGATTCCTCTCCAAATATTCTTCTTTAGTACTGACAGTTTCTGGACCCTGTATTACACTAGCCCATAAATTCTTTTCACAAAATCCTCTCCAATTTTGAGGTAAGTTGTAAAACTCTTCTGTTTTGAAACTTTTGAAACTCCAGGCTTTACCCCATTTGAGATGTTTTGAAGTTAAATTGACTCTCCCTGTATTCCTTCTGGCAGTTCTTGTCCAGCCTTTTGTCTTTACATTGTGGGACCACCTTTTCCAGGCTCCTGTAAGGATTCTTGGGACTTCCTCAGTACATGAATAGCCAGAAACAAGGAGCACTCAGTCACAGGGGTTGAAGGTGTCGTTAGCATGGGAGCAGATAGTCCTGTTTATCATGGTTAAAATACATGACTCTCTCTTCTTTTTCCTAGAAAGGTTACCAGGCCTTGTTTTATGAGCAGAATCCAGTGCCTGTTCAGGCACCACACCCTGCAGTGGTTTCTAACCCTGTAGTTCTTGCACTGACTTTGCACCACCTCTGTCACCAGGGTAGTGGAAGAATCACAATAATGCTGCTAATACAGCATTTGGGATGGAGATCAGGGTGATCAGGCTAACAGCTACAGTCAAGTGCCATTCAGAATTACATCCTATGAGAAATCTTTATAAAGGCCAATTGTTTTATTTATTTAGTGGGTCTGGAGATCTTTTATAGGAGTAAAGCTCCCCAAATGACGTGGAACCTTTGGACGCTCTCAAAACCCCAAGGAGTTTGTTTTTTATGGAGTGATTCATTTCAAAACGCTGTGTTAAATTGCATTTTCCCATTGTGGCCTCCTGCCTCCAGGGAGGTTAGAGTTCACGCGTCTCCTCCCCTGCCATGGCCTGCCGGAGCTGATCGCAGGAGAAGCCACCTTGAGTGATGGGAGATAGAACTAACTGGTTTAATGGTTGGGGGCTGCAAGGTGGATGATCTTGAAGGTCCTTTCCAACCTTGATGGCTCTGTCATTCTGGAGCCATTCCAGCCCTTCTGGATGTCTTTCTGTGGGTCTGCTCTAGGAGAACTCAGGTCTCCATTCTCTCTCATGAGTCAGGTTTGTAGACTGACCCCTCCCCTGTTCTGACTATTGTGCACTGGAAATTAAATGTCCTGTTTTATTGAGTAACTGCAAAGTATTTAGGATGTGTAGAGGAAGGGGAGTGATCTCTTTACTGAAGAATCATTCGGGCTGTCAGTATGTTGAGCCAGTTGTTTACAGTGCAGTGCGTCAGGAACGTTGAAAGGTTGGGACTTTACCCTCTCCTGTCACCCAGAAGGCACATTTGTACCAGCGCTGGAGAGCTGAGCCAGGCTGTCACAAAGGGAGGAGTAGAACCACCTATGAGACAGTAAGACTGGTAATTTCTAACTGCTTTCATTCCTAATCTTAAACCTCTTTAACTTCAGCACACAATTAGTTGCTTTCCTGTACTCCTGGCTTGAGGGCTCTACCAGTTGGTTTAGGGAATGATGATGTGCAAGAGGGTGAAAAGAGAATTTAGTATCTATTTTATCCATGGAATTTCATTTCATCTTTATCCCTCGATGTGTATTCAGACTGTGTGTAGTTATAATAACATCTCTTCTTTTCATGCCATCCAGATAGTGTCATATGAAAGCAAATGTGGGAATAAGATCTGTATTGGTTTGATTCAGAGTGCTGTCAATCATGAGTTCTGTTGACCTCGTCACAGTTATTGAGCTTCAGCTTGGAAAAAGTGAAATAGCATGGCGAGAGACTTCCAAATGAATCATGAAATCAGAATGACTCATGATTTCCATCCGGGGAATGCTAACAATTGGAAAACAACAGCAAAATGAGGCGACGAAGAGCTGATTGCTAACACTTACTTTTCAGTGTTGCTCTAAGACTGTCATTCAAGTGGGTGAAATCGGTTTAGTTGATGATTTAACATAAGAATTCCTGTATCTGCTCGTGCTATGCTGGCGTGACAGAAACATGCTGTGGAAAGCTTCATGCTGTGTGTCGTTGGGCTCTCAGTGGTTTGTGGCTTTCCTTTCAGTCTGTTCCCGAGTGTCTAATGAGATGCTGAAGGAATAGGACATGAGCTACAACAACACTGCCGCTCTGCTCTTGAAATTCCACCACTAAGCCCATCTCAAGTGGAAAGTCTTTTACTTAAAGAACAAAAGTGAGCAAATCTGGAGGATTTCTTTGCTGACTTTTTCTTCCCCAGCAGAGCAGAACAGAGGAGAGCATGTAAAAGTTGATCCTTTTAGTCTGCCTGGTTCAGATGGGGTGCTGTCATAAAGAAACTAAAGTATTAAATCCCCTATAAAGCAGTTATGGACTCATTTGGGGTGGAGTTATCCTGATTTAGTCTCAGCTTGGAGGTGCTTTGCAGGACCGTGACCTCCTCCACAGCTGGAAGACTCAGAATGTTCTTGGGGACTGTTCCATCCCTCCAGGTCCAGCAAGATTTGTGTTGATGGAAACTCCTTGAGGTGCTGGAGTTGCTCTCCATAGAAAAGCAGTGAGGCTGGGAAGAGGTCTGGAGAACAGGCCTTTGAAGAAGGAACTGGGGTTATTTATTGTAGAGAAGAGGAGGCTGAGAGGAGACCATATTGCTTACTACAACTACCTAAAAGGTCGTTGTAGTGAGGTTGGTGCTGGTCTGTCCTCCCAAATTACTAATGACAGGGTGAGGGGAAATGTCCTCAAGCTGCCTCAGGGGAGGGTTAGATTGAACCTTAGGAAGAAATTCTTTCCTGAGAGAGTGGTTGGGCACTGGACCAGGCTGCCCAGGGACAGGCGGTGAAGTCCCCATCCCTGGAGGGATTTAAAAGGCAAGTAGGTAGAGCACTGAGGGCATGATCTAGGGGTTGGGGAGATGCTGGGATGAGGGCTGGACTTCGTGATCCTGGTAGTCCTTTCCAGCCATGAGGGTTCTGTGATTCTAATTCCGGTTGCTTCCCCATTCTAAAATGTCAAACGTAGTCTCGAGAGGAATTGAGCCTCATGATGCAAACCAGTTTAACTTGATTATTCCTGAACCAGAAGTTGCACTCCATCAGCTCAGGTTGTGCTGCATCTCCTGTAGCATGAGGTTCATTTGAGGAGAAGCTTATCAGTATATGCAAAGGCTGTTGGTTCTGGAAAAGAAAGGAATCCAGTTGAAGAGCAGCGAGTACACAGGGCTCTGCTGTGCCTTTAAACGACGACAGCTCCTATGAGTCAAAAGATCAGTTAGTGCCTTACTCATAAAACCTGTAGGGCTGGCAACAGGGTTTAAAACGAACTGTTTTTATGAACTAGCACATGTTCTGTTTCCCACACCCCACCCTGGGGCATCATTCTTGTGAAGTGAGACTTAAAGAAGCTTGGTCATATAGAAAAATGGGAGGTACAAAAGGGAGAGGCTGCTTCTTTCATTTAACCATATAAAGCGGGTCTGAAAGGTGTTGGGGGGGGTTTCCCCCCTGTTGTCCCTTTCACTTCACATCCATTCCATCAGCTTCCTGCAGATTGTGAAGTGGAGCAGAAGTTGCTTCTCCTTTATCAGCAGAAGGGGAGTTCCTGGGATGTGATACTGTGACCAGGCCGCTGCAGAAGGGCTGGAATGCAGCCTTTTCCACTGCTGCCACACCCATTTTCATGTATGCCACGCTGGAGGAGAACAGGGCTGACTGGGCAGACGGTATTTTCACTTGAGGCTCCTCATTTCCATTCCATTTCCACTCCAGAGGAGTGAAAGACGCTGCAGTGGCGTGAGAGTAATTTAACACATGGGTCTGACTCTGCTGTCTGTTACAATTCATTCCTTAAAAATGATTCTAGGAAGCAGAAGGTGGCTGGCACAGCATCTTCATGATTCCCTTTGCTTCCTCCATACTTGAAACTGCTGCAGTTTTGGGAATGGCGAAGAACTCCAGTTCTTCCCTGAGATGCTGGTGTAAGATATGCCTTTACAAACAAAGCAATCTGTTAGAAATAAGGGTGATGTTTAGGAGCTTTTAGTTTGGGCTGTATAAAGTAAATAACAGTGGTGAAGCATTTTGCACAGTTCCTAAAGTCACTCTTCAAGGTAAGAGCTCGATTATGGGAGGCTTTTTCAGAGATGCTCGCAGTGCAGGGCTCTGCAGTGAATGTGCCAGAGCTGCTGCCTTCTCCTGCTTTGTTTATCCCCATTTGTTTTCAGCCTCTTCATCCCCAGCAGTTTCATCTTTTCAGAATGCATTTAGAAGTGCGTTTATCTCCGCGACAGCATTTATGTTCACATTATACTGAGTAATCCCTACACTGAGAAGCAAAACAAGCTGCCTTTGATGTCACCCAGCAAGATAAAGGAGGAGCAGATTCAAACTGGTATCTGCTGGGATGTGTCCTTTTACTTGAGTACCTCAGTGGGCAGCACGGTGTTGATTTCAGAAGACTTGTTAGGGTGTAGTGAGCGTGGCTGGTACTTCTGTGCTGCTGCTTTTTTGGGTCATGCGATGCGAGGGAAAGGATTCTCTGTGATCTGGAAAAGAAGGTGCCCTGAGATGAGATTTTTGCTGAGGACTGGGAAAACTTGTCCTGATCAGTAATTCTCTTGAACAGCAGCAGGTTGGGCTGAGGCTGGGACTTACCTTCTAGGCTAGATGGTCAATCTTTGCTGCTTTTGATGGTGTGTTGGAACGTGACAGCCCTCTGCTGTACTTTGAAGAACTCTGAATCCAGACAAAGGGGAATTGTGCTCGTGGTTTGTGCACATAGCTGCTGCTTTTACTTCGACTCGTGTCTGATGTGCCAGAGCTGTCTGCATCTCTGCTGGTGTATTTCTCTGTTCTGTGTAACTGAAGCAAAGAGCCTGACCTGTATTGACATTCCTATCTGTTTCTGGACTGATGCCCTGTATCTGTCTCCCATATATTTCCCCCTCTGTTGTGTTATACCAGTTTCTTTCAGTGCTCTGTGATTATCTAGGAGGATAAGGTTCTGGACTGATGCCTAGCTTGTGTCTCTTTGTATTTCTCTCCTTCTCTTCCTTCTGCCCTTTCCCCACCTTTCTTCTGCAGGTCTTGTTCAGCGGTGCGTTGTGATCCAACGGGATGAGAACGGATTTGGGCTGACAGTGAGCGGAGACAATCCAGTCTTCGTGCAGTCCGTCAAAGAAGGTAAGCGGAGCCGTGTGATGTGCTGGGCAGAGCAGCCTGGAGCCTTTTCGTGTGAGTCAGAGAAGCATGAGTGAGCTGAAGGAGAACTGCAAGCGTCTTCCTCGCGGGTGGGATGGCTGCAGCTTTGGAGCAGATGTGCCGGGACAGAGTGTGTTATCCTGATGGGATGCCACCAGTGATCTTGAGAATTGACCTCTTAGCATTGAATGGTTTAGGTTGGAAGGGACCTCGGGGATCACCTAGTTCCAATCCGCTGCCATGGTCTGCGACACCTCTCACCAGACCAGCCGACTGGTGGCTGAGAGAAATTAAATGACTCCCTGAAAGGTGCTGGGGTTGTGGCTTGCTGCATCCAGAGCAAAATGAGAGCAGATGTGCTCTAGTCTCAACACTCGGAGATTTTAATCTGACAGAGACTGGGGAAGTTTGGGTGAGCACAGGAAGTAGCTCTGTGTACAACTACGGAAATGCTTAAACCATTTTTTATTTGAATGGTTCTGTTAAAACGGGAACTAAGTGGTTTCTTGCCTCTCTAGATGGAGCAGCCATGCGGGCTGGAGTGCAAACAGGTGATAGAATTATCAAGGTAAGGACATTCACATCATCAGAGAAGTGGATCCTGTGTATTAATAGAGCTCTTTCCCTGGAAAAAAGGCATTGCTATGGCTGCTGTAATGTTTGTATTGACCTGTGGGCTAGAGGAATGGTCTATCTTCCCTGTTCTGGGGATTCCAAACCAGTTAAAACACTTAAATCCCACTGCTGAGTGTTAGTGTTGTGGAGATCGCTCCCTTCAGAACTGTATGGGTGAGTTCAGTGTCCTGTAAGGTTCTACCTTACAGGTTCACCTGTACAGTAAAAACAGAAGAAGAGGAGAGAAGGGACAGGGAGTTACTAATATTTACCTGTAAACAAATCCTCTTCTCATTTTATCCTCTAACTGTCCCAAACAATGAAGAAATCAAGTCAGTAACTGAAAAGACTATGAACTGATGTTGGTGCTCGTGTTCAGCAGCTGCATTTTACACAGAGCATTTAAGTTAATGAATTGCATTAGCTAAACAAACTTTTGCTGTAGTTTTCCTTCTTCAGAGCTCTGCTTACCAAAACAAGCTGTTGAGAAGGAGAAATCTTTTCTCTGTTAATGTCTTGAAAAACACAATAATGGTGATGGGGTACAAGAAAACATTGTCCTTTGGTTGCTTGTTGTGCGATGTGTCGATACTTCTGGTTGTAGCCAAACACTGTTAACCTCCTCTTCCTCCCTCCCCCAGGTGAACGGCACTCTTGTAACTCACTCCAACCATTTGGAGGTGGTAAAGCTGATCAAGTGTAAGTAAGGGCAGGCCACTGGTTTTTGTCACTGTGATCCTTTAAAGCGTAAAAGACATAATTCTAAAGGACTAATGAGTAATTCAGCTATCGAGTGACAAGGACAAGGTCTAGCCAGGCTCCATACTGACAGATGAAGGGTGTGTATGAAACAGTGAAGTGAAATGGGGGTAATTTTCCTATCCCAGGCTTGAGCTGATAAATGCTTCTGCAATTTCTTCTTAGCCTGATACTCGGTTACAATCAAACGCTGCCTGTGTGTCTTCCCACCTCTTGACTCCACCTTAATTACCGTGGTTATTCATCCCCCTTAATGTAGATTATTCTGTGATGCTTGCGGAGTACTGGTTTTTCTGTTCTTGGTTGATTTCCTTGTACAAGGAAAGTGCTGCTGGTGGTTCCTTCAACCCTAGCACAGTTTATTTTGTAGCACAAGCTGTACAGTACTGCAACCTCATGGATGGTAACTCAGATTGGATGCTGTTATTAAGGGTGATTATCATGGAAATCCTTGGATGACCTGAAATTTGAGCAGAGATCTCTAAAGCAGAGCTGTCAGTGAGCTTTACCCATTCCATGAAGAAGGAGTGGGTGAAGAATGGTCTGAGCTTTGTCTCTCGGGTGCGATGGCAACAAGAGAAACAGCAGCCATAGCAATCAGCAACATGAATTATTGTTCTTGTTCTCCCTGCAGCGGGTTCCTATGTAGCTCTCACTGTTCAGGGGCGCCCACCAGGGTCGCCCCAGATCCCGTTAGCTGATTCTGAAGTGGATCTGGCAGCGTTTGGGCATATGTGTCCCATCATGACATCTCCCCATTCTCCTGGCACATCAGGAAGCGCCGAAAGGATCACTAGCCCCGTGCTCGTTGGCTGAGGATTTGAAATTCTCTTTCCAAAGAACCAGTCCAGCAGTGGAAGAAATGTAGTTGTGTAATTATTTGTTGTGCTCTTCTTGCATAAATCACAAGCTGAAGTTGGAATATTTATCCTGCCACCCAGTGGGCATTTAATCACATGGGGAAAACCATTTGGCAAGTAAAAATCACAACATCACAGAATCACTGAGCCTGGAAAATACCTCTGAGCTCATCCAGCTCAGACCGGGAACTAACATCACGTCAGCCAGACCAGGGCACTCAGGGCCACAGCCAGGCTGTCCTTCAACACCTCCAGACAAGGGGACTCCACCACTGCCCTGAGGGGGTCAGTCCAGGGTCTGAGCAGCCTTTCCCTGAGGAAGGGCTTCCTAACAGCCAACCTAACCCTCCCCTGACAGCTTCAGGCCCTGCCTTCTCATCCTGGTGCTGGTTGGTTGGGAGAAGAGCCTGACCCCCACCTGACTGCAATCTCCCTTAAGGGAGTTGTAGAGATGCAGAAGGTCTCCCCTGAGTCTTCTCTTCTCCAGACTATATAACCAGTCCCATCTGAGATAATACAGATAAAGCTGAGGGGTGAGTTTATGTATCATCCAGTCCAAGTCAGTCAGGCTATAAGTTCTAGAATAAGTGGATTGTAAGGTGTGCAGACAGGTGGCAAAGAGGAGTAGGGGAAGCAAATAAGCAAATGCTTTAGAGTCTGTTTTTTTATTATTATTATTTAAATGCTGATAGCTGTGTTTAGCAGGGTGGGACTGAGGAACTCAGATTGCTTCTTGTAGGGTCTTTCAGAGTCCCTGCTCAGGGATAGGATGAAAAGCAGCCATGTCTGGTTTTCTTATCTTTCTTTCCAGCTCCATCAAAAAAACCAACCTTAATTTCTCTGTATTTTGTAGGAGGAGAATAATATTGTCCACAACCAAAAGGTGGAGATTCTGAGAATGATGCTACAAAAAGAGCAAGAGCGGCTGCAGGTACTGGAGTTGTTTGAATCTGAAAGGTGTGCAGGAAGGTGGGATGCAGTTACTCAATCACTGCTTAGCAGCAGCTTCACCAGTCCTTTCATAGTTTGTATTTCAGCTTAGCTTTTCTCTGTAGTAGCCTAACACCAGATGTAGACTCACTGATGAGCTCTTGAGGTTTTAATCCTTGACAAAGTAAGAAGAAAATTATGGAAGCTTTCTTAAGTGAAATGTACATCTGTCCCTGATGGAGTCTTCAGGCAAATAAGCATCTTTTACTGAGATTGCAATAAATCTTTAGAGCGTGGTTATTTTCCTTCGGCACGTTCTGTAGCATCAGCTTGGATTGATATTAGTAGAGCGTTTAAAATGTGTGAGTGGAATGAGGATTAGCAGTACAGGGGACTTGGAAGTGTTGGTATTGAGGAGATTCTAAAGGAAAACTCATCAAATGCCCTTTTTAGTCTCTGCAAGAAGAGTACAGCCGGTCACCCACCACGCGACTGCTCAAGGAGATACAGGAAACCAAGAAGCACATTCCTCAGCTGCAAGAGCAGCTGTCCAAAGCCACAGGCTGTACTCAGGTAACACAGTGTGTCAGGCTGCTCTGTGCTGTGCTGCGGGTGAAAATTCTTGGGGGATGATGGTGTTCTGGGCAAGTAGGAGTCCCCCACCGTGTTCTTTTGGGCTTGTACAGGCAGATTGCACCCTCTAGAGTTTGCTGAGGCTCTTAGGTTTGCAGAGGCTCTCAAGCAGTGCAGTGCAGTGTCAGTTTGTAATGGACTTTCAAATTGTCTATGGAAAACTGCTTTTAAATGAAGGTGTGATGTGTTGATTAGTCTGTTAATGCAGCTTAAAAGAAACCCACAAAGTCGTTCTCCTAGTGAAGAATTAATAACTGGAAGCTTAAGCCAACTTTGCTTTTGGAAGAAAGAAGTAGGTGGTGTTACTTTCCCCATTTTCCCTCAGCCTTTAATTCTAGGAGTCCTGAAAACAGGGTGTGATTTCCTGTTGTCTTCTCTTAGAAAAACATTGCAGCCTTTTCTGGATCACACAGAGAAAGAGTTTTATCAGTAATGGCAACTAACTGTTTTGAAACAGCTGATGTGTAAGGGTTGTCTGCTGAAATAGCCTACTTGCTCTCTTCTCTCTTCCAACTGTCTTTCATCCTTTCAGGATGGAGTTTTGTCCTCCAGATCTGTGACCGAATCACTGCAGATCAGTGAAGCAGAGGCAGAGAGTGCAGATTGTGTGAGCAAACTGGATTACAGTGGTGGCAGCCCCTCCCGACTCAACAGTGACATTGCTGATGTGAGTCTTGAAGAGCTCTCTGACTTTTCTTCTAAACCTGATGGATTTCATTTTGTTGTGCAGATCCATAGCTTTGTCCTGAGTATCTTGGATCTGTACTGGCTTGGTACTGCTGTGGGTTACTGGAGCAGACTTCTTGGCACACACCAGAACGATTTCCCCGAGGACACATGCTGTACTGGACTCATATAAGGGACTGGGAAAGAGAAGTAGTGTAGAGTTTGGGCTTTTTATCCAGGATTAGATTTTCCTGGCACAATCCCTATAACCAGACAAAGCAAGATGGATGCCAGCATCTTCCTGAGAGCTCAGAGATGCCAATTAGAGCATCTTTTAGGAGTGTGGTAATGTTCCAGTTGCGGTAGCTGTGACTCAGCTCCCAGTCAGTGGGCAGGTTGCCATGAAAATGGGGAAGAGTTTTACTTCCACCAAATCAGCTTCAATTATCGCCAGCAGTAAAAGCTTTTAGCCCATTCACTCATTAGTTTAGCAGTCTGTGTGCTCGCATGGGCTCCCTGTTACAGTGCCTAAGCACCTAATGATTAATTAAGTCGCTATCTGATTAGTGCTGAGGAACTGAGACTCTTCTTGGGTTTCAGCCTGAAGTTTTTTGTTAAACTTAAGGATGTGGGAGCTAGATTTGTACTGGGAGTTGAAAGTGAAAGAAGGTGGGTCAGATACACCATCAAAATGTGAACATAACTGGTGCTAGTTTAAAACAGTCCTCCTCCATCCCCAGATGGAGTTATCACTCGTGGTTGTGTCTGTTTCCAGCTTTCTTATCAAAACTGCTGCTGCATTGGGCAGCTTTTGGGTTGAGCAGGGGATTTTTTTGGAGGTCACATGCTGTAGTTTGGTTGATTGTACCTCAGCCGTTTAACAGTTTGCTCTGTGGGAAAAGAGAAGTTTGAGCTGTTGTAGCTGAAAATCCTCCTGCGCAGTTCTCGTTTTCCTGGATTTGGTGATTCTTACCAGAATTGAACTTCCTTCTTTCCCAGAGTCCTCGCAGTGGCTTGAAGGAGCGAATTTATCCAGATGAGAGCCCAGAAAAGACTGAGGTTCAAGATACTGTGAGTACAAAACATAAAGCATTGCAACAGCATCTCCTGTAATGGGCCCATTAAGATCTTGGCATTTTTTCCCCCCCTGCTTTGTAGATGCATAAACTTTGCTTTAGAAAATACAATGCAATTAAAATTGTGCAGGAAAAGTTAATTAGCTGAGTAAATGTTTATGGAGCTCAAGAGCAGGCCCATTTAGAGGCAGGAAATATATAATCAGCAGTAAAACAGCTGGACCTGAAATAGGTAGAGCAGTTGTACATGGTTTATTCCTTGAGGCCAGCAGTAAATGCGGCAGCCTTTGGGATATTTAGTCATTATGAGGCTGCAGTTATCAGGGATGGCCTCAAGATGAGCTGCAGTCGGAGCTCAGCGGAAAGCCCACACCTATCTGAATGAATGATTGCCCTCCTCGGGATGAGTTGGAAGTATTTTTCCCCTCTTGCTTGGCTTGCTCAAGTCTTATTCCTGCATTTGTGCTGCCATGGAATTTGTGATGGAAACATGCCACGTGCTTAGTGTGCTCGTGGCTGTAGGGGATGCGGTTGGGTGTGAATCATCTGATTTAATGATTCCAAACGCTCACAGCATTAGTGAGGGGATCTCACAAGTGTAAACCTAGGCAAGGTTGAGTAAAGACTCGTGGGTTTCCACTGAGGTTAGAGAACAGAAATTACAGTAATAGCTCTAACTTGGTCAAGAAGATTTATGGTGCCAAGACGGTAGTAGCACTGTCTGTTCCTTCCTTCTCTTCCCTGATTCCTGACTCACCACAGGATTCCCAGTCCAGCGTTGGAAGTCCTTTATCCCGAGTGGGACCTCAGATCATTGGAGCAGAGGATGACGACTTTGACACTGAACAGGAGCAGGTGGGAATGATCTTTAGCCCCAGTCACCCCTTTTCCCCCTTGATGAGCATTCTCTTTATCTGTACCCCAGCTCCAAGAGCTCTGTGACCTCATTGTACTGAGCAGCTCTTGTGTTATGAATTAAAAACTAGAGAATGTGGTTCCTCTTACTGCTCATTTTGCCAAATAAAAGAATTTTCTTCTAATATCAATTTTATTTAAATTAGCTAAACTGTTGCAACAAACAAACTGTTGGGTTTTCTCACCGTACCTTTCTTGAATAACTCAGATAGTTTCCGTGTGTCTTTACAGATTAATGGACAGTGCAGCTGTTTCCAAAACATTGAGCTCCTGAAGTCTCGCCCAGCTCACCTGGCTGTTCTTCTGCATCATGTAGTGTCCCAGTTTGACCCTGCAGCATTGGTGAGATGATTTGTTTCCTGGCCTCAACTGGTAGTTTGAACCTGAGTGTATCAGCATCAACTCGGTCTTGGGTAGGATTGGCCGTGACATGGCTGGATCAGCAAGGAGAGAAATGCAGAACCCGTGCAGACAGGACAGTGTTTCAGATAACAGAAAATGTGAAGAGGACTGTCTCCTTTACATTTAAGTGTTTATAAAATAATATCTAGCTCTTGAAAACATTTAATTCCACCCAAAGGCGGTGATACTAATTGTTTGTGGGTAAGGGCTGATCTCCCTTATTCCCTCACTCCTTTCCTTTCTTTGGTCTGAGGTACCTGAGCAATTCAGATGGTTGAAGGTAGCTAGAAAGTCCTTCAAGCTGCCCCTGCTGAATTCCTTGAAATATTTGAGAGAAAACTTGTAGTCAGTTATGCTCAGAGTTCTCTTGGTTACACTAAACTTCTCTGCTGTTCCCCACAGTTGTGCTACCTTTACACAGACTTGTACAAGCAGACCAACTCCAAAGAGACTCGACGTATCTTCCTTGAGTTTTACCAGTTCTTCTTGGACCGAGCTGCAGTAGGTTCCAGTCATTGCTTCATTTCCAAGCTTAGCTAGCAAGTTGGCTTTTCCCTTTCTCCACTCTCCTGAAATGGAAAAGAATGAAGAAGCTATTTAAATCCTCCAGAATAGTTTTGGTTTGCTTTAAATGTTAAGAGTGAATATGACAAAAGGGAGTATGGCCTCAGATATCTGGTAACTCAATAAACCCCAGGGAACGTGGTGTCTGACAGGAGAAATGATTCTGTGGTACGTAAGCAAGCTCGAGCTGTTCTTCACTGCCTTTTGGTTAATAATTGCCACTTGTACTGAGGTGGTTCTTGCAGGGACTGGGAGCTGTTACATGTTTGTTGGAAAAACCTGATAAACTGCTTCTGTGTCGTCAGTTGGAGTTCCAGATAGGGCAGCAGAGGCAGTCCCACATGCTTAGCTGAAATAATCCATGTATAGCCCTATATATTCAGCATGGAAGTCTTCCTCTTAATACCTTCAGATGTTCACATTGTGTGATGCTGGCTTTTGAAGGGACTTTACTGCATGTGTAGTACTGTGTGTTTTATTGGGGTGGAGCGTGTGATGCATGTTCTCTCAGCCTTTCTTTTCTTTTGCAGAATCTGAAAGTTCCAGTTCCAGATGAAATCTCTTTAGAACTAGGTAAGGTGCTCTTGCTTTGGGTATCTCTGCAGTTTGTACTGTCTGAGGCAGTTCAAGCAAGTTTCTGAAATGCTTTTGGGGTTACTTCAAACACAGTGTCGTGCCACAGCGAGAGAGAAATAAATCCTTGTTAACATCTCTGGGGGAGGGCAGAAGGCATGGTCTGATCCACGTGTGAGTGATGGAAGCACTGATCACGTTGGCATGGCCGTGTTTTGGTTTGAGAGTGGATGTGACCAAAGCTGCTTAAACTTAATGCACTAAAACCTCATATTATCACCAAGCAAAAGGCAGAAGGGAGCTCCTAGGTGAGTTCACACAAGCAGAGAATCATTCAGGTTGGACATGACCTTTTGGATCATAGAATCCAACCGTTAACCCTACAAGTTCAATCCTAAACTCTCCGAACACCACAGCTAAGTGACTCTTGACACATCCAGCCACCTCTCTGGGCAGCCTATTCCAGTGTTTGACCACCCTTTCCATGAAAGACATTTTCCTGATGTCCAGTAGCCCTCCCCTGTTGCAGCTTGAGGCTCTTCTTTCTGGTTCTGTTGCTAATTACTTGTGAGAAGAGACCAGCACCAACCTCTCTTCAGTGTCCTTTGAGGTAGTTGTAGAGAGTGATGAGTTCTAGGGATGCAAGTGAGTGACTTTATTCTGAGAAGGAGAGAACTGTTTTCAAAAGAATCTTCTATGAATTTTTCTGATGTACAGACAGAAGGCGGCCAGAACTCCTTCCTGAAGAGCTTCATCGCCAGTTTATACAAACTATGCAAGACAGAGTTTGTCCAGAAGTTCAAAAGAACCTGGAAGATTTCAGGTAACAAGAGCTATCAGTGTTCTTCCCCTTTAATTCACATCTCCAAGTCAGCATGTCCGGTACAGGGGCACATAGTAACTCCTCCTGGGCTGACTAGGAAAGTAGCACTGGAAGGAACATCCAGGGTCACTCTGTGACATACCCCTGAGTGTTTTTTGACAGTGTTTCAAGTAATCAGTTGCAAGATCAGCTGTAGAGCTGGGATTCTTCCTTCCTTGAAGCTCTTTGAGGCAATTGCAGAACATTGTTGCTTAGGTGATGTTCTATAAATCCTTTCTAATTGTGTTTATAATCAGCTTATATCACTTTTTTCCCTTTCCTTTTTTCCTTCCCTCTCCTCTTTGGGCATGGAATAATCCACTTGAGAAAGCTCTCGCAGGCATATAGTAGAATTTGATAAGTAAAGTGCCCTTTCCTGCAGAGTCACAGGAGCTCTGTGCCAACATGAGACATTATACCAAGACAAATGTTCAGTAATGGGCTTTTTCGTACCTAAAAATGTCTCCATTCAAGCATATGCTTCAAATAAACGGCGTGGGATGCTGCAGAAAGAGTCATGCCTCTTTCTTGACCCTTGCAGTGGCTGCTTCTCCTGTTAAATATCACCGAGCTTTATCCTCTCAAAGGCTAACTGGGCTTAATACAGCTACAGCAAATGCAAATGTTATGGCTTCTCTGTTTTCATACAGAAAACAGTAGTGAAACCTGTTTGACTCTCTGAATGTCAAGAGGTTGTGTTTCCTTGTTAAATATTCGGCTTCAAGTGATGTTTCCTTCTCCCTGTTTTCCAGGCAGAAACGTAGTATGGGATTGACCCTGGCTGAAGGAGAGCTGACCAAGCTGGATGCGGAAAGAGTTCGTGACCGGAATGCAGTGGAGAAGGAAAGAGCATGTGCAGAACAGATTATTCTTAAAATTGAGGAAGTCTTGTGAGTAACAACAGCAGATTGAACTGGGGAGGGGGATGGTAACAAGTGATTCTACCCTGAACCTACAGGAAAGCTGCGGAGGGGTTGTTCAAGGGCTTGGAGTGGTGGGAGCAGGGAGAATGGTTTCCAGCTGGAAGAGGGGAGGTTGAGACTGGAAGTCAGAAGGAAGTTCTTCACGATGAGGGTGCTGAGACACTCAAATAGGTTGCCCAGGGAAGTTATGGCTGGCCCCTCCCTGGAAGTGTTCAAGGGAGATTGGATGGGGTCTTGAGCAACCTGATCTAGTGATTGGTGTCCCTGCTCATGGCAGGGGGGTTGGAACTGGATAATCTTGAAGGTCCCTTCCAACCTGAACCAATCTGTGAATCTGTCAACAGCAGAGCAGAGAATTAGGAACTAGAAGCAATTCCACACCCCTGCGTTTATGTTGGTTCCCCATGTGTGTTTGAGTAACGGTAGCCAAAAGTGGGCTCAGAGTTACGTGAAGCCTACATATCTTTCCAAGGAAGCTACAGTTCAGATAGCAGAGGTAATACTGCTCTTGTCAGCTTGCGCATTGTTAGATCAGAGTCGTTTTCCTGTGTTGTAGAAACCTACAGGTTCAGAACCCATGTGTTTTCTTTTTAATGTGAACTGAATCCAGTTTTCCCAGCTGAACCTTCTTTTTTTAAATCATTGTTTTCCTCCCTGGGACTTTCTGACATTCTAATTGACACTCTGAACACAGCTGTTTATGCTCAGCGTGGATGTGACTGGGTGTTAATTGGTTCTTGAGTTTGTTTACATTCTTTTTTCTTTTTAGGATGACATCTCAGCCTTTGGAAGAAGAGAAGAGGTAATTGGAAGTGGTGTGGTCTTAGTCTGTGAAGTAAGAACCCTACTGCTGGCTCTGCGTTGGGCTGAGCAGAACAAGACAGCCCTCTGGTGGGCTGTAGCCACAAGCTCTCACTTTTGAGATCCCCTGGCACAGTAACATTTCCTGCCTGGGGCCTTGCCCTGTTCCGTTTGTATCTGTACAGCCATCTGAGTGGCTCTTTACAGCAACCACACTTCTGCTCTTGCTTATTTAACTTAAGTCAAAAGTACTACTTGACCTAAAATAGGGGTTTAGTCGGTCATTTTAGGACTTTATGGGTAGTTCTCAGAATGTGCTTCCCTCCCAGTCTGGTAGCCATTGGAACACTCCATCTTTTATTTACAGGAGGCCAAATTCCAGTATTGGCTGAATGTGGGATGATTTCATACAAAATTAAAACGTAAGATGTCTAGGTCTGGGCTTCAGCAAAAGAAGCAGTGACAGTCGGTCAAGGGAGGGGACTCTCCCCCTCTACCTTACCTGGAGTATTGTGTCCAGTTCTGGAGTCCCCAACATAAGAAGGACACAGAGCTCCTGGAATAGGTCCAGAAGAGAGCAACACAAGACATCAGAGGGCTGGAGCACCTCCCTTATGAGGATAGGCTGAGCAAGTTAGGGTTGTTCAGCCTGGAGGAGGCTCCCAAGTGATCTTCTAGCAGCTTTCCAGTATCTGAAGGGGGCTTCAAGAAAGCTGGGGTAGGGCTTTTGACACGGGTGGTAGCAAGAGGACAAGGGGAAAGGGTTATAGACTGGAAGAGAGGAGATTGGGGTTGGACATTAGGAACACATTCTTTGCTGTGAGGCTGGGACAGGTTGCCCAAGGCAGTTGAGGCTGCCCCATCCCTGGCAGTGTTGAAGGCCAGGTTAGATGAGGCCCTGATTAACCTGCTGTAGTGAAGGTGTCCCTGCCTGTGCAGGGGCTTTGGAAGTGGATGATGTTTAAGATCCCTTCTAACCCTGGCTGTTCTATGATTCTGTGATTCTTTTAATCTAATTCTTGACAAAAAGCATTTTCCCCATTACATTTCTCTTTATCCTTCATCTTCTCTTTTTACTTTTCTCTATGTGCTGGGCAGTTCCACAATGCAGTATGTGATTCTGACCTACATGAGACACCTGGGCGTCAAAGTGAAGGAACCTCGGAACCTGGAGCAGAAGCGTGGCCGTATTGGGTTCTTGCCAAAGATCAAGGTAACAGTGTTGTGACCAGAATGTGTTTGATCAGGGTGCTTCAGTAGCATTCAGAGTCCACTTTTGCATTAGGAGGTGCCATGATCCTCATTGCTGCATCTCTTCCAACCTTACTGATTGTATGATTCTGTGAGGATCTGGGATCACTGAGCTGCACAACAAACCCAACAGTTGAAATTGTGTTCTGCGTGTGTTTTCAGACCCATGAATTAGAAATGAGTTGCCTTTCTTCTCTCTTTATCTGTAAGCCTGAATTCCAACCGCTTGTTTTTCACAGTTCTGGCCTTATTAAAACTTTGGCTGTGAAATGTTTCATATATTAGAGCCGTGAATCACTTGAGGAGCTCATTAAGGCTAATCAGGCTCTTGGCTCCTAGGCTTTAGTTTTCTTCTTGAGAAACTTGCCCAAGCCCTCACACTTCACGGTGAAGGAAAGCTATGCTTCCTGCCACCCACACTTGCCCAGTTATGTAATGAGTTTTTCCGCCAAAACTCTCTCTCTGTGGGTGTGTTCAGTTGTCTCCCACAGCGTGGGGGTGTATCTGGTCACAGTAGCTGCTTAATTTTCATCAGTATTCCAACTTCTTTGAAAGTCAGCCTTTCCAAGCGGTAAGAGAAGTTGTACTTCTCACTCCCAGATGAGAGTCTCTACACTCGTGCAGGTTTGGAGTCACAAGATGTTGTGCTTTAGAGAAACAAGGTGCTACTGGTTGTTGAAAACTCAGCCCTTACCACAGGAAGGGAGGAGGGTGGTGTCTAGCTCCTGCGAAGTTAAAAAGAAGGGTGTGTGAGTTGTTGCTTTTAACAGTTGTATCTCTTAGATGTTGTGGTTTCTCCCCTGTTCAATACCACCCACAGTCTGGCCATAGGTTCCCTTTGCCTCTGACACTGCAGGTTGTTGATGTCTCAGTAACTACTCAGAAATAAAATTCTCTTGTACCAAGTGCCTGTAGTTGTCAAGAATTAGTGTCTAAACAAATGAATGCGAAGAAATAAGTGATCTGTTTGCTTTGCTCTTCTTTGTTGTATGTCTACTGCAGCAAAGTATCAAGAAAGAGAAAGAAGGAGAGGAAAAAGGAAAGAGAAGAGGCTTTCCTAATATTCTGGGCCCACCAAGAAGACCAAGTCGACACGACAGCGGTGCAAGTATGTCAGACAAGGAAATACCTGTCCCCTGTAAAGCCAGATAGAGTCTCTACTGCCTGTTAAAAGTCCATGCTAAAAAGGCTCAGTAAACTTCTTGCTTTAAAAGATCTTTTTGAAGGCCCACAAACCTACTTTTATCCCCAAATGCTTCCTCTCTTTATTGCCAAAACCAGGTGAAAGCTCTTTCAGCAATAAAATGGCTCTGTGTTTGTTTAGTTGGCAGAGCCATGGAAATGCAGAAGCCAAAAGCACATCCCAAGCACTTAGCTCCAGCGTCTTCTGTTAGCCCGGAGCCAGCAGAGTCTAGCAAGATGCGCCAGAGTGGGTCTTCCAGTGATGGAGGAGATACATCATACCCACCCACCAACCCGATGTCTCCTTTGGCAGTGGGTCCCTTTTCTTCTCCAGAGGGAGTTAAGGACAGCGAAGCAGGTAGGATGATCCTAGAGGAGAGGAATGACTGAAGATGGTGACGCCAATGGGATACGCAACAAGCAGCTCTGATGCAACAAACCTGGCAAATTAGGAAATGTGTTTATGTCACTAGACAAGATCTTCCTCACCTTAGTCATCTTTTCTGACTTAGCCTCTGGTTCAAATCAGGAAATCTTATCATGGCCATAAAACATCATAAGGTAGATCCTGTCACTGTGGCATTGGATCACCCTAGCAGGAAAAAACCCAGGCTTGAGTCGCTGCCTTTGTAAGCACAAGTCAGTGACATCTGATAACTGAAGTCTTCCTAGCCTAGGAATTCACTTCCTCACCCTGGCTGTTGCATTAAAGCTGTGAATCAAGAGGCTGTAAAGATGCTGTGAAGATCTCTAATGCTCTCTGATTTGGTACAGCTCTTGACCTTTCATACTTGTGTTCTGTTCAGGTTTGAAGCAGCCTGGAGAAGCTCCACCTGCTAATGAGTGTATGGATGGCACACCCCGCACACCTAATAACACCTTTGAATTCCCATCTCCTCTGGAAAACTTGCAGGAGGAGGAGGGAGAGTCAGAGAGGTAACTTGGTTGCTTGAGCCTTGGGAGAGAGATGATGTGACAACTGCTGCTGAAGCCTAGTCCCTAAAACTCTTAGGGAAACCATTTGCATGAAACATTAGTGGAGGCAGTAGGAAATGCAGGTCTGTGTCTGCTGCTAAGGTAGGACTAGAGAACTGTCTGTCAGGAGGATGAGACTGAGATGGACAAAATCTCTCCTCGTTAGCAGCTTAGACCTTTGCTCTGAAGTTAGGCTGAATGGCTGGTGAAATTCTTGAATAAGCTTCGCTAATAATTTCTTCTCTTCTTTGCAGAGTGGTTGACATGGGAACACCGAAGCCTTTTCGCAAGTGAGTATGCTTATAAATGTTTCAGCTTGACTGCACTTGCTTAGACTATAATAGAAAAATGAAGCAGAATGCAGTAGTGCTCATTGTTCTGAGGCAGTACAATTGTGTATTGCTCTTAGCTCTCTCTCTGCTGAGAGATGGAGGAAGGAAACTGTAACCTGCCCTTTCATCAACTTGATATTGGACTTTAAGCAAATTGTTTTATCTGTATCATTAAGGGAAGGTTATAGAGATCCTGGAAGAACAGATGTTCTCTCTTAGTTGTTCTGTGAAGGGCAAAATCAGGACATGTGCCTATAAGTTCAGACATTTAACAGACTTCAGCTGTTATGAGGAGAATTTCCTCATGCTTTAGAACCAATACATTTATTTATGAGACAGCACCATTTGCTTGCAGCCCAAAAACCAACCGTGTACTGGGCTGCATCAAAAGAAGCATGACCAGTAGGTCGAGGGAGGTGATCCTCCCTTTCTGTTCTGCTCTCGTCAGACCCCATCTGCACTACTGCGTTCAGTTCTGGAGACCCCAGCACAGGAAGGAGATTGAACTGTTGGAACATGCCCAGGGGAGGGCCATGAGGATGACTGGAGGGCTGGAGTACCTCTCCCACGGGGAGAGTTGGGGTTGTTCAGCCTGGAGAAGAGGAGACTCCAAGGAGATCTTATAGCAGCCTTCCAGTACCTGAAAGGGGCTACAGGAAAGTTGGGGAGGGGCTGTTTCCAAGGGCTTGTAGTGATCAGACCAGGGGGAATGGTTTCAAGCTGGAAGAGGGGAGGTTGAGACTGGAATCCAGGAGGAAATTCTTCACAGTGAGGGTGCTAGGGCACTGGAACAGGTTGCCCAGGGAGGTTGTGGCTGCCCTCCTTCCTGGAAGTGTTCAAGGCCAGATTGGATGCGGCCTTAAGCAACCTGGTCTGGTGGGGGCTGACCCCCCATGGCAGGGGGATTGGAACTAGATGATCTTTAAGGTCCCTTCCAACTTGAACCATTGTAGGAATCTATAGTGAATATACTTAGATTTTATCTTTTTTCTTCCTTGCCTCCTAAATGAGAGGTAACTGACCTGTTTTTTTCATCTTTAGGGTGGACAGTGTTGGTTTCTCAGATGTACAAAGTGAAGATGAGTTGTATGATTTTGACATGGACATGGACCCTCCGAACTGGCAGCAGCTCGTGAGCCGAGAAGTACTGATGGGGCTGAAACCCTATGAAATCAAGCGCCAAGAAGTGATTAATGGTGAGATGCATATTCTTTTCTAGCTCACCACATTGAAACTCATCCTCTGGAGCTCTGAAATGTTTAACATCTAAAACTTAGGTCTTTACTGACCTGCTTCAAGTAGTGGCCATCTGTTACTCCTGGTTTGCAGAGTCTGTGTGTGTGAAACTTGTTACTGAACAGTGTCCTGGGATGACACTGATCCAGTCCTTAAGCAAGAAATAAAGAGCATGAAGTGGTTTGATACTGAAAAGCCAGTTTGCAGTAGCATGAGCTATAAAAGAAAGCAAGAGGCTCTGCCTAGACCATTGGAAAACACGTGGTGCAAATGGAAAGCCACTTCCAAACATCCAAACTTGCAAAGCTTCATCTCAGTATCAGGCGTTGCAGTGCTTCAGAACACTCTGTGAGCTGCTGAGAGCTAATTGTGTGTTTGGGGTAAATGAGGAGTCAGTTGGCTTCTCTGTTCTTTGAAACATGGAAATAGAGCAAAGCACAGCTCCATTCTGGAGCAGGATATTGGCCAGCAAGGGAGGTGTTGATGGGGAGACTTTTCATGCTTCTGACATCCTTACAACTCCCTTCCAGTACCTGGAAAGGGCTGTCAGATGGCTGGGGAAGGCTGTTACCAAGGGCACGGAATGATAACACAAGGGGGGTCATGGTTTGAAGCTGGAAAAGGGCAGAGTTAGGCTGGACAGGAGGACAGAGCTGTTGAAGCTGAGGGTGGAGGATCCCTGGAACAGGCTGCCCGGAGAGGGGATGGAGGCTGGGGCTCGGGGCAGCCTGGTGGGGGCTGGCCCTGCTTGGTGTTAGGGGGGGTTGGACTGGATGCCCTTTGGAGGTCCCTTCTAACCCTGTGATTCTGTTCCCATTTAGATCCACGCCTCTTTAAGCAGGTAGTTATAATCCTGCTTTCCCCTCTCTTTTCAGAACTGTTTTACACCGAGAGAGCTCATCTCCGCATCCTGAAAGTTCTGCATAATGTCTTCTACCAGCGAGTCACTCGGGAAGGGATCCTGAGCTCCAGTGACAAACGAAAGATCTTTTCAAATCTGGAGGACATCCTTGGGCTTCATGGTAAGAGCAGCTGAGGTGCCTTCTAGCTTTGTAGTGTCAGCTGGAACTCTGCATGCACTGGTCTGAAAAATGTGAGCAAGTGATCCTGAAACAAGAGGCGACCTCGTTCAGCGCTTGAGATGAACAAGACAGCTACAGCTGTGGTCCTTTGCAGTCTTTCCATTTCAGATAATGCGATAAAGAACGTGCGTGTGCGGACACTTGCTTTTACTTCTCTGTGTACCCAAGCTCTCGTGTACTCATTCATGTTTTGATCAAAGGAGCAGTGCTTTGATGAATGGTCTTTATAGATCAACATTCAAGATGTGACAACTGCTCGAGTAGACAATATGAAAGCAAAGCTGAAGAGATTGATGTCTTGCAGGTGGTTTTGAAGCTCAGACCTTCCTAATTGTTTGGAGAGAGGGATGTTCAGAATCAGAAATTCAGCTCTGCCACTGAATCATCACTTCTGTAGTTCCATGCGAGTGGCTTTATGTGTGCTCTGCATTCTTCCTGTGTTTTCAAAAGGGCAGTGATTTTGAGCTTCAGAAAAACTTGAGACTAGAATAGTTGTCAGGGCTCATTTGAAGCCAGGTGATGTGGAAATGTGGAGGAGTTCTCTTAACATTTTATTAGATTTTCTGCCAAAATTCCAAGACACTTAAAAAAAGAAGGAACCATTGCAGTTCTGGCCTTTTCCTAGAATAGCTTTCGTTTTAAATTAAATGCTGAAGGTGAAGCAATTTGACCAACATTAACAAAATCCACCCTTTTGTTTATTTTCTAGTTGCCTTGAACGATCAGATGAAAGCTGTCCGAAAGAGGAACGAGACGTCTGTTATTGGTCAGATTGGGGAAGACCTGCTTTCCTGGGTAAAATCTTGGTTTGCTTCCTTGTGCTTGACGCTAATGTTTCCCAGAATGACAGAGGCAGAGCTCAGTGAGGGACATTCCCAACAAACAGGAACTGTTTGTCCAGTATTCCAGAAAAATCGATAGGAAATGCAGATCAGATGTGGTTGGTAAGGAGACACCTCCAAACCTTCCAGCGTTACAGCAAAGCAAGAACCTGCTGGAGCCAACTAGACCTTAAGATGATTCTAACAGTTTGTTGCCCTTGTGTAGTCTTGTGGCTCAGTGGGTGAAACTGAACCCACAGGATCTCATTCTCCAGAGTTTTCCCTTCTGGATCATGCTAAAGGTTGGATGTGCTGGGGCTGAAGACAGGAGAGCTGGAGATATAAAGAGGTTCCTCAGCAGAGTGAGAAGACAGAGCCTTAAAAATAGGGTGGAAATTACTTCTCTGCTTTTGCCAGTAGCTCAGCTCTTCCCTGGTGAAACCACTTCTGCCACATGGTGCTGGTCTCTTCTCAAAAGCAATTAGTAACAGAACAAGAGGGGATGGGTTCAGACTAGAACAGCGGGAAGGGTTAGACAGGACATTAGGAAAAAGCTTTTCACGGAAAGAGTAGTCAGGCACTGGAACAGGCTGCCCACAGAGGGGGTTGAATTGCCATCCCTGCATGTGTTTTGGGATCATTCAGCACAAGAAAGATGCACTTTGGAGCGCATCCAGAGGAGGCCACCACAATGCTCAGGGGAATGGAGCATCTCTGCTGTGAGGACAGGCTGAGAGAGTTGGGGCAGTTCAGCCTGGAGAAGAGAAGGCTCCGAGGGGCCCTTCATTGACCTTCCAGTCCCTGAGGGAGGCTGCATGAAGGCAGGGGAAGGTCTATTCCAAAGGGTTTGTATGGATAGGACAAGGAGCTCTGGGTTCCAGCTGGGAGAGATGTAGCTGGAGATTAGAGAAAAATTCTTCACTGTGAGGGGTGTTGATGGCTGGAATGGGCTGCCCAGGGAGGTGGTGGGGGCCCATCCCTGGAGACATTGAAGGTCAGGCTTGCTGAGCCTCTGAGCAACCTGACTTAAGTACACATGTCCCTGCTTGTGAAGGGAGATTGAACTGGATGACCTCTGGAGGTCCCCTCCATCCTGGAACAGTCTATGATTCTATGTGGTGTTGAGGGATGTGGTTTCAGGGTGAACTTTGTACACTAGGGTTGATGATTGGACTTGATGATCCCAAAGGTCTTTTCCAACCGGAATGGTTCTGTGGAACAGCACGTGTCTAAATGTGTCTGTCTTGGCTTTCTGGCACAGTTTAGTGGACCAGCAGAGGAGAAGCTGAAACACGCAACTGCCACTTTCTGCAGTAACCAGCCCTTTGCTCTAGAGGTCATCAAGTCACGGCAGAAGAAGGACTCTCGCTTCCAGACTTTCGTGCAGGTGAATTTTTTATGCAAGACTTTGAGTTGCCTGAGGATGTGGCTGGTAGCCAGCGCAGCATAATAAACGGTTGTAGATAAAATTATTATAATTAATGACATCATGTCTAACATTGTCTTCAGATTGGGATCGTTTCCAATACCGTGTTTATCTCTGCTAATTGTTTCTGGAGGGAGGAGCTTTGAATTCCGGGGAACGCAGAACATCCTGGTAGAATGCAGGACAGCACATGCTGTCCCAGACAGGAGATGGCATCTCGCTTGAGGTGTCTGTTTCCTGAGGATGAGTGAGGAAAACTGCTTCTGTGGCACAAACTGCTTCTGGTAGTGCAATTTTGATGCATGCCACGGGAGAGCTCAGATGACATCCACCTCTTCCTCCTGCCAGGCAAGGGGCTCGAGTACATGTGGCACTTGGAGGAGAGAACATTATCTTCATTACCACAGGCTGGGAAGAGCTCTCATAATACAAGGGTTGAGGTTATATTGAAAAATGGAATCCTAAACTGATGTGTTCCCTGTGTGGCAGTGACTGAGATTGATGGGAGATGGTGCCAGACCTCAGTGAAGTAATGAGAGAAGGAAGCCACTGCTTTTGCACCGAGCCTTTCCTGTGTGTAATTGCAGATGGAGAGGGGCTGTGTTGTCTGAATGATGGATCTTGGCATTTCTTGTCTTGTATTTAATTACTGGAAAGTGAAGTAATAGACGTTTATGTGATGAATAGGTGTTACACGTTCAGGTAATTATAGTCTTAATAAAAATGACAAATGTCGTTATTGTGCTGTTTGAATTTAGGATGCTGAGAGTAATCCGCTGTGTCGCCGCTTGCAGCTGAAGGATATCATTCCCACAGAGATGCAGAGGTTGACTAAGTACCCCCTTCTGCTGGATAACATTGCGAAGTACACAGGTAAAGCCTTTCCACGACGCTCTGTGTGTGCAGCTCAGCAGCTTTTCCAGACAAGTGGGATTGTGTTCCATTTTACAGGTCACTGCCTGCTCTCATTGTGACCCCTTCCACACGGGTTAAAAAAATTTACAAATCCAGTGGTTGTTTCTAAATCAAATGAATTTTTCTTCTCCTTCAAATCCAGAAAAGGAAATGGAATGAGAAGGAAGTGAAAGACAGCCTGCTATGAGCTGTAGATGGTGAAAAGTACAATAGAAGCCTTAAAATGCAGTTAAAAAAGTGAAGGAGAGTGGCAACAATTTGAAGATAAAACAATCCATGTTTCTTAGGAAAACTATGGGCACAACATCTTGATTTGTTATTAGTTTTTGAAGAAGGAAAGCAGATGTCTCCTCTCCACTCTCCAGTTCCTACCTCATTTCTTAGTTTCACACTGTTAGGGTAATTAACTGGGTCTAATAATTACAACAACGAGACACAAGCAAAGAAAATATTTTCTCTACCCCTTTACATGTCATGAGCTGGAGTCTCATGCAGAAGTAAAAGAAACAGAGGCAAAAGAGCAGGTATTGAGTGACTCTTCTTTATTTCATGCTCTTAGCAACCAAATCTTTGGGAACTTAGTGAGAGACAAGTTGCTTTTGTGCCATTGTTTTGAACAGCCATTAGCCTGCCTCTTCTTTCTGTAATTTGCTGGATATATTCAACTCAGTGCTACAATCTTGAAGGAAATAACCCGAAAGAAAGAATTCGCTCGCTGAAGATGATGCTCTATTTGTTTCAGTAAATTTGTTTTTAATAATAAATACGTTCTGCTAAACGTATTTTTGTAGTAACTTCAGGATGTTAAGATAACTAAATCAAACTATGAAGAGACAAGACATTAAAGTGAAGTCCCATTTCCATGTGGATGCATTTGAGAGAGAGAAAAAGAATAAGATCTTCAATAACAGAAATCCCTAATCATCCATTACTAACATGAAAATGTGAAGAATGAAGGATCTAATAAAAACCTATCAAGTTATTTCATTGCTTAAACAAGCTTGGATAGACATGGGGCATAATTCTGAGCAAGGAGAAAGGAACATATTGTAGAATCTAAATGAAAATCATGTAGAGTTAAGGATTATGGCAAATCAACTTGTTTCTTAAAGAAGAGAACAAAGAGCAGATATCACAGAGCAAATTGTTTCTATGGTTTTTAAAGGCCAAGGTTTTCATCTTCCTGACCAAACGTTGGGGTGTTTTTTGTTGGGGGTGGTTTTGTTTTTAATCAGTCCTCAGTCCTGGAATTGGGAGAAATGTATGTTGAGAGCACTGTCTGATCTACACCCCTACAATCTGATATGAAACAAACTTGATCTAAAACATTCACTGAATCAGAACCCTCATGGCTGGAAAGGACTTCCAGGATCACCAAATCCAACTCTCATGCCAGCAGCTCCCCAACCCCTAGACCATGGCCTCAAGTGCTCTGGCTACTCTGTTTTTAAACACCTCTAGCTATGGGGA